>CABFOV010000330.1:42902-68077 GCA_902141375.1 Timema poppense
AGTTAATTTAAAAAAAAAAAAAAGAAAAAAAATGTGTTTGTATTTATTGAATTTTTCTTAACGTTCATATTTGTTCTTTAAAATTGATGATGAAATTTATTTTATTTTAGTTATCGTTTAACTGGACGGAACTCTGTTTCAGCAGTTAGCATTAATTATTAGTAATGGAAGGCGGTCTTTATAAATAATTTGGCTATTCACCTATTATATCTCCGTTACGATCGTACCTCTTAAACAGTTAGAAAGAGACAAATAGAAGTTTGAAAAAAATATTATTTTTATACTGACTAGTGCCTACCCTGATTCATTCATTGTTTTATTTTGATTATTTTGAACTCTTGTTAGTAAATAGATGTTATGAATTGTGAAAGTTTGAAAATAAAGTCTATAGTTATGATTGTTTTTAATCTTAATAAGGAGTATATTTTATGACAATTAGTTTTTGTGTGAAATGATCTTTTAATTCGACTATCGCGATGTTTTTCTATTTTATCGCTACAAGTTTTAACGTTATAATTTTACTCAAACATAGGTTAAATTATAACTTGTCTCTATACTAAAAACTGGGGCCAAATAATAATTTTAAAAACTTTTCGTTTTATTATTTATGAATAATATGATATACAGACTATCTATTTTTGGTAATTTATATGGTTGTAAGCTGTACAAACTTTAATTTTCTGTAATCAAATAATTTATTTGATTGAATTTACAAAAATGACTTCTCCCAGTTCGGGTTCGCCCAAATGGAAGCTTCCAGAAGATGTGATGAAGCTTCACAAGTTTAAGTTGAAGAAGAGGGCACTCCAGGAGCGAATGAATAAACCCATCCCATCAACTGGAGCTAAAAGTCAAGGTGCTAGCAGTGACTGTGTATCTTTCAATTCAAATGAGTCCAAAAAAAGAAGGAATCCTTTTAAAGCTCAATCGGATGCTAGTAAAAAACCTCAGTTTGATCAAGATACAATACATAATATACCAGTAGGCCTAAATATTTCTTCAGAAGATACATTGTTTCATATGCTTAATAACCCTGATATTCACTCTAATTTTGATAGTTCCAGAACATCCTTTGAAGGTATTTTTAATAAGTCTGCAAATATAAACAAAAATGCAATGCAAGATGATCACAAAAAGAAATCTGGAAGATGGATTCCGATTGATTGGACATTAAAAACAAAACTACGTTTTATGTCTGTGAAACCTTTTCCTTGGAATGAAAAGCTTAAAACTTCAGAAGAGGCCTCAGGTATCACAGGATTTGTTCGCTGTTTGAACACTGGGATTTCACCTAATCAGAACATTAACTCGTTGGATACAAGTCCTAATGCTCAGTTTCATCAGTGCTGTTTAGTGTGGCAATACCCAGTGCTGCCATGGTTAAATCTTTTTCCTCGGATGAAGGCTTCTTCCGCTGCGAATGCTAGCAATTTTATTGCTACAGACTCCAAGATAAAAGACACTTTGTATGAAGACTGGGGAAAAAGTTTTCTGTCATTGTTTCAACTTGTCAGAGTATGCCAGTGTCCTTATTTTTATGTT
Organism: Timema poppense; assembly: GCA_902141375.1. NCBI lineage: Eukaryota > Metazoa > Arthropoda > Insecta > Phasmatodea > Timematidae > Timema > Timema poppense. The sequence continues at coordinate 44,445 of CABFOV010000330.1, forward strand.
TCTGCCAACACATTCACCTGTTTGTTCCGAGCTGCTGGTATTTGTGGTCATTCTGATATTCATGCATTACTTACCCCCACCACAAGAGGATTTCGCCATCTCTTGAAGGTAGATGATGTTGTTTTTACCATGCCTTTAAAGAGTAAGACTTTCCATTCATCTGAAAATACAAAAAGTATCGGGAGCGAGAGTTTAAGTAATGATAATATCAATGAGAGTATAGAAACTATTGAAGAAATTGGAGCAGATGAAGAGGTTGAAGATGATTTGTGGTTAGAAAGTATGGGTGTGTCCACCGATGAAATTTGGAGACTTAATTCTACACAAGCTAAACTGGTTCACCAAAGAGAGAAAAAAGTTGACCAAACAAGAGAATCTCTGATTTATGTTGAAGGTGTTGAAGTTCAGGCGTTGTTTAACTTTTTAATGAACTGCAAGTCGTCAGTCGCAACATCTGGGTTTCTTGCAGGTATTCCACCAACTTTACTTGCACCTGTTGCATTCCATGGTGCGACACTGAAGCCTCTTAAAGTCCGCCAAAGCACAGTCATTGTTAATAATTCTAGTTTTCACTCAACTGAAATCTTAGGACCTATACTCCCTCACACCATCCATAATATGTGTGCCTTGTTAAGTCAGTCAGTTTGTGAGTTTTCTGCAACATTTGCAAATGTTGAGTCAACGTGTGCATTTTCTCTTGCAGAAAAAGAACTTAAGGAAACAAATGGTGGGGGAGAAAATAAAAGCAAAGTTCCTGCAGCGTTTGGTAAGGAAAAGCTGAGTGATTGTGGAATTGAACAGTCTGTTCTCGAAAGATTTTGTTCATCAGATGATGCAAGTGTGCAAGTTATGGATACTATTAAATTCACCTTGGATAACATGTTTATTTGGTCGTGATAATTTTTAAACATCTAATTTTATTTGGTTTTATTCTCTTGACTATATACTATTTTGTTAAGCAGAAAGGTAGCTAGGGGAAAATATATATTTCAAATTAGAAGTGCCTAAAATTTAATTTGGGCTAGGCCTGTCTTTAAAATGTTGACGTGTTTATTCTTATAAATTTAAGTATGTTTTAAATTAGTGAAAAATGATAATGGAATATTAGCCGAATGTTATATAATGGAGACATTTTCAATTTTACCTTATATAAATTTCATAGCTCTTATTTGAGTGATTAACCTGTGCCAAACATACATACCGATGAATGTTTGGTTTAAGCTGCATTATCTCCAAATTCACCTTTTCATCTGGGTGATAATAATTTGAGTACTGGTAGGAGTCAAGAATGCTATTCTTTTGATTTAAAAAAAAGTATTTTATTCCCTTTTTTTGTATTTGTGTGCCTTTAGTTTATAAGATTAACAACGTGTGTCATTAAATACAAATAACAGCCAGTAGATTAATTTCAATATCTTATTGACATAGTAGGCCTAGGCCTATTGTTATTTATAATAAATTAAATAACATTTACTACACATACTAATTGTTTGGAATAATTCTACCAATAGTTAAAATAAATGGTACAGAGCTCTGCACAGCCTTTCTCACTCCATTGTTTAAAAATGGAGATATTTACTCAAAACATCTAATTGATGTGAAACAAAATAATATACACTAGTAAACCTGAGCAAAAATTACATTATACCTACATAAAACTTTTTTGACTCCAGGTTTTAAATTTTATAGTTTTATTTTAAAATAATGTAAGTCATCATTTGTATATTTGGACCACAAAAAAAGATCGATATTGGGTCCAAAAGGGCCAACCCTTCGTATTAAAGTTTCGACTTTTGGTTAAAATTTTTGACAATTTATTAGAGGTTGCATTGTTATTAAATACCTCATAAATTGAGACCAATAAAAAGGGTAAATATTGACTATTGAGTCTAAACTGATAGAGATGGATCATTTCTGTACAAACATTTACCCTAAGAGGTTAAAGGAAAGAACATAAACCTTTTGAGAGACTTATTCTATGACATTAGATATTTATTATGTTAAAACTTAAGTAGTATTGCTGTGCAACTAAAACTCACAAAATTGTTTTAATATATTTGCCAATATCTTGGAAACAAATACTATTATAAAGATATATTTAAAATAATAGTTTTTTATTTCTAATAGTAGGTAGGCCTACTACAATTTTGCAATGAAAAGTTATCTAGTATCTCAAATAATTGTGGAGATAATGTAAATTTCTGCTTCTGTAAAGTACCCTAAAAGTTATTTTCATGGGAAAATGAAAATAACTATTTTATTTATAGGCTAATCTTAGTCAACGCCTAGATACTAATTTTAATCAAAATCGCTAGAGCTAATTTTGAAAAAAAAAAAGAGAATTTTTCTTTTCACCTTTATTAAGCCACCCTTAATTTTAGGGTTAAACAGAAACACAGATAGACGGCATTTAAAAAACAATTTTTTAGTATTGGGGGGATAGGGGTGAGGTCATGAAATATCAATATCTCGGGTTAGATTTTTTTTATGGTCGCAACACTTTACCTTAAGTGCTCGAAAAGTTTATAAAAATATATAGGCCTACAATATTTGCTTATATCTTTAGATTAATAGTGTTATAAAAATAAGTTTCAAATAAAAGATTGTTACTATAAATATACCTACATATTTGAAATGAGTAATTTCATATCTCAAGAGTTAAAAAGATATGATAAAAAATTAGAATTTATATGTCAGACTGGAACCCTTAAATTCATTTTGATGAAGCAGCCATTTTGTTTGTAATAATGATCAATGCGTGGAAATGAAATTTAATCTAAATCGTTTGAGCTGTTTTTGATCAAATCAATTTTTTTTCTCTTTTTGCCCTTAAATAAACTACCCCTAATTTTAGGGTTAGAGATGACCTGGCGGTCTAGGGGTAAGGTGTCAGACTTCTGTGCTGGAGGTATGGGGTTCAATCCTTGGTCCTGGCACAGATTTATCTGATTGACAAACCCTTTCTTCACCTCGGATAAGACGTGTATTAATCACATCTTGTGAATGTTTGGAATGCCAGGATTCCACCGTGGTTCTGATCCCACGTTAAACTGTAGGTCCTCCAGTTAATCTCACAATCACCCTACCATTACACATTAGTGTAAGTGCGTACAACCCGAACGGGTAGCAAGACACAGTGCTAATAATAATAATAATTTAGGGATGGAAATCCAATTCAAAAACCCCTTGGGGCAACCCTATGAAAACCCTAGATACCAAGTTTTACCCCGATCAGTAAAAAAGTTTAGGCTCTACTCCGAGATACAGACAGACAGCAATCCAAAAACGACTTTTTCGGATTCAGGGGGTCATGAAACGCTGACATTAATAAAAATCTCGAGTTCGATTTTTTTTGACGCTCACGATACTTTCTTTACCTATATGGTAACGAGAAAGTGAAAAGGATGTGAGTTAAAACCAACAAAACACAGTAGTTTATTTTTAAAGAAAACTATGTATAAGGAAATTTGGTTCACTTCTTTAAAACTATCACTCGTTTAATCAAACTAAATAAATATTATTTGAAAAAAAGAGCCTATACCATACCTAACTAAAGAGGCTGATAGTTTTTGCAAATTTCATTGAATTAGGCCCTATGAAAAAAAATGATGGATTGAAGGTATAGTAAGAATTTAATTACCAGACCTATAGCCTAATTAAGTAATAAGCTAAAAGTTTACCTTAAAATACCTTTTTCATTGTAATGCCAGAAGCAATAAAAAAATCACTCGAACAATCTTACCTAAATATTTAAATCATTTGGGGCTATTCCTAAATCTAAATAGCATTTGGCATATTAAAGAAATTCTTCATATAAACACCAATATGATAATTCCTGTGGATATAAACTTAAAATGTTGGTTTTCACTACAAGTCTTTACTTGATATTATGTTCAAACTATTATAGGCTTAGGGCCTACTCTTAATTAACAGTATAACTATTCATATGAGAATGAGGGAGTGAGGAGGGACTCAGTTCACACAGTAACTGTCCCTTTTCAATCTCGGTGGTCTTGTTGTAAAGTGCTCGCCTCAGGACCTGCTGTTCTTGGGTTCAAACCCAGCAGAGGTCAACAGATTATTTTTGAGCTATAAAAATTCACAGCACAATCTCCTTAGTCCCATGTTGATTGTGGCATGTAAAAGAACCCTGGGAAGTATCTAACAGTAGCTCTTGGCCGATAAAATTGGTAGGCCCTTTTGCTCTCGCAAATAGACATCCTCATTTAAGCTGATAAAAGCATTCACTCCAGAAAGTGCACGTTAAATATCTAAAATAAAATTATCCCTTATATTAAAATATTAAATTATTAGATATTAATTAATTCTTGATTCCTGTCATTTATTTCAACCAATTCTCTTATTTATTACTATAATATATATATATATATATATATATATATATATATACATACACATGGTGGCTACAGAGGGAAAACAGGGAATTTTTGGATGACGGGGAAATGTAAGGGAATTTAACTAAAAATAAGGAAACGCCAGGGAATTAAAAAATATGTCTAAAATATACCATTAATTTCGCAACCAAACACTAAAACAAAAGTTAATAAAAATAACATTTTAATTTTTTAAATATCTGATAAAACTGTTTATGTTTAGTAGATACAAACTTTTTTTATATGTGATGAATAATAAATAAAACAAAAGTCAACATCCACCATTAAAACTGGAAAAAAGTAGTCAGGGAAAATTGAAAAATGGCGGCTGGAAAACCTGGAAAAGTCAGAGAATTTTGTAAAATATGTTTTGTATCCACCCTATATTTAAAAAAATTAACTCTATAGAACCCAAGCAACACTTTTTTTTTTATTAGAATTTCTTACCAAAAGTGATTTTACTATGGTTATTTTGAATAATTTGTTTATGTATACCCTGATTTTGGTTGGAAGAACAGTAGATAAAATTCAAACCTATTTCTTTGTGGCCAACACTGATAACATATTACACTTTAATTGTGTTATTTTATAGGTATTGAAAATATCTATAAAAAGTGACAGCTGCAGATAACATGGCTTGATGTATGAATATATTAACATTGTTTTAGTAACTTCAGTAACTAACTTCTACTGTTCTTCCTACAAAATTCATACTATAGATATAAGTAAAGTATGTATTTAGTGAAAATTAACATGTTAGTAAATCATTGTAGAAACTGAACTTACTATTAATATATTCATAGGCATAGAAGGAATTAGATGGCAATTAAATGTAGATTTGCCTTTTGTTTCTGTTACTCTCTTGCTGTCAACTATAAGTTTACTCAAGTTAATCTATTATTTATGCATCTACAGTACATCCTTTATATTTCCCAGTCTGATTTATAAGTTCGTTGAAGTTTTTACTTAATTTTGGAATGTTTCTCAGTTAATATACAATTTGTTTATTCTATTCAAACAATTTCTCAACTACTTATAAATAATGACCTATCATTTAAAACCCAAACTGTTAAATGACAGAACTTCAGCAAACAGGATGAACAGTTTCCTAAACATAATCTTAGTAACTAATGTTGCTTTTTTTAAATTCCTGGTTTACTTCTATATTGGCTCGGCTCCTGCAAGATAATTATTTCATTTTTTGCCCAATATACCATGAAAAAAAACTGCTTGCCTACACTGACATTCTGCTCTCTATCCTTTAATTTCTTTCTTGTACCATTTGTATGCTCCCAAGCTGTCCTTTTTTATAATCACATCAAAAAGGGCTACATTAGTTTTGAAATATTTAAAAAAACATATTTTGTTTGTAAGTAGATTATTGTGAAAATCTTATTTAAAACCAACCAAACAAGCTACCTAAATTAAAAACTGTGTAATAATTTTGAAATTTTGTAAGTAGATAATCATTTGAAAATTATATTGATTGATTTTATTATCTAAAAAATTATGCTTCTTACAAAAAAGACCAAACAAGATAATTAATATTGGGATGATGAACACGTTTGGGTGACCAACCTTATTTATGTTTTTTTTTAAAAAAAGGACTAACTTATATCAATATTTAATTCAAATTGATATTTACTTACGCATATAAAATTTTAAATATTGAATTAACTGAGTATTAGTAGTGGTACTTTGACTCTTTACTCCAGTGTTCCACAAACCTTTTTATGTTCACGGTACATGCTGCAGCACCAAAATATGGATTATGCGCCAAGCCCAACCATTGAATGGTTAATTAGAATTAGGAAAGTATAGACTAATTTTTTCCTGATGTAATTTCAAATGTTCTAAGAATAAGGGTTGAAGTTTTTTTCTGTGCCTGTTTCTTTAACTTTTGAAAACATGTAATTTAAACCATTAGTATAGTATGATTTTATCAGATATATTTAAAAGATTAGTACAGAATGTAAGAAATACAGACGACACGGCTGCTGTTCACATCAATTTTTGTGGTTTTATTGAACAGCGATGCATGGTGCTCACGGCTGTGACACCTAATTCACCGTTGCAGCACTACAGTGTGCCAGGGTAGGTGCACCATGGTACATTGTTTGTGGAACATTGCTCTAGTCTAACATGCTCTCACCAAAGCTATAATAGCTTGTGTGTCAAAGGAAAACCAAATTAATACAGTGAAATCTCCTCTAACAGACACCTATGAATAGCGGAGTAATCTTTATAACGGCCAGCTTAAATTTCCTCAGCAAAATAACATAGATTCTTACAATGAAACAACTTCTCAATAATTGAAACTGGCACTTTTATAGATGCATATTTATGCATAACAATCTCTAATTTGTGGACAAAAGTTGAAATCACCTGTCCATATTTGCTATTTTGCTGTGGGAATGTCAAGAATGTCATGTCTCACATGAAGTGTTTACAAGCATTCTTCCTCTAGAGAACATTTCTAAAATAACCGATGTAATGATTGTGGTACTTCAAGGTCATACCTTTCTCCTCTGAGCTTTTGTGCTATGCAATCCGTACAGAAATCTACATACAATATTTATTCATTAATCCTGATTATTCTGCATGCAATACTGCACAGAATGATAATTAAATTGTTGTAGATAATATTCAAAGTGTATAGTTTATTAATGTAGATTAAGCTGTGTACAAGACGTATGACTAAAAATAATATTTGTACGAATAGTAAACACCTTTTATAAATTAACTTTATTTTGATCCTGGAAGTTGTCCATTACCAAGAAATTTTAGTGTACTTCATGATTCCACAATTTTCGATACAATCATCTTGTTCGCAAAAAAAAAGTATGAGCATGTCACAGTACTCTCATATTGGACTGGATTGCTGGTGACTGGAAGATCTGGGTTTGAATACTGGTTGGGTCTACTGAGTCTAGTTATCCCTACATAGTTTCCCATTCTACCTCCAAGCAAAAACAGGCACATTTAATCTAAAATTTTACATCTCTCATCCCTGTTAATGTAAGAGTGTAACCCGAAAGGGTATTAAGATCCAGCAAAAATAAAATCAATCTGGAGACAGTTAACAAACTTGGGACCTATAGATTTGTGAATTGGGTAAGGGAGAGGAAGGGGGAATTTATAATGAGCTACTACTTCTTAACTCATTTTTTATTTAAAAAATATTTACTCTATAGTCTTTATATTCAAACAACCTTTCAAAAACATCACTTAGCAGGATTCAAACATGAAGTCCCCTCAATTATAGTAAACTAGCTCTTAAGACTGATGCTTTAATGCCCTGAGCCTTTGATTAATTTTATTTATAACAATAATTCTACCATTTATATATGACACAATGTGTATACAATCTCCTCCCTACCATCCCCCAAGTATTTTGTGCACATTACAAAGCAAATTTAGATGCTTTTACAATCATGAGCAAAGAATTATTGTAGTTGATATGTATTTAATCAACTAGGTCCTTTAGTGGTAAACAATTATTTTTATTGGCTATTAAGGGAGTGGAGGATTATAATTTTAATCAATAGATACCTGAAAACATAAATTAAAACTTAGTCCTTCAAACTTCTCAACAGTATTTAATTTGTGCACAGCTATTATGCGACAATGATAGCGCTTTTTGGCTTTAATGTATGATCACCAGGACTAAAGAGTAGATGGAACCATTTAGCTTAGACCTGGGTCCGTAGTAGCTTCAAAAAATACAAGAGGTATTTAGAGATTATTGTAAATACTCTTTATTTAAATATGACATACCTTGCCATCAAGTAACATCACAACAAATCATAATTAATGTTTCCGAAGACAAAATGGAAAATTCAGTTGGCCTAAAGTCAACTAGCTTAAAGTAATTTGGCCTAAAAATTAACTTAGTAGAAAGTAAGTTGACCTAAAGTCATTTAATCTAAAGTCGCTTCACCTAAAAATTAAATTCACAGAAAGTCATTTGGCCTAAAAAATTATTTCACCAAAAGTTAGTTGTCCTTAAGTCATTTGGCCTAAAGTGAATGTTGAGTAAAAAAATGAGGTGGTTAAGTTGATCAAAAGTCAGTTGGCCTAAAGTAATTTAGCTTAAATATTAACTTTGGAGAATGTTAGCCTAAAGTTTAGGCCAAGGTGTACATGGAAATACTGGGTAATGTTTTGAAAGGGCATAACGAGATAAGAGGCAATGGGCGTTGTGTGGCTTTGGGTTCAGCACAAAATGGCTAGTTAGTCTATGCAACAACCGTGGAGCAGTTCAAAAAAATAAAACTCCATGGTTGAAGTTAAACACCAATTTAGGTGTAAGTTTGGTGACGAGCATGGCCTAGGAGCAGTGCCATCACCCAAGACAATTTGTGGGTGGGTAAGTAAGTGGCATGAAAGTTTATCAGTGCTGAATACATGACACAAACATTTAAAAACAGTCAGAACACCTGAAAATGTAAAAATAAGTTACTATGTGAGATTGAATTGGAGTAAGGCCCCTGCATTAATCACAGTGACACACCCGTGCACTGAAACTTTATAAAGGTAACCTTATTCCCAAGTTGTGTCAGTGTCAGACAATATAGGACCACTGCCCACAATGCTTGTCATAGGATGGAAACATTACACGCTTCATTTATGGTCATGTAATGTGTCCAGTGGAATTTGTTGGATAATGATTGTGAATGGAAATAATTTTTTAGGGATCCTTAAAAACTGGGAGGCGCATTTTGATTAAAGATTCTATAGTAGATCAAATATTTACTCCAATGAAAGTGTGAAAATGTTCTTTGAGTGAAGCTTTTATTATAAAAAACAGTTTTTGCATATGTGTTTTTAGGTGGGTTTTTTTTTGCGGGCTTTCATGTGTATTTTCTGTCCCCAAGTATTTCTGCACCAATATGGGCCAGAGAATATCTGCCTGCAACATTTCAGCTTCCTAGCTCTTCTGGGTTTCAAGAATTGATAATTTTTCAAATTTGGATCTTTAGAAACCCCCTCATTTAGAGGGCCCCAATGGAAAATTTAAGTCACCAAGTATTTTTGCATCCTTTTGAGTTAGAGGCTACCAGCATGAAGAATTTCAGCTTGTTCGGTCAACTGGGTTTTGAGAGTATTTCACCTTTGTTTTTCTAGAAAACCTCTTCATTTTAGGTCAGCGGCCTGAAAAATTTCAGCTTCGTTGGTCTTCTGAAATTTGTTCAACTGATTCCCCCCCTACTTCCCCCTCAAGTAATTTTTCATCACCATGTATTCCTGCACTCTTTTGGGTTTGCAGCTACTTGCTAGCACAATTTAAGCTTCCTAGGTCTTCTGAGCTTCGAGATTTTTTGGCTGGACAGAGGCAATGGTAATAATTATTATATTGGATATAATACTGTGCTAAAATGCATTTTAAGCTTTAAGATACCATATAACATTAATTTTTAATCAAATGCAATGTAAATATTTGGCTCCTTTTGAAGAGTACCCTCAATGTTTATATTTTCTTTCCGTTAGATTTTGCAAACCTATTGTTACTAACTGCTCTAATTTATATAGTAATTTATTATTAATATATATATATATCATGTAAGTCTATTTTAAACCCAAATTTAATCTACATTTGTACCAATAATTAAAACCCTCTCGGGGAATATTTAATCAATAGCTGGTATCACACAATTTTATGGATAAAAATAAGTAAAAAAAACTTCAGTGTAAAATCTTCTCCAAAAGCTGAAGTAATATTTTAATAATTTATGTATATCTCTTCATTCGTAGCGTATAGGTTTGATGTATTTTTAATATATCAAAGTACACAGTAATTTAATGGAAAATTGGAGATTACTATGACCTTAAGTTGGTTCCGTTTTTACTATGGCAACATTGATTAATTTATCTACTATGTTCTTGTAATACACTTTTATTCTGCAACAACTTAAACTAAATTTTTATTTTAAAATCATATTAACCCCTTTGCTGCGTTAATCAGGTATATCTGATCTCATCATTATAGCCCTTGACTGCAGAAATCAACTAGCCCACGATGTGTAAACATTATCTACCTTTGCTGTGACAGTCAGAAATAGTCACAAGAGTGTTAGAATCCTGATTTTTTTCTTACTAGCATCCCCGTGCGCCTCAGACATCTGTTGTCTGTTTTGAGGACTGTCAATTATCAGCTGCTAAATCATAACAATAGTAGCACTTGTTTATTTCTGCATTTCACTACTTGTAGCACATGTGCAATATTTATGTGGCCTAAAACATTGTTGAGGGATTTATTAATGTAGTATTTGTTATATTTAGCCAGTTATTATACTGTGTTAGTAACATTTAATATATGATTGATGAATTTGTGCCATGTGAAGTGTAATAAATATATTATTTGGTTAGTATGGCAATTTAAAATTTCAATAATTCAATGAGCTTTAAAATTTAGTTTATTTCTTCCAATTGATATTTTATTTTTGTTCTTTACCTAATTCCTATTATGAAACCACGCCTAACACAAATATATGATCTTATAAACTACACCGAGGAAAGCACCAATGTAGCACAAAATTGTTCAAGTTGTGTTAACGTAACCTAATTTTCAAAAGTTTTCTCTTTATGTCACATAAGGCCAATGTCAGGCCTGTCAAATCTTCATTTAACGATTGGTTTGACACTACTGTGGGTTGCTAGTAAAATAAAGACTGGTTCTGATAGCAGAATAATATTGCATTTGGGTAAAAGGTGACATAATATGTGGCATGTAAAATTTTATCAATATAAAATATATATTGTTATGTAATTTAGAAGACGTGGTGCTAAATTTCATATTTAAAATGCATTACTAGTTGAAAATCACATTATTTGATCATAAGCATGATCATCATGCAAATTTTCAGATTTTGAATTTTTCACTTATAATGAGCATTTCTGAAGATAAGAAGTAAAAATTAAATACACAGCAAAAGGGTTAGTAACAAAATATTAACTTTATATGTAGGCTACAGTTTTCGTAAAGTATTTGAGCACTTAGATAAAAATAAAGTTCCAAAAATCTTGCTAAAGGTAATAAAGCTATAACTTAAAATACCAACACAGAAAAATCCCTATATTATCATAATGTTCATAATTTCAAAATTAAGAGTTTGGAAGAAGGTACAGGAAATGTGGATAGAAATATATAAAATATGTTCTATAGTACAATTATCTCAAAGGAAAGAGGTTTTCCTTATAGAAAGAAAACTATGTGTGTATAGATAAAAAAAAACTCATTTTGTATATTAGGTTGTCACCAAATTAAAACTTAAGAAAAACTAAAATCAAGCAGTGGAAAATGTTTTTAATTACATTTCATTCACACTGTTGCAAAGTATGAGCCCACAACATTTCATTCCTCAGATTCCAGTAATCAATATCATGTACTGTCCAAAAGAAATTCTCATTTAGTCGCACAGATTTTGTTTCAAATGAAAAGGACTTTAAATCGCAAAAGTTATTTAAGTCTTGACACTTGTAATATTGTAAAACACTTTCATTTTCAGCTTGCCTTCTAACTGATACTTCAAAACTTTGTTGTAAGTCAATTTCTACATTGCTCGAAATATAAATTAAATAATCGCAATAAACACTTTTATCACTGTCTGAAAATACTCTTTCCATATTTCCTAGATCCAAAATAATTAAGTATGAATCTTCTTGCATTGGGCATTCATTGTTAAAATCAAAAATAAAAAAAGTTTCTTTCAAGACAAAGTCGCAGAAATTTACTTGAAAGTCAATCATAATTTTTTCCGGAATTAATTTACTACTAATATGAGGGTTTTGGAATTCATATTTGGTGTATGTTAGTTCATAAGGTGTTTTATTTTGAAAATCCATTTCTTCAACATAAAAATTCCAGTTGTAAGTATTTTGAGGATTGTTCAAACAAGTATTATAATATAAACACATCATGTTAAGTCTACTGGATCTGCTAAAACTAGGTAGGACTATCATTTCTTGTTCCTGTGTACAAAATAAAAACAAAACACGTTTTAAAAAAATATCTAAATATTAGATTAAAGTTATTGTGCATATATAATATTAGCAGTATAGGTGAAAAATGACATGTGCTATCTATATAAGTACCATGAAAAATAACACTCTTACAGGACTAGCTTATCCTGTAAACTAGTATGGGGCAGCTTGCAATGACATCACAGAGGAATCTGAATGCGTGGATGTGAAGTCCATAGAAAAGGAAGTGTGAAGTATAAATTAAATTCACCATTTCTGTTTTGTTAGTAATTTGTTGTTTATTTTAAAGAATGAGTTTATCTATATTTTCTAAATTTTACTTTTAAAACTCTAATTAGTTATAAAATATTGGATTTAGTTATATTTGATTGAATTTGATAAGAAATGATTAATGAACATTCCACAGTAAAAATGTGTTGTTTTATAAGTGTAACGTCCTAATTCAAATCGTTTAGTTCGCTGTAGTAATGCCGCAAGCTCTAGTGATGTGCCAGCATTAGAGTGGTGTTTCTATACTTATCCCTTTTCTATAAGATGAACTCTCACATTCTTACTTCCATATAGACAGTGTGTTTATTAAACATTTATGGTGCTAGTGAAAATGCATGAGGGACCAATGTGGTAAAATTTTGAATCTCTTGGAATGATACAGTTGATACTAAGCATCAGTATCGCAACAGATATAAACAATCATATATGGTTTTTAAATGTAAATAGTAAGAGCTCTACTATATTATTTCTGTTCACTATTTGAAACCACTTGTCTCACTTTTCTTCACCCCATTCCTATCAATGAAAATATCAAATGTTATGTCTTTATTAGTGTTTTTATGAAAACTTGAACATCCCAAATTACAACAATTCTTGACCAAAATAGTAAGATCGGTTAAAAAACTATTGTCTACAAATTCAAATATCCTGATTGTTCCTCTATAGTGTCTGTCTTTAAAGTTGGTATTATCAGGCTGGCACTATTCAGAGAACCTCATGTAGAATAAAAAGAGTATTGTATGACTTGCAGAATGTGGAAGTATATTTATGTTGTATTTAATAAAGTGTTCTGTTAATAAGAAGGGTTTTTATAGCTTATAATATAATGGTCAGGCCTAAAACCCCAAAAATACAAATTCTGTTGTCTAGATGTTATTTTTCAACTTAATTGATAGTCAACTGTTATCTTTATTGTTTTTGCATATTTGTATCATAAGTTGGTTCAGTGAGACTAAAACAAAAATATAATCCCTTTGTTTCCTCTTTGCATTCACCATTTTGACAAGTTTTTTTCCTTGAAAACAAGTTTGTAGTTATTATTCTAGCACAAGCTTTATTAAAATTAGTGAGCCTATATTATTTGTTGATATACTGACTGATTTTCACCTTTTGGTGTGCTTCTGTACAATTTTGATGATATTTTTTGTCTTGAACTGTTTTATTCAAAAACTTTGTGTCCGATAGCCACCAAACTACTGCAATCATTATGCCAAGAATGCCTGAAAAATAAAATACTACAAAATTATATAATATGAGTATTGTATAACATTTTCTTTAAGTCCACAAAGTGTTAATTTACCATCCCCCAATTTTCTTACAATGAGAACTGAAGATGTGTCCAAATGTGTAGGGTAAATTTTAAGTGCTGGCATATGAAGATATTAAAAAAGTATATTGTTACTCACATTAAGAGTACCTCTAAAATTCTTAGTTTGAAAAATGTTCAGAATTAATAGATTTGATAAATTATATGCTCATTGTGCTGATAGTGATTCAAGAATTAAATCTTGGCTCAAAATATATAATGGTCAGTGGCGGCTCGTGTATAGGCACTGCGGAACTGCAGCATCCCCTATTTCCACTTGATATTATCAATAACATTTAATATAATGAGTCCTTTTTTTCTTTAATTCTTTCTTTCTTTTTGTAGTACAATATATATTCCATAAACTTAATGTCAGTACTTCAGTAGCCATTCCCCAGTTTATGAAAAATATACAAAAATCTTTGTATGGAACTGTGCATTTCACAGTGCCAGTGATGTGGTGTTTGACTGTTGTGCGCATATGCACATAGGATGGGGGCGGGGAGGAAGGCGGGACTGCTGCAGTGCCGGCTCTGGTGTGATGGTGAAAGAAAGTTTTTTTTTACTCAGCGAGTGTTGTGCTTAAAAACCGTGTACCATATTCTTGAATGTGATAAAGTGTAGAAGAGTGTAGAATTAGATTATTATTCTGCTTCTAGTTATTCTATTTGATTCATTTATTTCGGTTCTTTTATATAACATAAAGACTAAATGCGCTTGCAGTACTTTCAATAGAGAAAAAATTTCTCAATTGTCATCCAAAGATCAAGGAGAAAATTATTGAACTTTTTGCACAAATTAAAATAAAAAGAATGGATTTAATTTTTAAATGAATAGATCAAGCTTGAACTGTAACAATTTAAGTTAAAGTAAGTAAAAAAGTTTTGTTTTTTATTTTTTTGTTAAGATTCTATCAAGTTCCTGAATATTTCTTTTTTTATACATTTTTTTTTCCTTTTACACAATTTTAAAACAAAGGCTAAAAATTTTCTGGAGCAGCACCCTCACTAATTTTAGCTACGAGCCGCCACTGATAATGGTGCATGTAAATATTTATAAATGAATGGGTATTAAAACTAACAATGACACTTGGCTTCATTTGATTTTTCAAAAATTAATTAAAAAATTATTGTGCATCACATATACTTTATTGCTTCTTTACCTGAAAATGTAGACATCTACTTTTTAAACTTTTAAGATATGTGAAAAGACATAATAGACTTTGCTGCTAAGCCAAATTATTTACATTTTCTCAGAAATATAATGGAAAAATGAGCCCCACGTTCCACCAAAGACCATAATTACTATTACACTGTTTAGAAACATATTGAGAAAATTGGAACATCACTGTTCACTAAAAAGCATTAAAATCAACTCTTCATTTACCAGACCTCTGTTTAAAAATTATATTTGATTTTAGCTTGTAAAATATTGGTTTTATAAAAATATATTTAAAAGTAAAGTTTTTTTATTTTTAATAGTACTACAAATTTGCAACAATAAGTTGTTCTATATTTCAAAGAGTTACGGGGATACAATCAAAATTGGAGCTATCTGCTTTTTTAAAGTACCCTTCAAGTCATTTTCCCTGAAAAGTGAGGTGTGCCATTTTGTTTGTTATGTAAACCGTGCCTAAATATGAGTTTTATCAGATTTGTTTGTGCCGATTTTGAGAAGATAGTTTTTTTTCTTGTTTTACCCTTAAGTAAACTACCCATGATTTTAAGGTTGGATGGATAGTTTAAAAAAAACCTATAGGAAACGTTATCAAAATCCCAGATACCAAGTTTTAGCCCAATCCATAAAATAGTTTTGGCTCTAGACCAAAACGCAGACACAGAGACGGCATCGCTAAAACCATTGGGCTTGGGGTCATGAAACATCGACATCTCTCATAATCTCAAATTCGATTTTTTTTGTGATCACAATACAAAAGTAAAAATGGTGCGCCAAAGTTATGTACCAACCCTGGATATAAAACACATACTCCCATCCAAGAATTTTAGTTATAAATGAAGCTAGAAGTAATGATGCTATGATATCAATTGTATCCGGGAAGTTCTTGATGTTCAGCTGTGAAGTTGTTGCACATGATGATACCAAACCCTGAGAATAATTAGAAATACACATAAACACAAATTAAATGACAGTTGTGATTTCACAGTTTGGACCAAAAGAGTTAAAACAAATTGTTTTTGAAAAGTTTTGAAGTCAAAAGCTAGTTTTTAAACATTGTTCAAGAATAATTTAAAATCTAATTCCATTTCTTCCTAACCCCCCTTCCTTTCTCCCAAATTAAAAAAAGTGTAACAAATCTGTACTTTACCATAGATTTAATGGATCAACTATATTTAGTAATGTAATCTTAACTTGATTCATTGACCCACCTACTATGGCACCACATGAAGACTACCCCACTGAGTTTTGAACCAATGTCTCGAAGGGGGTCTCTACAATCTTACCCGCACTTTAGTTTCCTTTCCAGTTATTAAAGAGTAGTTTTAGCCTTGTTATTACCACTTTTATTATCATCTAATTTGATCACATGACTTGGGAATTTCAGTTCTGTGTCTATCCAACATCTATACCTGAAGTGTTCCCAGCATGACACCTTGCTGTATGAAGGTGTATCTGCTTTGGATTAGCCATGGCATTACTATACTGAAGAATGACATCACCACAAGTGCCACAGGCAGTATGATTTTGTTGCCAAACAACCCCAGAAGGAGCAATGTTGGTGATTTGGAGGCCAACACATGGCCACACCAGAGAGATGTGTATACGAGTATCTGAGACCAGATGCTCCAATCACTGATGTCTCCCTGTAAGTTAAAAGAGTTGAACCCTGTGTTTTTTTAATTCAAGGTTTCTTAACCTTATTACAAATACAGACTCCCAATGGATTACTCAATTTTTCCCCATACCCCTTTCGTCACACTGTCAAACAAAATCCTCATCATCAGCAGCAAAAGTCCTATTAGGTACCATTATGACTTAAAAAGGTGTTCATAGATTTGTTTTACTTTACATATAGATATCTAGGAACAGAACAGCTTAAAGAAAATCATTAGGATTATATCATATTTATTTATATAAAAAGACAAACCACAAGGTTCAGGGATCAAGTCCTATACTACATTATTTGTTTCCCATATCCCCGGTTAAGAACCCCTGGTTTAATTTACCTTAGTCAACACTGAGCCTCTTTATTAATGGCTTAATCTAAGAGCTGGGAGAGTAACTAAGAGGAAATCAATGGGTGTGTAACAGTGATAAATCCCATGTAAGAAAACCAGCCTCAGTGCACTTGGCCGAGATTTAAACCTCGACTTGCCCTTCACTGGCAAGTAAGTCTTTAGTAAACTTAACACCCTAGATTAAATCGCCATTGATGTCTTTATTGAGTCCCTTTTAATCATTTTAGAATGGAAGGTTAGGTTAATGTAATAGAGCAGGCATGTCAAACGGGTGGCCAGCAGGCTGCATGCAGCTTGATCCAGAGTTATTTTTGTTTGCAGCCCACAAACTTTATGGTAAATTATTAAACAATGTGACCTAGTTATTATTTTAAAATGTCATAAAAATACTCCATTAAGGAATGTGAAAATACAAGTGCCTCCTTACGGTGCTGTTAAGTGATATTGACATAAAGACAGGAGAAAAAAAGATGGACTCTTATTATTTTATATAATTTTTTTTTTAATAATAAGGCACTAGGTTTATGACAATTTTGTATTTTCCTTATACAGCTCCTCAGTATTATCAATTTTCAGTGTGACTCTTATGGCTGAATGAGCTTGATACAGCTGATTTGGAGAATATTTCATTAACTTTCACAGTTGGATATATCTTTTTTAGTTCTGCATTCATTCCCAACATGCTCTTTTTAGTTGAACAATGGTCCTTAAGAAGTCGCAACTAAAGAGGTGGACCAACAAATAGGCTAAGTCTTACTATCTTAACAATCAAAGTTAGAAGTTGCATGTATTCTCCTAAAATCACACTTTTTCCCACTCAAACTATTTTTTACTATCTCATTATTTTTCTCTCTCACTCAATCTCATTTGCTGATGCACATTTTCACTTTTTTTTTCTCAGCTCTCATTTTCCCATCCAAATTATTTTTCTCGTTCATTCATTTTTCTCATTAATATTATCTTTATCAATCTCATTTTATAATTCACATTCTTTTTCTTCCTCAATCTCATTTTTTCATTGAAGTCCTCTTTCGCACTCACTCTTTTTCTCATAATTTTTATCTTTCTCACTCACAATCTTGTTCTCATTCACATTATCTTTCTAACTCACCACTCACTCACTCTCTTTTTCTCATTTATATTCTTTTTACAACTCACTCTTTTTTTTACATTAATATTCTTTTTCTCATTCACATTATTTTTCACTCTAATTTTATCTTTCATATTCTCTTCCTACCTCTCTTTTTTTTGTCTCATTGACATTGTCTTTTTCACTCACCCTCTTATGTAATGTGTCCAGTGGATGGTGCTTCAGTCTAACTCGACTAAAGCTAATGGCCGACGATTGTGTTTGAATAGGCAGCTCACACAGAATAATGACTACGTCATTAGTTAAATAGCCTCTTCGAGTCTGAAGTTACATATTTAGTGAAACCTTACACTAACACATGTATTGCGATGTAGACAAAAAATAGTTTAAATATTTTTCAAAATTATTAACTAGTGTACCAGAGTGACATTGATAGACCAGATAATTTTCAGTCTAATTCAAGCACTTTTTCTTTCTTTGTGAGTGCATGTACATGCATTTAGTGCGACATTGAAACAAAGATTTTAATAGTTAAACAAAATACCCTATAAATGTTTTCTTAAGTTGTGGAATCTCTTGCCCTCTAAGAATATCCATGACCATGGTTGATCTATGTTTCCACTTTGCTTGGTTTCTAAATGTAACTCTTCTGACTTATAATTATGATAAATGTAAACAAGTTTATGTATATTAATCTTACACAAAAAACCAATCCATAGTTGTCCTGGGTTTGTGGGGTCATCATTGCAGCAATGCCTACCCAGAGACTTATCTGAGTATTGCAAGGACTGAATATTTTAGCATAAATCACTAAACATTGTTCCTTGGATGGAAGATTCCAAAATCTTCTATTCAATAAGGAGCACATGGCTTGAGTAAGCTGCTTCATTCATAATAGTTTCCTATATTAATTAATCATACTTTTGGTTAGATATTAGATTAGGATCAATTTTGAACAATTCATGCACATACTTATCAAATTATCACATATTTATCAAATGTTATATATATTATAAGATGCAGGAAAGAGGAATAGAAACCAGTAGTGCACCCACAGAGGGGCTTGAGGAGACTTGAGCCCCCAACTGTAGTTTGGGGATGCCCCGAGATCTATGCAGATCTGAAGAGAAAATAAAATGGGTGGTGGTGGGGTATGACCAGTTAAACATTGTGAGCAAANAACATTGGGAGAAAAAAAAAAAAAAAATCAAGTGCCACACAGCCTTGTGTTGATCCTCCCTAGTAGTCCCAATTGATGTTCTTGCAGTCTAGGAAGTGGCCTAAGTACTGAAGATTGCGGCAGGTGCCAGATCTTCCAGTTTCGCACATGGTTCCATCGAGGAGTTGCACAGTGGCTAAACATTTACCTATTATAAATAATCGGTGATTTTTGTAATGGTTAAGCCAACTTTAATTTAGGCCTATTTATTTATTATTTTGTCAGATTTTCATATTATTATTATTATCACCGCGTCTTACTACCCATTCGGGTTATATGCAAATTATCATGTTTATAATAGTAAAAATTTAAATGATCAAGTTAACAAATACCAATAAAAACATTTAAAAAAGCTTCTAGGTGTGTTTAATGGTTTTTAAAAAAAATTGCGTCCGGTGGTTGGGGGGGACCTCCCGTCAAACCCCCACTATTTCACAATCCTGGGTACACTATTGATAGAAACGCATAAAAGTAAACTAGCACAATTTGACTTTTACAATGAAAAGAAGAAAAAAGTTCACAGTTTCATTGGTGCCACTGGACAAAGAGGTAATGGCTGCTTCTTTGTCCATTAGCAGCAATGTTAGATTTGAACCTTGTTTCTTATGTTCATCATAAAAGACTTATTCTGTTAGTTTCCTTTTACGTTTTACCATCCTTCTTTCCTGTACCTTCTTCCATTTATATCAAAAAGTGAAAAAGGTGTTCTATGGCATACGGAACATTTTACAAGCTACATAAGTTCTTTACTATCTAGTTAAAAATAATAGAGCTGGGTCAATCAGCTGTTTTGCCAAATAGGCTGATGCCGATAATTTATTGACAACTAGCCCAATCACTGATGATTATTTGTTGTTTAGTTTTCAATTATATACTGTCCATTAGAAGTTTGTTTTAATCAAGTCTAAATTCACATGTATTTTTACAGTATACCATTTGACTATAACACAAATATGTCTACGATTTAATTTTTAATTTGAAATCAAGACATTTCCATGCAATTAAACTTATTCATAGGTACACATAAGGGTGTACTAAAAAAATGAAAGTGTGAAAATGTTAGCTCTGACCTTTTTATATGTTTTTGGTTTGGAGTCTTTATGGTAGTTGTACTTTAGTGAAAGAGAATAGGTAAAAAAAAATAAAAAAACTTTTGAAATATGTGATTGCAGATCAAGATTGTTGACGCCTACTCACCAGTGACAGAAACAATGAGCCCGGTTCATTTGTCACTGCCAGCCTGTTTTATGACCTGGCATATGCAAACAATACTGTGTGTTAGATAAGTTACTAAGTGACGGGACTGCCTCGAGAATTGATTATAGCCATCAAAGAAAACATGACCATGAATATTGATAATGACCTGTCATTTTTACACTTCATATATATTTATAAATGACTAAAAAGTAGAATATTTGTCTTAGGAGATGATAATTAAATCATTATTAAGCATGTTTAGCATATTAAGCATTTTCCAAACAAAGGTTTATATCTAAACATAGATAGTAAATTAACAGCCTATTGTAGTTTTAGAAAATGTTGCTATCAATGTGGGTATGTTTAAAATGTATACCTTTTTACTTAAAGTAAAGCATTTTAGCAACAGAAAATAAAGCTCATGAAGAAATATATTTAAGGTAAAATGCTGACTCTCTAGACTAATTAAAGGACACAGGTTTTCAGAAAATTGGTTTGTTTGGGACTTTAGGTAGTAATTGAAAAACTACTACTTTTTATCACTAAGCCTTATTTACAGGAACATGACAAATTATTCAAAACACATAGACACAAAATTAACTGTTTAAAACTGGGTGAATAACCCATGTACACGACTTTCAAAAAGTTTTTTTTTTCTCTTAATTATGAACTTTGTAGTAGTAAAACTAAATTGGTACCATTTGAAATGATTATTGTCTAAGTACACTCAATCTCTTTATGTGTATTAAATCCTTTAATGTAAATCTTCTTTCACTAACATATTGTATAAACTACCTTCAGAAGCAAGTCTTTGACGGCCGAGCAAAATTGTTTTCATTGTAGATAACTGATCTTTAATTGAATGCTCTTCAGATGATAAGTGTTTTACTGTATTTTAAAATTAATTTATAACTCTAAACTAACTTTTGGAACATCCCAAACAAAGCCATTTATTGAACTACCTGATATCAAAAACATAGCTATGTCATTAGTTGAGTGTCTCTTATATTAATGTATAAGTGTTAAGTACTGTTAGGATTAAAAAAAAGAGAGATCCAACAGGATTAGATGCGAGGGCGTGTAGACAGAATGCAATCAAAAGACGTCTGAGAGCCGTAATGGATGGCATACCTGGCACTGGAAGAACTATGGTGTGATTCAAAACTAGAAGTGCTGATGTGGCCACTGAGATGTCAAGGAACTAGGCGTAGAGGGAGAGAATGCTCAGGAAATAACGTAGAGGAGGCAGCTTGTGCGATCATGCGTGATCTTTAGGGCCTGTTATTGCTGCTGATTAATAAATTTATTTTTTTGGTTTAGCCATTTGGCATGTATGCATATAAACTTATTACACTAATTACATAAATGTTAGTACACTTCCTCTGAATTCAACCCACTTTATCCCTAACACATTAACATAGCTTGTGTATATGCGTATAAACCAAAGAGAAATTTTTGGTGGCAAAAAAAATTATATTTTTAATAAATGACTTTGATTAAATTTGGGAAACATTAAAAAATAAATAATAATTTATTGGTAGCCAAGCAAAAATTAAATATCCAAGATTTCAGGTCAAAAAACTTTAAAATACACAGAAACGTCACCCAAAAAAATATTATTTAATCTTAATGTTAGCTGCATATTTTGTATTATGTAGTGTGTGTATTTACAAACCTTATCACTGATCTTGTATTAATAAAAATAAAATTCACAGAGTCCATTCTCTTGTGTGGTAAAACTTTTTTTTCATATCAGTTATTCAAGTTATACATTCTTTAGATCTGTTTTAGCCTTATTGGTTACTATCAATGCAGTTGTTTTAGAATAAGGAAGTTGACTAAGCTATATAACTTCAAGGTGAAAGTATGAATAAATTGACCTCGCTGGTGTATTAATGACATATGAAGATAACAAACAGTACACTGACATTGGTGTAAGGGACATTACAGCTGACTTTGGTCTGAAAGACTGATGTTTGCTCCTAACTTGCCTCATTTATGTTAATTTTTATATCATTCACGCAGGTGAATGTCAGTTAGTTCCTTTTTACCCACCCTCATCATTTCACCCTTTAAACTGTTTATAAACATATTCTTGAATGTACTTCACCACCAAAAAAACCCAGGAAATTGGCATATGTTGGCTCCCCTAAAGTTATATCCCATGAGTGTGTCACCATATTTGGCCAGAATACATTTAAACGATGATATTTTAAGGTGTTCCATACTCTTAGTCGCCCTTATTATTTTAATATATATAGTAGATATTATAATTTCAGACCCTAGTTTGACAACTTTCGTAAGTGTAGTTGGAAGCTCTCAATCCGACACTTTAACTCAGTCGATAGTGTGTGTACCTACTTACCTAAGGGTCCTGGGTTCAATTCCCGGCATGGCTGAAAATTTTTCATTGGTGCAATGTGGGTTTACCCTTTCAAAGTGATAAATTAAAGGCCTGGGAATGGAAGGTGCGCCTGTCCTAGGCTTAAGTTAAATTACAAGGCATATGAAGCTATGACAGGCCTTGCAAGCCCGTCAAAGGCAATATATGGCTTGAATAAAACACTTACCCAGACCATAGCCTGAAAACAGTAATGAATGTAAAGTAAGTTGGAAAAACTATGTTAATCTTAGTGCATCAAACATTGTAATAGACTTTTTTCAAAACTTTATAAATACCCCCAGACCTAGCAATATTGGCTAAAAATAGAAATATATATATAGAGAGAGAGATGTGTGTACTAAGGTAGGATTCAATCTTTTGAAATATATTATGTTTATACCTTTGAATGCACTAATAATATATTTGATTATATATTTTAACTCGTTTTGTTTATCATTGCGTTGCCAGTGCGTTTTCTTTGCAAGTGGATGTAAGATAATGTAATTCCAGAGCCCTTTTTTTTATAGGTCTTACCGTTTAGCCACAATACACCTCCAAAGAAAGGTCCGCACCGACTTTAAAGTTGCTCCATAT
>CABFOV010000330.1:73764-85153 GCA_902141375.1 Timema poppense
CCCCCCCCCCCTCTCATTTAGGAAGTTGTGGTGGAGGGTTCACATACCTGTAGAGTCCTAATAGAACAGTAGCTATCAATTTTTTAAAGAATTAATCATTATTACTTTGCCTGGTAAAGTGTGTGAATAAGGTGTGACTCATATTATTCTTTTCATAAATCAAATTTGTGGCATCAGGCCATCCCAATTAATTTTTTCCCCATAAACTAATTATATGTTCTATCTTTTAATCTTTATAGTCTTAAAATTTTGGATTTGGAAAGTGGGGAGTAAATAATAATAGCCTTTCTTTAATATTTATAAATTTCTATTTGAAACGTATTCACAATTACAGAAATTACAACTTGCTTGTTTAGCAGTAATAAACAGTTTAAACTCTTCCTTTGTCTTATGTCTTGTTAGGCGATTCAAATGATGTTTTTATTCCAATGAGTGCTGAAACCATGAAACAATAAATATGTTAAATTCTTAGATTAAATCATTTTTAAAAGAAGATTATGTAATTTTTGTTTCGTGGTAAAATAGTACCAAATAATATAACTGGACTTGTGGTATATTTTAAATACCTTAGCTTTATGCCAGAGCTTTCATCCTTAGTCAATCAAAAGCATGCAAGGATGATGTAAGCCCAAGAACTCATAATGTCAACTGTCCTGAATCAGCATTCATGTATTCATACCAGGCCATGCTTTTATTAAACATAAAATGTTTTTCCAAATAGCATAACACAGATTATTGCAAACCTTAGGTGAAACAACTCTCCTTTTTTTGTATATAACAGTAAGTTTTTAGACCTTTTGAGGAGGGAGGACACAAGTTGATCTACATACTCAGCTACCAAGTTTAACCAGCTTTTGGAGAGAATATCCGACAGTTTAATACGGGTGTGCGAAGGGCACTTTTAAAATGTGAATCAAATATTGAAACATGCGAAAAAAAGTCGAAGTTGAAGCCACCTAGGATTTTTGTTGTTGTCACTTAACACAACTTTTAATTTTTAAATTAATTATTTTTCAAGATCTTGTCAGTAATATGGGTCAGGAAAATTTCCTTATTTGTTACCTAAGGACTATATTAAAAACTAATGCACACAGGCTTACTGATAAGCTTTAGTAACTTGCCAATTAAGTTTTATTCTGAAAATTGAAAAATGACACCTGGACACGGGAATTGAACCCGGGACCTTTGGCTCAATTTGGGTTTGATTCCCGTGTCCAGGTGTCTTTTTTCAATTTTCAGAATATCATATCGAGATGGAGTAATCCTCACTAAAAAGCATAAATGATAGCTTTGGCTATTTGATTCTTGATTAAATTTTAATTTCTACTTCCATCGGGAAGTTTATAATATTATTTTGCAAGCTTTACATATGCATGTTTTTAACTGCATTTCTTGATAGTAATTATAAATTAAATTCTGTTTTCGTTTCCTACTTTCCGTATCAGTCATTTTGAATAATAAGGATAATGTGAAGAAGCTATAAAAAACTTCTGTGTCAAAATACACTTGTAAATTTGTCACAGATAATTCCTAAGAGATAAAATATTAAGGGCCAAACATTAGACGTGAGCTGCAATGCTAGCAACATTAAAGCACTTTGTCTGCTTCATACCAGTGACCATGGTGTTATTTCTTTAAAGGTATTTTTACTTTTTACAAAATTATGTTGGCGATAGTGAATATAATATATTAACATTTACTTACCTGTTTTTGATTCATGCTTACATTGTGTTAGTTAAATTACTAGGCAGTGTTAAAATTCTGTTTAGTAACTGTTTTAAAATTAACAAATATTGAAAAATGTAATATTTATTAAGATAAAAATAAATAATTTGATAATTTATTTAAATTTTATCCTTCCTTCAAAATTTTTCGAATATGCAAAGGTTATTGTAGATGTCAAAGTCAAAGCCGAAGGAGATTTGACCTTCGACTTCAGACTTTTTGAAGCTTTGTACACCATTACAGTTTAAGTACCTTTTCTATGTGATGGACACCAAAACCTATCTTGGAAATCATAATAACAGCGCAGCACCAGGTGGTCGAGTGTTCGACATCAGCTAGTGCTATAACACCGAATCTAGGTCAAGGTATGGACTGCTGAGTAGGGACAGTGATAGAACGAGAACCTTTTCCTAAACTCTTTCAATTATGTTTAAATCCTACATCACATTGTACACTAGAAGAGTATCTAATTAGTTTATTTCAATAAACAAGATCAAAACAAACCCTACAATTATTTGCCACTACAAACCCATCCCACCAAGCCCATCCTGACATGTGGCCCACGGAAAGAGTAGTAGTGACATTTACTTGTTTTTGTTTCTATAAAAATAACTTTTACATTTTTTTCGAGTTTTAAAATTGTTTATACAGCAGCTGGAATTAATAACTAATCATACAAGTTATTATTATTCACTAACAACCTATAGTACAACTTTAAAGAATAGCATTGATAATAAATAACACATTAAGTTGTAGTTGATTTGCCAGCTATTGAATCTTATATGATAGTAGTAAAAGACAATATAAAATGAAAATGATGCCTATGACTTGGATGTGTGAATAAAAAGAGGAAAGAGAAGAACTTATCAAAAACTATTTCATGAATATTAAAACTCAGGGGGACGTATAACAGAGTTTAGGAAACAGCTTTAGCACAATAGCTGGTTATCAGCATTTAAACTACCCAAAGTAAAATGTGAATAAAACAATCCAATGATTAAAAATATTATTGCTATATTAAGATTTTATAATGAACTATGTAAGCTAATATAATGGTGTGAAGAGGATTCATTTTAATATAAATGAACCAAATGTGTTCAGAGAAAGAAAACTATGTCAATGAAATCCGTTCTCACTAGAGCACCTGATCAGAAATCAACACACCTAAATTTGTTAATAAAACCTGAGCCACTTACCTCTGCTACTTATTCCATGACCTCATCGGTCAACCTGTTGATAAACAAAGATGGAGGAGCATTTACAAATGGTTCATATGTCCATTTTGGGAAAACTCGCTTATACAGGTTCATCAAAATAGTATCTTCTGACTTGAGTTGACCGTCAAAAACACACTTCATGTGACCGTGGGTACCTGCAAAAGCAGAATGGTAGTTTACTTAGAATAGTTAAGAGCTCTGACAAATTATTGACATGTAATGAAATAGCGTGAAAGCAGACTAATAAGAAGTTTTTTTTATCACCGCATCTTACTACCTTTTCACGTTATACACATATATAATAATTACTCTAATGGGGGAGGGATGAATAAGGAAGGATTTTAGAGGTAATCTACCTGCATTTGTGTGGAGGGAAAGTGGGAAACCATTTTAGGAAAAAACCTGATCTAGTAGACCTGACCAGGATTTGAACCCCAATCTCCCTGTCCTCAACAGGCCAGTCTATGACTAGAGTGATGGCTTAAGAGTTTTCGGCCACTGAAGCGGGTAATCAAGAGCTAACAATTATAATATCAAACAAACCAAAATTGCAAACGTGCTTTAAATTTTCACAATCTAAATACTAAGAAATATTCACAAAACATTACCATTTGAAGCTTATAAATTAGTGAATTACCTTAGAAGCTAAAAGTATATTAAATCATGATTTCTAAGAACTAGGTCTAGCCTTAATAGTTATAACATTGAATATAACATTATAATAAATGGGAATCTGAAAACTACATTAAATGCAAGGTTTACATATAATTCAGAGACTGGGTAAAAATGCTCATTCAAGTTTACACCCCCTGATTATTGGAAAACAGAATTTACTTTGATTTTGTTAGTTATCAGCAATTTAACTATAACAATACAAAACTACTAAAATCAATGGTACGGAACTCCGTATGAACTTTCTCACTCCATTGTTTAAAACTGGACATATTTACTCAAAACTAGTAATAGATGTGAAACAAAATAATATACACTAGCAAACCCGAGCAAAAATTGTGGTTATACTTTTGTTAACATTTTTTGACTCCCGGATTTAAATTTTATGATTTTCTTTTTAAAGAATTAAAGTTCTCACAATAGTACATTTGGATAAAAAAAAAAGAGAGAGATCAATATTGGGTTCACAAGGGTCAATACTTTGTATTAAAACTTCAACTTCCGGTTAAAAATGTTGACATTTTATTAGGGGTTACACATCTTATGGTTATCACATTTTTATTAAATTCCTTATTTATAAATTCAGACCAAAATTTTAAGGAAGAAAGAACTTAAACTTTTTAAGAGATTTACTTCTACTTACTCTATGGAATTAGAGAATTATTGAATTATCACATTAAAACTTAAGTAGTATCTCTGTACAACTAAAGCTCACAAAATTGTATAAATATATTTGCCAATATCTCAGAAAATATTGGTTTTATAAAGATATATCCCAATTTTTTTTTTTAACTTTCAATAGTACTACAATTTTGCAATGATAAGTTTTTAGTATCTTAATGCAGAGATAAAAGAATTTCCGCTTCTGTAAAGTACCCTAAAAGTCATTTTCATAGGTAAATGAAAATAGCAATTTTGTTTATAATCTTAATCACTGCATAGATATGAATTTTAATCAAAATCGTTTGAGCTGTTTTGGGAAAATTGATTTTTTCTCTTTTCACCCTTTACTAAACTACTCTTCATTTTAAGTTCAAACAGACACAAAGACAGCATTGCTAAAACCACTTTTTAGGGTACAGGGGGTTATTAAATGTCGACATCTATCAATATCTTGGGTTAGATTTTTTTTACGGTCGCATACTTGACCTTTAGTGTTCGAAAAGTTAAAAAATAGATATAATTGGGTGTAGCCTGAAAATTAGTGGTTTTATAAAATTATGTTTCAAATAAAATGAGAATTTACGAATCAGACCGGAACTCAAAGTTATTTCGCCAAAAAAATGAGTGTAGCCATTTTGTTTATAATATTGATTAATGATTAGAAATTAAATTTAATTAAAATCATTAGAGCCACTTTTGAGAAAATCGATTTTTTCTCGTTTCACCCTTCAGTAAACTACCCTTAATTTTAGGGTTGGATAGCCAATTTCAAAAACCCCTTGGGCCAACCCTATAAAAACCCTAGATACCAAGTTATAGCCCAATCGGTGAAATAGTTTAGGCTCTACTACGAGGTATAGACATACAGAAGTTTAAAAAACACTTTTTAAGATTCGGGGGGTCATGAAACTTTGAAATTCGCCAAAATCTCGAGTTCGATTTTGTTGTCAATCACAATACTTTCTCTACCTGTAAGATAGCGAGAATGTAAAAATGTATAATGATAAATTAGAGTTGGGTCGAATCCACTATTTTACAAACCTAAATCTTCAATTTACTTTTGAATCTTAATATAAGTTTTGGGTAAAATTATAAACATAAGAGGAAATATAAATACAACAGAATAATAGAGGATGTCGTATCCCTCAGGTTTGGGAAGTCGAGCTTGAAAGTTTTGGGTTCGTTTCCTCTCTAAATCCCTGATAGGAACCTCAGGTCTCGAAGAAATACTCTGATGTTTAAGTGAGGGGACTAGTGTCCTTATACTTTTATTAATAACAAAAGCAAATTACAAGTTCGTGGTGTACTTAAAGAGAAATCCAGACAATGTTTCTACATACGTACAGTATCAAGAAGAGCCCCACCTAATGGATGTCCGGGGTTTATATACTTCCCTGTTTACCAGTGGAAGCTTCTAGCAACGCAGAACAAATGGTGCAATCAACAATTATGAGAGGAGCATGTGACTGGGGTGATTTCCACTGTTTACTCACTTTGGACTTTTGGAAGTCACAATATTGTCTCTGACTAATGAAATAAGTAGAAAGTATTATTATAACACGCAGTTCTCTAATGACTATAGTCTATATGTCTTAAGCTTTACTTTAAACATTATAGTCTGCTCCACTTCTTTAAACCTCTTTTGTATTTTGTTACTATTACAATAAATGTATTATAAATGTAATAAATACCTTAAATATTAAATATCTCCCTTTACCTGGTGGTATAGTGAATATTGCTTTAATGGTTTATAATAATTGACTAATCTTCCCCTAGGTATACGACAAGGATACAAATATTCACTAAATGTTAACTTTCTTTTTTTTATAATCCACTCATTATAACAGTCATACATTCAGTTAAAAGTTAAATTATTGATCTGGGTCTAGTTGTTAAGTTCAAATCTAAGATTTTCTCAAATCCTCAAATATCCTAAGGGTCAAGGGCTTATCCCTACGAGCAATACTTATTTCAAAACATTTAAATTGATAGATAAAATACAATTGACGTCATTTCCGCCAACAATTTCTTAATTAAAAAAGTCCCACTAAAATAGATTGTTAAATTCTACTGAATTATGAGTATGTGTTGATCTAATAATAAACCAACATTTTGGTTAGTATCTTCTTTGGTATCACATATAACCTATATAACTTCTAGAGAAAACTACCTTTCATATGAGATATAATTCAAGTGTGTGGACTGAAGATAACAAATTATACAGGTTTATATTTAAAAGAATTTAATCAAAACTGCCTTTCTGATCCTTTTGTCAAATTTACTTTTTTAAAGTACATATTTTAGAAGCAACAATGTCAGAAACTAATCAGCTAATAACAGGAAGTTTTGATATAAGAACCAAAGGTCAAATTTCTTGCCTTCGATGACCATCATCATGAAGATGGAAATCTTTCCGTACAACAGTAAAAATAAACACACAACTCACCTCTCTAACTAATAAGTTCAAAGCAGCTGGGTGTACCATCCAACAAGCTCAAGCAGATGCAGACATCATGATTGTGATAAAAGGTGTAGCTTCAGCCCAAAAGTAATCCTAGAGTAATTATTGGCAAAAACACTAATATCCTGATCTGACTGATTCATCATTTAAACTATGAATGTTGTGAAATTTATTTTTTCCCACAATCAAAGAAGTCTTGAAGATATACTGTCTATGACATCAAAAAGATTAGTCAAAAACTTGGTGTTCTCCCATTATTTTTGCTCGTGTAATTCTAAAATATGAATTTGGGAAAAGTAATGTGATAAATTATTAATGCAAAAAATATATTTTCAAGGAACAAGCAGCTGCCGTCTTCAAAACACTAGGAAAACCCGAAGAAGAAATTCAAACCACCAGTAATAAAGCTATAGTCTCTCACAGAGGAAGTGTGGGGGATACACTGAATGAAATTCGGCTTGCAGTTCTGGCATCAAAATCTACCATTCAAGTGAAACCAGAAATATTGCCTTCCACAAAATATGTTAACAGAATACAATGTCCACCAGATTAAACAGTGGAGGGGTACTAAAATGGACCCACTCAGCTGGGGTTGGAAATTGTGTCCAAGAAGAATGGCACCAACGAAGATAGGATATTCATAAGCGCATGATCATTAGATGAAATGTGGTGAAATTTGGTTGCACTACAAGTCAATGTGTGTTTGCAAAAGACAGGAAATGAAGTGTACAAATGTTTTCACTGACTGTCGAGGTATCAGCTGCTACAATCTTATGGAAGTGGACATGGATGATGACTGAAATCATCCTCTGAAAAATCTATTATATAATGTACACTTATTTGTTACCATTATAATTTTTTGTTTCTGTTATTTTATTGTTCCCCATTAAAATACATAAAAAATGTTTTTGCCATAATACAATTCTAAATTTTTTTAAAATCAAAATTACTTTATATTGTCGAAAAATATCTGAATATACCCAATGGATGTGAATATATAATATATCTCTATAAGGAAAACATCTTTTCGCTTTATGGGGTGATTGTATTATATTTGGAAAAAGACGAGGTGACCATTACCTCTTTGTCCAGTGTCAGCAGTGTAAAGTGTGAACTGTTGTCTTCTTTTCATTGTAAAAGCTATATTGTGTTTGTCCCCCTTTTATATGTTTCTATACACCTTTCCTATACCTTCTTCCAAATATAAATCAATATACAAATCAAAGTTTTGTTTTTTATTTTAAGAAAACATTTAACTTTTTTTTTCTGTAAACATCATTGTGTGTTCCACAAACATGGTTCTTATCTCATGTGTGTATAATAATCTATAAAATCAGTAAAATTAGTTTAGATGTAATAATAAGGTCCATATAGGCCAAAAACATGTGCTAATTGTCCCACATTTAAAGTGTGTGGTGGCCATATTGTACTTACACATGACTGTAGAGTGGTAGACGTTTCATCATTGTTTAGGTAAGACTTTTTTCAGTTAGATAATGTTGACAAAACTTCTACAATTGCTTCTAGGTTGACCCTTTTTTCACTTAATTTTATTAGACTAATGTGTTGGAAGTGTAGAGCGTGTTTAATTAATGAAAAGGGTTTATATGATTGTATCAAAGTATAACCTAATTATTATCCTTTCAGGTTAGCCTCTTTCCCCATCATTTATATTACATTATGGTAGTGTTTTCACACTTTTTTTTAGGGATGAATGGGAATGACTTTTTTATTTCGGGACGAGAAATGAGTCAAAATATCAGGATTTGGGACAGGAATGGGAAATTTAAAAATTACTTTTTAGAGTAAGCTTAGATTTAAAATAGATGGATTTCTAAACTAATATAAGACTTGTTAAAGTTATAATATTAAAACCAGCTTCGATGGCTGTATAGTCAAAGGCATAGACTAGACTGCCGACGACGGGGATATTTAATTTGATCTTGGCCAGGTGTACTAATGGTGGTTATTCCTAAATCTCTCCACGCAAATGTAGGCACCCTTCTGAATTCAATCTTCCTCATTCCCAACACACTAGAGTAATTAGTACATAAGCGTATAACCAGAACGAGTATTAAGATGCGGCACTAAAAATAAAAACAATAAAGAATAACATAATAAAATAAATAGAAGTGTGTGTGAATAACATTTTTTATCATATTAACAAACAAAATTTTGAATTAATATCAAAGAATACGATTAATAAAATAGTTAATTTGATTACATTTTTTATGGAAATTATTTTATTAGTTAATTTCCTTTGAAAATGGTGTTTTGTATTTAATTATTTGCATAGTGCACAAAATACTAGAAAACATAATGTTTGGCACCTCTAATTTGCTCTAAGTATGCAAAATATTATCTAGGTTTGAAACCTCTTAAAAGTTACTTTTCTTAAATGTTCTCTCTAGGTATGACACCCCTCAAAGGTGATTGTTTAAACTCCCCTTATACTCTACTCCATCCTCACCAAAAACAAACATGCTGATTCCTCATAAATGGTTGATCTTGGCAAGCTACATCCTTCCCCCTTCCTCTCATTTCCACACCACAAAAGATAGTAGAATAAATCTCTGTCCTTTTCTAAATATTTTAAGCTCTTTCACTTGCTGAACCTAACAAATAACTGTTGATAGACAGAGCACAATAAGTCAGCCTCCCCAACTTTTTTTATCTAAACAAGTGGTAAAATAACCCTCTCCCCATCCCAGCCAGCAAGTTTGCTAAATAACAATGAAGAAGACTGTCTACAAAAGAGATTAACAGCAATGAGCTGGCAGTAGCTTCTAGAACACAAGCCTGCCCCTTATTTTGTTACCTGGAGCACTATGTTTTGTTTCCCCACCCTAAACTTTTCTGGGGGGAATAGATACATTCCCAACCTTTTCTGGGATTCCATCCACCCCTAGTTTTTATATATTAAATTATTCTTAGTTATTATACACCTAGCAACTAACATACCTACCTACCTTTCAAAATTATTATAAATAACAACAAACTTATAAAATTTCCAAACCTCCCAGTTAAAATTTGGATGAGTGTCGTTAACTTCAATTTATATATCCATCTAAAATGGTTCCCAGTTATTTATGAATGAGTTATCCTGTTTATAGCTTATTCCTATGTACATCTTGTTTTTTTTAATGTTGACTTTTCAGCGACTAATATTTTCCCCCATATTTAAGTTTCATTTTTTGGGCCAGTTTTTAGCCCATTCTTGATTTTCTCTAATTGACTGACTAGTATGTGTTATTTTGTCACTTATTTATTTTTTAAACAGTTCAACAAATTGAGAACTCATTACTGTTATGACTACTTTCAGTCTTTATTAATATCTCCAATGATATATCATAATAAGTGTCTATTATAATTCCTTACCAATTTCCTTTTTCTCATATTTGTGTTTTTTAGTTTTCTCTTTAGGAATTTGCGTTGAACGTTTAACACTCCCTCCTAATGAGTTCTGATAGAATGAGACCTAGGTCTGGGGATTGATTGGTAGCAACCCATTTCCTTCAAGAGGCAGCCATTACCTCTTTGTTCAGTGGCAGCAATGTAAAGTGTTAAATTTGTTCTTTTTTTTTCACTGTAGAATCAGTTTTGTGTTTGTCCCCATTTATACATTTCTTTCCGCCTTTCCTTCACCTTCTTCCAAATATAATAAAAAATGTAGGTTAAATTATGATGTTTGATTATTTATCGTTAAGAAAAACTTACATATAAAACCCACTAATAACCAACCATACCTCCACTACCATAGCAGCCATCCTTCATCCTGCTTTACCCTTCAGTCTTGCCACCCGAACCAAACAGATATGTTCAGAACCCGATGATTTAACTGAATATTGTAAACATCTCTCCACCGCTTTCCAAAGCAGAGGTTACCCCAAGCCTTTAATAGACATCCAAATCTCCAGAACACTCTCCAGGGACGGCTATGACCCCCCAAAAAAATGTTGAGAACATCCCTCTGAGAACACAATACCATCCTGGTCTACAACATATAAGCACCATCCTTAAAGTGGTTAAAAATTCCTAGCCAGTTTCACCCAGGCCCAAAACCTTCTTTGTTCACCCCAAAGAGTCCCTTTCAAACAACCACCCAATCTCCACAATATTCTAGTCCATCCCAAACTTCCTGACCTATACCCCTGTGGTAGCACCCGTTGCAGCACATGTGGAAACCACCTACACGCTACATCCTTCAACAGCAAAGTTACCAAATTGGAATACAAAATTCCTGGTCATTTCAATTGCAAAACAAATAACTTAATATATGAGCTACAGTGCAAATCATGTGATGCAGAATATATAGGCCTTACTACAGGTTCTCTCAGACAGTGAATGGACATTGGACAATCATCATTTTGACACAAACCACAAAGATTCGGACAAGCCTGTACCCATCCATGCTGGTACCCACAACCAGGACTTTCAAACCCGCTACATCACCTAAATATTAGGACCATTTCCCAAACAGTGCAACAGTTCTCAACTCAGACAGTGGGAACTGGCCCACCAATGCATTACCAAATCAAATTACCACCAGGCCTCAACAGAAGATGGTTTCTTTCTTTCTATAAGAATAACATTTTTCAAATTTATTATTATCATTAAGTATTATTTATATTTATATATTTATATATATATA
>CABFOV010000330.1:85206-124387 GCA_902141375.1 Timema poppense
ATATTTATATATATATATATATATATATATATATATATAGCCCTATATAAATACTAACTGTAGCTAATAAATGTATCTTTACTCCCAAAAACAGTTGGCACAATGTGTTTCTAACAGTTTGTCTTTAAATTCAAAATGGAATAATCCAGTTTTTGTGTTATCTGGACACTCTTCTTTCTTCTTTGTGTTTGATAAAAGCTACAATGCCGAAATATAATTATTTTTGTGTTTAAAATATGTGTGTGACTACTTCAACTATAAAAGACAGAAGAAAGGAAGAAGATGTCACCTTTGTGCATTGGATTCTTCCCACATTTTCCCTCTACCCTAGGTGGGCTTTCTTCATCAAATTTATTTTTAGTAGTTTATTTTTCTTTTTTCTTTAGTTTTATCTCCTTTTCTTTAGTTTTATCAATTTCCTTTATTATAAAATTATTTAGCCATTGAGCCCCCTCATTTTTATACATTTTTATAACTCTGCTAATATAACAACAACAATAAAAACCATAATAATAAATTATCATCATCATCATTATCGAATATAAGCTTACACAAAGCTTTTGAGAGTTTGAATCCAAATCCTAAACACAAAACTGGTCTAAGGCAGCAACCTATAGCCATGCTGCCATATTCCAGTCTGTGTTTTACTATCTTCTGCTGAAGAAGGGGACTTATGTAACCTGCAAATTACATAATTATGCATTTTGTTGTGTTTTAATTGTGAACTATGAGGTTTACAATTTTCTGGTGTGTAGGTCTTGCTCTCCAATTCTCTTTTCAGTGTTTAATTTCCTTTAAAGAAAAGTTTGTTTACATAATATTTAGAAACCAAAACTGAAAACTTGTTTTAAATTCTCACAAAAAAATTACAGTGAGCTTCAAATTATTTGTGTGAAGGTTTATATAGTATGAGGCTTATCCAAGCACCCCTCATGGATTTTTGTTTTCATATTTACAGCTTCAATTGAACAAGTTTTCGAGCATATATTTAGTTTCTAAAGGGTTTGTATTGACCTTGTAGCCTGACCAACATCATAAACAATTTTTTTTTATAAATAAAACTGACTGTAAAGGGAGTTTTGTCTGTTAGATTAATTTATAATCTAATTAAAACTTTTTTTTCCAGGTCTCTTTTATTTCCATAGATAAACAGGAGTCTACTGTACTAAGAAAATATCATGAAGCATTGATATATGCTACTTATAAGTTAGTGAGCAGGGAAGAGGTATCTAAGGAA
The DNA here is from genome assembly GCA_902141375.1 of Timema poppense. Lineage (NCBI taxonomy): Eukaryota > Metazoa > Arthropoda > Insecta > Phasmatodea > Timematidae > Timema > Timema poppense. Next base: position 86,444 of record CABFOV010000330.1, read on the forward strand.
GGATTATCTAGAAGATACACACCTAGTGACTCCTTGATGTGGCCTCTCCTTCCGTGCTTCGTCCTGAGTTCGACTGGCTTGAACCAGGTCACATCCTCTGGGTTGAAGAACATAAATCTCACCACAGCTGAACGCTTGTGGATTTTAAATGGGTGTCCACTCAAGACTACACGCTTTGCAACGATTCGATTTGGATTCACAGACAAGACACTTCCAGTTGCCACCAACTCCTAAAATATTTACAAGCCACTTGTGTAAAGAGCTTAACTTTCTTTATATAAATGGTGATAAATTAAATTTATACAAAAGGATAAGAATGAGACAAGAAAGAGAAGTGAAAATTTGAATTTGATATGGGAAAAAAAAGGTGAAAATTTAAATTTGACAATGGAAATAATTTTTACATATAAATGTGTATTTGCTCAAATAAACCTGATCAAAAGGGGATTCTAAAACAAATGACAGTTTAAAGCAGCCATATAACATGACATTTGAATAATTACACAGTATATAGTAGTATGTATGAAATAAAGTGCATGGAGCAAAAACAATTGGTAGTAAATAAAATACTAGAATATTAGGAAAATGGTAGAGCACAAATAAAAGTAAAAACACTAACACACTACTTCCTGAGGAAGATGTTATAACAACATCAAAATATTGATGTGGGTGTAAACATGTGTTAGTGTATTTACTTTTGTGTTCTACCATTTTCCTAATATTCTATCATTTTATTTATTATCAACAGTATATAGTAGGTTAAAGTTTAAACGACAAGGCAGGAAAGATAGGAAGACAATACTTGTATACTTAATAGGAAAATTGCGAATCACCACAAATACACTGAACACACAATAATTTACAGAACAAAACATTTCAAGGCAGTTTGAAACGTTTCAGAATAAGCAAGATATTATCTCCACCATTTACTAGTCATCTATTATGATTTGGGGGGGAAGGAAAAAAACCTATTTCTGATGCTATTTCAATTTTGATATAATCTTAGATGTTCAGATTTGTTATTCTTGAATAAAGAAATACAACCCTTTATTTACTTCGTTTAAAGGTGTTACTTGTCACCATAAACATAATCAACAACTTCATCATGCCCTGAAATGTTTAAAGTGGTTCAAAGTATACTGCCAATGAAATCAAAGTGAAATAGGTAGATAACCTGTTATTGATGTGGATCCTTTAATGATCAGAAAAACAAATGTCACAAGGTTAGAAATGTTCAGTTTAGGGCTGGCCAGATTATTGTCAATCTGATCATCGGCGGACTATGGAACAGTCAGTAAGCTAATCATCGGCATTTGGCTCACCAATTCTTAAAACCAGTCTTTTGTTAACCAGTTGCACTATTTCTATTAGGACTAAACTTTTTAAAGTTATATCACAACACAAATGACATAAAGGCACAAGTTATATTGTTATTCTTCTACAATCAATTTTGTCAAATTAGTTATGTAGGACCTAACCATAGCTGTTTTGAATTAATGGTCTAAAATTCAATAGTATTTTTATAAAGTACATTTTTGTAAAATATAACATTTTCTTCCATTAGGTGGAAGGAAAGACGAGGATGAAGGCATTTTACTAAAGTGTCCTGTCCATAGGCTGGAAACTGTTAATGATAACACATTAAAAACATTTCACAAAATTTACCTGAGATCCATCCTTCATTTCACTATAAGCCATCACCGAACATGGTGGGAACATTATGGGCGCAAACAAGCTCGCCACTACTGTTGCTTCGGGTTGGAAATACCGCTCATACTGCAAGCAAAAATTACACTAAATAATATAACCAAGTAAACCTCAGCTTAACATTTTAACTTCAGCACTAAGAATACATTCCCTACCCACACTGATGGCCACATGGTTTAATGTGTTACTCTCGTATAAGACTTTATTTCTGAGATCAGAGAGATCAGGGTTTAACTTGTGGTCGGGTGTATTGATTGTACTAATTCCTTAATGGTTTCCCACTCTCCCTCCTCCAAACAATTTCAGATACATTTCCTCTAAGATTCCACCTTGCATCTCTCTTTCCCATCAGAGTAATTAATGTATTTGTTAGGGGGTCCGCGAGCTTGGGTTTTTTTCATTCGAGTCGAGTATTTCTAAAAGCTCCCAAGTTCGAGTCGAGTTTGAATATATTGATAATTTTGAAATGTAGAGTATTTATTTGTTTATTTTAAATGTAAATAGATATCACATCTTAAAAATTCCAGATTTAAAAAATATACTAAAACACATGTTCTTAAAATATAAATGACAATATAAATACTTTTAGAAAAAAAAAGCTAATAAACAGAAATATTGGTTTTGAAATTAGAAATAACACTTAAAAAACACAATCTTACTAATATAATAAAAGTGAAAGTTTGGGTGTTTGTTACTCAATCACGCTGCTGAATAGATTCAAATGAAACTTTGTACGTTGATAGAGTATGTCCTGGAATAACATATAGGACTATTCCCAACCTTTGATTTTATATTAATTTTACAATACTAATGTTTAAACTTTTCGTATATATTAATTTTACAATACTAATGTTTACACTTTTTGTAGACATTAATTTTATCATACTAATGTTTAAACTTTTGTATATAAGATATATCATATATAATATTTCGTAGTAAAAGAAATATATTATTTAAGTTATCAGTTATTAATTTTTTTTTTAAGTTTAGTAGAGAATTAAAAGATTTTATCAATTATTGCGGACAAAGCTGCGACGGGTAAAAGCTAGTTTAAATATAAGAACAACACTCTAAAAACAGAGGGCCAAATAGAAAAATGATTAAAATGGTTTCAACACTCATTTCTTTAAGGACATTAAAATTACACTAACAATTATATTTTAAAAAGTAATAATATGAATAATTGCAAGATGTCTTGGAAATGTACAATAAGATAGTTTTGAAACACTGCACAATTATGTAAAGTAAGTAATAGTGAAGGAAGTCAACATTAAATGATGGGTTAGGTCTAGATAGAAAAACACATTTCTCTCTTCATTTCTTCTTAAACTTTTACACTTCCCACTTCTTCAAAACTTCCACAGTAACACATTGTTTTGAATTGAATTTAAGAAAAATTTACTTTTTCATTAATGTGTCTTTATATGAAAAATAAATATTTTCGAAAATTCAAAACAATTTGCAACTGTGGAAGTTTGAAAAAGTGGGAAGTGTAAGAAGAAATAGAGAAATGTGTTTGTTTGTATCTAATTATCCTTTTAGGTTGGCTTCCATTCCTATCACTTGAGTGTTTCTACACTGTCTTGATAAACAGTTAATAAAATTGATGTTTTAATAAGTTAATATTTCCCCAAAATATGCTTCAATAACTTAATTTAACCTATAAGAAAATGTAATAATCATTAACAGTTGGAAATTTGAAGTGTTTTGTATTTAATTTATTATTCCTTAGTGTAATCATGTACGATCACATCTTCTGTTCCATTTCTATTCCTCTATGCACAGAGAGAAAAAGAGAGAAAACCAAAAACATATATACACACACTCTCACACACAACAACAAGCTCAAGTGAGGGTAAAACAACAAATGAAATCGAAGCAAAAACATTCTGTAATTAAGTGGATAATATTGACACTACCTTGTGTTTGGTTCCATTGGTGTGCTGACTGAATATAGGACAGGCCTTGAACCTTCTGTGGCCAATGTGGAACACCAGCTGTTCTTTGGACTTGATGGGCTGTTGGTTCTCAATGGGACCAGTCCTCTTAAGTACAATGTTCAACAAAGACATCTTTTGTTCGTGTGGTAAAAGTACGTATACCACTAAAGGGTGACCCGAACGGCGGGCTGCCCACAAATGCTGCGGCACTCCGTGTATATGTAGGGTTACATACCAGCCAGGCTGGAATGTTCATTAATCTTTAATAGATTTTAAATTCACTTGGAGTAATCAAAAAATTGATTTTAATTAGTAAAATATTTCAAGACTAAACTCATCTAAGCTTGTGGGTAGCTTCGACATTTCGAATCTTAATCAAAATTGATCCATATTTTATTAGAAATTTAAATCTCAAAGTCAAATTTAATTTATTTTTTTAATAGAAACTAACATCAAATCGAATCCTCACCATAGCTCCTTCTGTTTCTTTGCTATCTTTCAGCACTCTCTTCTTGGTGCGGTCGAAGTTGGCAAACTGGAAGATGCGGGAGTACTCTACTGGGAGGTTTTCACAGGGGTCCCAAGGTGAGGTACGGAAACTCTGTAAACCTCGATATTTCTGGAACCTAACTCTCGCAGGGGTTTCATGAGGAGTGTCTATTTCATCCGGAAACTGACTGTCCGTGCGAGCCTCTGAAGAGGGGAAAAGATGGTGACTAAGCTTACATAAGAAACTTATGATGGGTGGAAATTACAGACAAATTACTACTTATTAGGTAAATGCTATGCAATATAGTCATGCCCCAATTTATGGAAATTATTGAAACTTTCCAATTTTGTTAATTAAAGAAGTAAGTTGTTGGTAATAAATAAAATGATAGAATATTAGGAAAATGGTAGAGCACATATAAAAGTAAAAACACTAACACATTTTTACACACACACACATCAATATTTTGATGCTATTATAACATCTTCCTCAGGAAGTAGTCTCGGTCTACTACTACTACTTCCTGAGGAAGATGTTATAATAGCATCGAAATATTGATGTGTGTGTGTAAATATGTGTTAGTGTTTTTACTTTTATTTGTGATCTACCATTTTCCTAATATTTTATCATTTTATTTATTACCAACTGTTTTTGCTCCATGCACTTTATTTCATACATATAAGAAGTAAGTTGTGAAAGAGTTATCAAACCAAGATCTCCTCTAAGGGTGGCACCACTTGTGTGAGAATCAACAAATAATCTTTCAAGACCCTCCCACCCTTTTCCTTTATTTGCAAGGTAGTAAGCCATATGTATGGTACATGTGACTGGAAATATGTGTGTGTGTGTGTGTGTGTGTGTGTGTGTGAGTGTGAGGAAACTACAGACAGCTTATCAATCTGACCTAATTACGTCTCTCCCATCTCAATACATTACAATTTATTTAATTTATTAGAGGTATTTAACGTGCATTTTCTGAACCGGCTGATTATACTTCATTCACGGGAGGAGTTTACCTCTGAAAGGTCTTTTTTCTTACCAATACCCTACTATATAATATATTTCTGGTAGGGAAAACAGTCCTTTCCCAGGTNCTACATTACACAATATAGGCCTAAAATGTAAATTAAGATTTATTTCAATCATGCTTTCAATTTTAATCAACCCCAACCACCCACCGCAAAATACAGGTTAAAATCCAACCAAATTAAACAATATAGACTCATATTATTGTTTATAAATCAACTCAATCAAAATTTGAGTGTCTTTTAGTTATTTTTAAAAGTATTGTTAGACTGAGTTAAGTTTCTAAAAAAAACATGTGAAATAAACAGATTAGGCCTAATTATCCGTTGATCAACTTTAATCATCATTGAAGGATTATAATTTATTTTAAGATAGCAAAATTAAAAAGAGAAACTGATATTTTTAATAAAGACTAAAACAACATGCTTAACAATTAAACATACATTGGAAATAGTGAACTCAATAATAACTAAGTATGTTTATTATTATTTTCTTATATATCCATTATTTATTTCCATGTAGAAAACAAGAAATATATTCGATTCTTGCGATATATCACTTTCTGAGAATACATTCCATTATAAACACGAACATATTTTTACTACAATATTTTCATTCCTATTTTATATGGCAGGCCAACGTTTGAATATTTTAACAATTACTTCAATAACATATTTAAAAAAATAATAAACTCTTAGTTAAAATCAATTTAAAAACAAATAATGAATTAGCAAGTATGTTATTTGATTCTTAAAACTCGAGAGCGCTTACTATGTTATCAGATTACCTGAATTGATTTTAAACAAACAATCGATATACAATACATAGGCCAGTAGGCATAAATAAACAGTTTTATTGGTGTCTGACTGTCGACAGTATTTATTTTTCATGAAACTCAACAACATGTCTAACTTAATTGGATCATATGCAATAAATTAATAAATTGGGGTTCTTTGCATAGCTGTAGGTAATTACAACCAGTTGGGTGGTAAGAATTAACAGTATCTTTATTTTAGTTATCACTCTGGCGAGTAAACATAATATACGTCATGGCGGCCAACTTTGTATCGTGTGTAATGGCGGCTGACTTTGTATCATGCGTAATGTGTTCTTATTTCTGTTAAAGTCGTAATTTGTTTTCTTTATTTCGAATTTATTTGTAATTCTAGTTTTTATTTTCAGTTTTTGAAGTGTTTTAATGTATTCATTAAAATATTTACAAGATTGTTCGCGAGGTGAAAGTTTTAGAAGTGAGCATGTGCCGAAACGGTCGAGTCCAAGTTTCACCATAGAGGTGGGAGGGTAGGGTACTAGGCACATAAGATTTTCCACACCTAACAATTTTTATTTTTTTAATATAACTCTATAAGGAAAACCTCTTTTCGCTTTATGAGGTAATTGTATTATATATTAAAGGCCATATTTTGTTTGTCCCCCTTTTATATGTTTCTATCCACCTTTCCTGTACCTTCTTCCAAATATAATATTTTTTTAAATAATGATTTTATTCATGATGATCTCTTTTGTCCGACAAAATAAAGATTACGGATTAAGTTGTGCTTTTCAAGTAGGCCTAACTAAGTAATTTTTGAATTCAAAACAACATGCTTTGTTTATGAGGTGAAAGATTCGACCATCAAATCCAGTAAAACACAGAATCCTCGAATTTTGAATACTTGTCAGAATTCGATGGATTCGAGGATTCGAGTGGCCCATCTCTAATATATTTGAGATAATTAGGATTTTGGGTGTTCTGGTAGAGTTTTTACAAAATAACAAGTTTTGTTGGTTTATAGAAATAGATCCATCATTAGTGATTTGTTTTTATCAGAGCGATCATGATTATTGTTTTCTCTACTTCGATTTCTCACATTAAAAATGGTTATAATGCCTTATGGTAAAATATTTACAAAAAAAAAAAAACCACTAAAAATTTAAATAGTATAAAAAATATTTAACAAAACAAACATGTTTTATTTGCACAAGATCACTAGAATGTGAAGGTCATATTGAATACATTTATAATTTGCTGGTACTTGAGTGGAATGGCAAAACAAACTAATAATGAGCAGAAAGAAAATTTACCAGATCTGCTGAAGAAGGTCACTGATGTACTCTGAAAATGACATAATTACTATGTGTTTTGTTATGTTTAAGTTGTGAACTTTGAGGCCAACAATTTTCTGCTGCGTGTGTAATTTAATTTAACATAGCTGTTTGGCGCCATTAATCCTTTGTTTAAATATGCCTATTTAAATTATATGTTTCAACATAATTTTAAAAACAGTACTTTTTGTACTAAAATTTGTTGCCAGATTTTAAAATTAGTTACAAATTTATTTTCCAACAAATTAAATGTGAAGATAAAGCTCAGCTGCTTAAGCGTGCCCTAAATAATGAAATAGACACACCTGGCTAGATTCTATAAAAGTAAGATGATGAAAGTGTATGGTCTGTTAATTTTCCAGGAAAACCACACATACTAAACATACGACAAATTAAAAAGAAACACATTTAACTCCTATATTATTATGTGAACTATGTCATTGGGAAATTAACAATGATAGTTTGTATTTCACTTCATAATTTCCAATGTTAAAATTAGGCCAAATGAACTATCAGAGCTAAACATGGTAGATAAAAAATATTCTTCTCTTAAACAGTTAAAATTTGTGTCACCTTTAATCTTTTTTAGTGTCTCCTGCTCCTCAGTAAGGTCCATCTTGTCATCATAGCGTTGAGCATCAACTCCCCCTTCTGTTACTGTGATGGTCTCATAGTCATCTGCATCTTCGTCACCACGGGACGATTCTCCATCAGAGTTGGCCTCATTCATCTTGATTATTTCCTCTTCACTATTCTCATCAGTTTCACCATCATTGTCATCATCATCATCATCATCTTTCAATTCTAGAATTACATGAAAATTAGGTAAATTAAAGAGTAAAACAATGTTTTATAATAAAATGTGTTTGAAAAAAGCCTAAAACTTCACTAAGTTTTCCTGGCTAAATATTATAATTCCCAAGTTGTTACACAGTTTCTACTCAACTGTTTGTGAAAAATTTATTTTCTTCATCTATTTAAGAATTTTGCTTTCAGTGGTATTAAAAAGAAAATCTTTATAAAATGTATTTATGCTTTAGCCTGAAGTCTAATTGAAGTATATTAAAATCAACAACTATTCAATGTAGGCCTAGTAGAATTACCACATTATTTAGAATTAAACACTAGAATAAATGGTGGATTAAATTAGGAGAAATAGCCAGCACGCTTTCCTTAATGATGCTGGAGCATAAATTGCTTATATCAAACTCTAATAAACACAAAAAACTATTTTTATTAAAGCTATTTATAGACAGGCCTTTGTGATCTAGTGGTCAGAGTTTCTGGCTACAGATCCAGAGGTCCTGGGTTCAATCCTCAGCATCTCTAAAGTTTGTCTGTGAAGTAGTGGGTCTGGAACGAGGTCAAACTCAGTCTTATGAAGACAAATGAGGAGCTACTTGAATAAAGAAGTAGCAGCTCCAGTGTAGAAAACTGAGATTAACAGCTGGAGGTCTCAATGTGTTTACCAAATGACACCCTCTATCCACAAATTAAATGTTGGCATTATCATCCCTAACAGAAGTGGCTGTTTATTTTTACTTTTTCTTTATTTTTATCTATTTCCATTATTATAAAATTATTTAGCAATTGAGCCCCCTCATTGTTAAACAATAAATTATTGATAATTGTAATATTTATATTATGCTCTTCGGTAGTGTTTTTCAAAAAGTGAGAGAATGTGATCTAAACCCTAATTCTACACTATTATGTTTTTATTATATTAACTTAAATAATTTTATTAATTTATATGGTGTTTTATAGTGTAATATTATTATTATTAGCACCACATTTTACTACCCGTTTGGGTTACACACACTTACACTAATGTGTAATGGTAGGGTGATTGTGAGATTAAATGGAGGAGCTACAATTTAATGTGAGATCCGAAACATGATGGAGGTCTGGCATTCCTCACATTCACAAGTTGTGATTATTGCACGTCTTGTCAGAGGTGAATGAAGGGTATGGCAATCAGATAAATCTGTACCAGGACCGGGGATTGAACCCCGGACCACCTTGATCAGCAGGTCACCTCTATAGTGTAATTTAGTCTTCAGAAATATTATTATATTAGTTCAATTAAGATCAATAGATAATTTTAATCTAAATGTATATTTCCAAAGTGTCTTTTTTATAATTCCTTGTTCCCGTTCCTGATCATGTTTTTTTTGACTCATTTCTTGTCCTGTTCCAGTCTCGTAACCAAAATTTAACTTTCATACATCCATCCATACTGTATATCCAATGGTCTTATGTATAGAACTATTATTTATAATGTAGAAATCATGTAAAAGTAGATTTTTTTTTTAATTATTCCATAACAAAAATAAATTAAAGCTCCTCTCACCATCAGGAATCCAAGCTGCCTGGTATTCTGAAGTGCCTTTAGGAACTCTTTTCACACGGCGTTTTGCCTCAAGAGACTCCTTGGCTTCATCGAGCTCTTCTTCAGTAGGCCATGTCTGTTCTCCTTCCATAGGGTCCAGAGAATTCTCACTTTGCAGAGACTCCTAGAAATTGCATCAAACATTACTATTGGTTTTGGTTAATATTAAAGTTTAAAGTGCTTAAATTACTTGTAAAAATTTTAGTTATGCTTAATAAAACCTTATAATATAGGTTCTATAGATTTATTTACATTTTTTTAATATAGCACAAAACATATTTCACTTTTAGCTTTGATATTTGCAGCTTTTGTCATTAGTGTGAGCATAGGGAGCAAGCTGGGACAAAAGGCTCCATCTAAACCTAGAGATGAGCCCTATAGCTCTCCTAACCGTTGTGAAAGTTCTTCAAAATAAATTGTATATCTTCTTAAGTTCGTATTCATATTTTCAAGTTTATTCATAGATATTTGTACACACCTAGGCCTCTATAGATTTTGTTATAGGTGATTTGTAATAAATCACAAAGCTAAATAATGGTTAGTTAATTTATCATTTTTATTTCACGTATTTAAAGTGCACTTTCTGAACCAACTGATTATATCAGTGCACGAGAATTTCTATGAGTGAGAGGGAAAGAGCCTAAAAATGTTAATGTGAAATATATTTTCACAGACATTCCGAGGTTAATTTACATGCCACAATCGACACATGACCGACGGCTTTACTTCCACTCCGAAGGAAGTTGTGCCACGGATTTTTTGTCACTCAAGAAAAATCTGTTGAGCATGGCTGGGTTTGAACCCACGAACATCGGATCCTGAGTCGAGCACACACCCAAGAACACCGAGGTTGACTAGTAATGGTTAAAATAGAAAGGAATAACCAACCCATTTACCTGGCTGGCAGGGGTGGAAAATCTTACAACATACACACACATACAATAATACATTCATACATTAAATAGTGGCTTTCGCCAAATACCTGTGGCTAGTGTCTAAATGTGATATGTATATTCTTAACAATAGCTATGTAAGCAACATTACTCAAGTAAGCGCAATTATATTTTTGGTTTGTTAATCAGAATTTAACATTTATATTTTACTAATTTAAATTAGTATAAAACTTACAATTGAACATGGAAATTAACGCAGGAACTTTGGTTTAGCGCGCCATTGTTCTCTTTACCTTTGAGCTATCCATGATTCATCCTTTCCTCAGGATCATTCTTTACTCACACTTTTAAGGCATAATTTCCACCCCCCAGTTTTTTGGTGTGGACTCTTGTAAATTAGCTATTATTCTTTTATTATGGTTGTTGTATAGAAAGGATTCTAGGACTCAGACTCACTTGTATCCTGGGGTCGGCTTTGGCCAAAACCCTTGTTGTATCAGAGTCATCTGTTTCCATCCCACCATCCCTCGCTGCCCTGCCCTTATCCAGAGGATGAGGGTCACTGGTTGTTTCTATGTGACTCATTTGGAAATCGCCCCAGCCTGGGATATGGACTAATGAGTTGACAGACAAGGGACAACCCCGCACAAATCCAGACACTTTCAAGGTTCCTGTGGAGCCCTGTAAAAAGGGTATTGGGGGGTGGCGGGGTAAGGAAGGGAGGGAGGAGAGCATGTTTTAAAACAATGAATACATTATTTTACTAAACCCTCTTATTGCATATTAATCAGCTCTCTAAATTTAAAAGAAAAAATGTTACCTGTAAATTATGGTATGTTAACATTCATTAGAAAGAGATAATTTAAGTTTGTGGTTTGAATTTTTTTTTTATAAACACTGCTAAGAGATTATCAATTTTTACATTTTTAAAATGTGATGTTCTAAAAAGCGATTTTTTAAATAATTTATAATTTCAAATATAAATTGTTTCTTTGGTCTCACCAGACACTCAAAATAAATGAGTAAAAATATTAAAAATAATATGGTGCACCTGGTTGAAGATTGAGCCCTAATTTTCCCACCAAAGGTGAATCATTGCAATTTTTTTAGTACCACGTCTTACTACTTGTTCAGGTTATGTGCTTAGGTACTAATTATGGATATAATTTTAGGGATGAGGGAGTTATTTTTAGAGGAAATGTACCTACATTTGTATGGAAAGAAAGTAGAAAACCATTTTGGAGATACCACTCTTAGTACACTCGGTTGAGATTTGAACCTAGATCTCCCCGTCATCGACAGTTTAGTCTACTACAGAAGTAGCGCCTTAGACAATGTGGCCATGGAAGCGGGTGCAATTTACTTATATTAAAAAGCTTTAACTGATGTTTCTCCAATTTAGTGTGAAATAGAATCAAGAATGCTGATACAAACTTATACTTTACAAGTATATCCAGCATTAACAGTTAACATACTTGGACCATTAAATTTGTTTCAAAGACTTTGATTGATTGAATGAATTTGAAAATCAAGATTATATTAGAGAGCTTGCAGCATCAATGGAAATCACTTAAGTTGAGTCACTCGCTTAAATAAAAATATAGAATAAATTCTTGTGGAATTCTTTTGTTTCAAATAGGTCTAGTGCTTTGTTATTCAAAGTCCTGGACTATGAAAGAAAAATGCATCATCAAAGTCATTGTTGTCATACCAACAATCACCCAATGTTTTTAAAGAGACCAAATGTAATCTTACTTATAAATGACATGGAAACAATATGGTGGAATGTTTTAACATTGATATGCAGATTAGACTTGCTAACAAAATGGTAGCTTTCGAGTTAACTTTACAAGAACTTATATGTGGAGACTTGGGCTAATAGGGCTTTGTAAAAGTAAAAATAGGGGTTATTAACACAGAATTTTATGTTAAACCCTTGTGAATACAATAGAAAGACATTATAAAATTGGGTGTACATTATTCAATATTTAGCCAATTTGGAATTCTGATGGTTTTATCAATTCACACATCCTTTGCAACATACCTCATCATCTGGCATAAACTCTGCTACTTCTGCAAGCATGTGAGGGCGCCTATCTCTCTGAATAACTGCCCTCTGTTTTTGAGATCCCACTTTGCGAAGGAAGGTCAAACCATCTCCTATCTTATATAAAGTTATTATTTTCTCGTCTGGCAGCCATCTCAGCACATCCTTTTGTACTTGTTGCTTGGCAGTGTGACGTTTCTGGCAAATAATTATACAAATATTCATATTATTTTCAATATTGTTGTTACAGTCAAATTTTCATGGGAAGTCTAGAAAAGTTACTAAAGGTACTTTCACGCATTCATGCACCGGGTAATGTTATTTATGCAGTTGTCACTTTCGGTAGATATTATCAACACCTATAAAATAACACTAATAAAACCGTAAAATATTATCATTGTTTACCACAAAAAAGTTTGTATCTACCAAAAGGCCTTTCCTATGAAAATTGGATTGTAGCCTACTTATTACTTTAAATGCTAGTAGAAACTTTTGTGATACCTTTTAATATACAATTAATTTATTGACCTGATTATTACGATATAATCAAGGGGTTCCCCTCTGTTCCCCCCAAAAAGAAGATGGGTATAATGTTTTAAAAACACAAAGGTGTGTATTTTAGTGTTTTTCCATCAATTTCAAAAGCATTTAATGTTTAGAAAATAAAATCAAAGTTAAGTTTTTTATGTAAAATAGTTAACTTTTTGTTGCATGTGGAGGTGTGTCCCTATGTATTTCCAGAAAAAGGCAGTGATGTAGTCTAACATGCTCCTGAAAAAATTAAAACAGCTTAAAAGTGTAATCACTATTGTATAGTGTAGTGTGATACAAGTGAAATAGAAAAAATGCTAGGTAACACGCAATCAAACAATCTGTTCAGTTAAATGAAAAGAAGCTTGAAGTGATTTCAATCCCTGAAGGTAGTTTGTTTGGTTACCTTTGGCGGGATACTTTCCAGATCTGTGACCGCGACGACAGTTGATGGCAGACCTTGTGCCATGATAGCTGTTAATATCTTTTCTCCTGCATCATCAATCGTCTCACCACTCGAGGCAGAGACAAGAAACATTACAGTGTCTGCCACTTTCAAGGCATCTAGGGAACTGAACAAGTCTCCAGGAGCTGGGACAACCAGCGTGAATCTCTGCTTGAAGCGTGGCACACTATTAAAAAGATTTGAGTTCAGAAAAACTCTTATTTTATTTTATTTTATTTTAACAATGCCTTAAGCCAAAGTTGATTATTAATTATTTAGGTAACTATCAAGATTTTTTATGTCAATTCAGCAATACTGTAGGCTACACAGTTTATCCTTAACTAATTTAAAATATTCTAATTGATAAAACTAGAAATCAATTGAAAGAGAAAAATAAGACAAAAAATTAAGTTATTAATATAAATTATAAAGATAATATAATTAAATTTACTTGTCATAAAGAGTATATGAACTTTTTAGCAAAATGGTTAATAAAACAAGAATTAAGTAAAATCATTGATTGTGATAAAGATTGTGCATTGAGTCTAAGGATTGTGATAAAAGAAATTTTTGAATAAAAGTTAAAATATAATACTTGACATTATACAAACACATTAAAAATGGTAGTCAGAGCAACACATATGCAACACTTACGCTAATGTGTAATCGTATGGTGATTGTGAGATGAAATGGAGGACCTACAGTTTAACGTGGAATCCGAACCACGGTGGAGGCCTGGCATTTCACACATTCAACAAGTTGTGATTAATACACGTCTTGTCAGATAAGTTAAAAAAATATTATTTTTGACAAATAAATCAATCAATGATCAATTAATAATTTTGTAGAAATAAAATATTAATTGAGTTTCTAGAAGAAGTAATGTGTCCTGAATGTTTTAAATTTATACTTGAAGACAAATGTGTGTGTGTGAGAGAGAGAAAGAAAAAAACAAAATTTTAATGCTAGAGGTTTGGCTGGATCTCATCAATAAATATGTCCATGTTGAAATAGCATTAATGTCTGAAATTTGTTTCCTTTTCTTAATTTCAACTCTTTCACAATTTAAGGAAATAAACAGTCTCTAGTTATTCCCCAGACACACAGATTTCTATGGATATCTTCATATCCCCCTTTAAAACAATTTTTCACTTTTTAAATCCAACTTAGTTGGGAGCTACACAGGTTTGGTTCCATGATAAAATGACGGCGAGGAAGAAGACCCCAATCTTCTTAAAAAAATGTTCCAGGAATCAAATTTAAAAACGTTTTTTTTTTTTTCAAGTCCAAAGAGAAAACTTATGCATTAAAACAAAAGATAAAATGTTGGCTATGGACTAAGGAAAAATATAAAATAAAATGTAATTTTATTGTAAAGATTGAAAATATGTCAATGAATATGAACAATGTTTCTTAAAGGAATTAAAATGTTTATTTCCATCTGTCAGAATTGAAATGCGCGCTAGTTTGGAAGTATTTACATCAGTTTATTTTCTTTTTTGATAATTATGAGACATGCCCCTCACTTTTTTTAACAGTCCTGCACATGTGTTAGAATAATATTATGGCTGACAATGAGAATAAATAGAGTCAACAAACTTCTTAGAAGGATAAATATGTTTGTTAAAGAGGTAAGTGTTCTTCCTTAGCTCAAAATTCACTATCTTAATTATTTTAAACAGTGTTAGATATATATAATCTTCCTTCCGTTTTATTGTTGATGGATATAAATAGTATTATTTTGTCACTCACGGCAACACAGCGTGCTATGCTACAGACAAATTTTGAAGTACATTATTTAATTCAACCCAAAACCAAAATAAATTGTAAAATATTTACAACTTAAAAAAATATAAGAAAATACATGTGTTGTGGCAAATAGCTTTCTATTGTATAAATGTCCAAAAAACTAAGGTGATAGTTTTTGATATGGCTGGATCAGGAAATGATTGTCAGCTTAGTATAAATAGAAAACTGTTTGAAGTGAATGATTTTGTGTATTTGTCCAGAATGTTCTGTAAAAATGAAAGAATAGATGGTGAAATCGACAGGCAGGTGAATGCATCTCAGAGAGTAATTGGACGTATGTGGACTATTGCAAAGCCTGAGGTAACATTGAAAGAGGCAAAGATGGCGGTGTATAAAAGTGTGTTGATGCCAACATTGTTTTAAGGATGTGAATAGTGGGTTTGTCAGGAGAAACAAAAGAGCAAGGTGAATGCAGTTTGAATGAGATATCTAAGAAATGTATGTGGAAAAATTTGTATGGACAGTCAGTAATGAATGGGTGCAGAAGGAGTGCAGTTTGAAAAGGCATCCAATAGGTCAATGTGAAAGAAGTGTCTTACATTGTTTTTGACATGTTGAGAGAATAAAAGTGGATCGAATGGCGAAGCAAATATATGAAGGTAAGGTGTGCAGATCATAAGAAAGGGGTAGGCCATGTAAGATGTGGCTAAATGTATTGTAGATAATTTTTGTGAAAAAGGGAAACATTAAGAGTTTTAAGAATAAAAGAGCATGTGATCAAATGAAATGTAATCTATGTATGTATGTATGATTTCTAATTAAAATTGCATATTTCAAGGGCATTTAAAAATGTCCTTGCTTCAAACAAATTCCCTGATGTTTCACTGGGGTTTTTTTCTAACACATTTCATTGTTTGTTTGTCAGATAATAGCCTATGTCAATATAAGTTGCTTTACATAATAAGTTAGTTTGAAATGTGGGCCTTTCAAATATAACTTGACAAACCTGATATGAATGTTTCCTTCCCCACTATTTGTGATGACAGCTTCATCGTCGGCTTGTTTTATAAATTCCAAAATACTAAACGGGTCAATGTCAGCATTCAGAGAGACAACTGCAATCAAAAATGGTGCCGTGCAAGCGCCACCAAGTGAACGCTTCTTAAGCAACACCTCATCGCGTTTCTTTTGGCGCAATTGCACTGCTTGATTCCTTCGTTCATCTTTCTTTAACTCTTTTCGAGCTCTCTTGGTGAGTGTTTTGACTGACACTTTTCCTAGAATAAAATAAGAAATTTAGGTTAAGTACTAACGATAATCAATCAAATGAAATGTTACCTAAGTTTATCATTTTGAACTGCAATCAAACAGAAAATTCATATATTTAGGCTATTACTCAAGATGAGTTAGGGTACAATGAAAGAAAAATCAAGTTCCTTATAAATTAAGGTAGATTTTTTGTTTTAAAATTAGTTTAATAATGTTATAGTAATTTATGTAGAGACAGTTCTCCTGTTATAACACATTGTCACATCTATCTAATAGCAAATAGATTTTACAAGTGCTCGCATTGTAATAGCCTGCCCAGTGTCCATAGATAGTAAAATGTAACCACAATGACTGCCTCTGTGGTCTAGTGGTCAGAGTTCCTCCAGATCCCCACTGCTTCCAAAATTTATTTGTGAAGCAGTGGGTCTAGAACAGGGTTAAACTCAGCCTCATGAGGCCAAATAAAATGAAGAGCTACTTAAATATATAAGTAGTAGCTCTGGTTTAGAAAACTGAGATTAACGGCTGGACAACCTGTTGTGCTGACACAAAGGTTGTCACTATCATCGCTAATGGTGGTGACCGCTCGGTCGGTATAGCTCACTTGAGAGCTCACACCATGGAGTTTTTTTTATGTAGCCACAATTAAGATCTTCACTTAGAGCTCTCCATAATAGACTTAGTTTATGTATTAAAATTCTATCTCCATAATTATATAATGTTATAAGATTAAATAGAATTGATTGGTTAGGTGAGAAAAAAAACTGGTATGAACTTAATAGGTAGACCTACATTAAGTCCAGGGTTGCAACTAATTTTTAACATTGAAATTCCCTGACATTTCCATGTTTTCCAGACAAAAATATAATAGTTCCAATAACTCAATTTAATGTGGCAGGAATGAGAAATGTAACTTAGAATAGAATATATGCACGCGCATTAGCATAGGGATAGAATGGGTAAATCACCCTAAGTGCACTCAACCGGGATTCAAACCTCAACCTTCCCGTCATTACATGCAATGGAAGTAGTCTATGCCCCAACTCTATATTAATGATAAACAGGTTTACTAAAGATAATTGTACCTGGGCATATATCATAAATAAATAAATTTATTTTTTACTTGTTTATTCGAATCGTGTTTTTGGAGTATGGATGCACTTGCTTTTGACACATTTAACAAAACATTTTATTTCTAGTTGTACATAGTGAATGGTTAAGTGGCAACACTTTGGACTTCAAAACAAATACTGTATGAATGCCATTTTAGAATTGAGAAGCACTAAAGTAAATCTGTATTTAAGCATGCGCAAAGAGTCACTAAACTGGTAAAATGAATTTTTAACACTTTTTGATGTGTTAAATAAACAATTTTGCTATAATACCATACATAATAATTAACTATGAATTTAAAAAAAGTTATAAATGATATAGAAAATAAAATCGCTGTTTTGTCAATATTTTGGAACTAAGAACACATAAGATCAAACAAATACCTGTATGTGTGTTACGTGTCAAATTGAACGCTGTGCAGACGCTTTCTTACAACTAGAACGGTCACCATGACACATACGTTGATGTTTACACATGCACAGATGTTCTTGGATTACGTAATGCCGCAATATAGCAATAGCCTTCACTGTGAAGTTTACGTATTACAATCTCAATTTTAATTAATTCGTATGCAGAAAAACATTAATGTGAAATTAGGTTATTAGAAAAATAGTTTAACATTTAAAAAAATTCCAGTCATTTTTAGAAAATTTGAGAAATTCCCTAACATTTCCCTGATTTTTCAAGGGATCAAATCAAATTCCCTATTTTCTCGATTTTCCAGACAGGTGGCAACCCTTAAGTCAAAATGTTCTCAAAGTAGTTAAGAATTAAATTAACAGGTAGGATCTCTGGAGGCCAGTCAAACTCTAGAATAAAGTTCCAAAATAATTCCCGGTTTCCCTGGTAAGTAAAAACCTTTTACCTGATTTTTTAAAAAGCATTTCCTCCAGTTGTTAGACTCAGACAAATGATTCTGAATAAAAATGTTTGTAAAATATGTGCTCAGCAAGCCACCACATTTTGGTACCTGAGCAAGTATTTTAAGTAAGTATTTTTACTCAATGCCTATGCTTAGGTGTCATGCACAATTCACTACCCTAAAATAAAAATTATGTTTTAAAAAATCTGTAAACTACTTCAAAATGGATTTTGTTAAAACAAATTCCTTCTCATCTCTGGTTGGGAAATTTCGACACAAGCTATCTCAATTCGGATCCCTCCCAATCCCCCCCCCCACCTCAAAAAATGTTAAGCATACAGCCAATGAACTACTCTACATCCTTATCACACTTTATTTTTAAGGTCTGGATTGGATATTCATTATTTCTCTTGTGATGTGTGCTTAGCCACCAGTATAGAATAGACAAGCTAAAGAGTAGTAGGTATGTATATAAATGTGCTAAAGTCCACAATAAACCACTTAATTTCTGAATAAAACAATGTCATACACCGTAAACAATCATGAGTCAACATTATAATGCAAATAACAAAGTAAGCACAAAAGATAATCAATATTTAAAATTCTATATTTATCATGTGATTTTTTGGGATATGTTTTAATTGTAGGCTAACTGTTCAAAACTATCAAGCTTTATAAAATCTGTTATTATTCGATTGGCCATCTTCTAGAGTTTAGTAATGAATAAATAATAGTGATGATAATAATAATAACAAAGGTATTAATAACACTAATAATATTAAATATGTTGTATAGGAGAGAGAAAAGGAAAGAAGTAAAAATGATGGATGAAGAAGGAAGAACATTGAAGACAGAAGCGGAAGAAAATAAGCTATGAATGAGATATTTTGAGAAGATGTTCAACCCAGAGAGGAAAGAGATTAGGGTGAAACAGAGGAGCAGGAAGAAATAGCAGAAGAGAAAGAAAGAGGCCCCACATGGAAAGGGGTGGAGGACACATTAAAAAGGATGAAACAAGGAAAAGCACCAATTAAACCCTCTTATTGTTTGTTTGTTCATTAGACCCTCTTGTTGTTTGCGTGATGTTACAAACAGAGGTGATCCAAATAAAGAATAATGTCCGATACCACACAATTTAACATTTATTACTTGGCTACAGTTGAAAGCCTTTTAGCCATTCAACATTTACAGGTTTCAGCTGATGTAAATAAAAAACAATGTCTGATACCGCTCTTTGGCATCATGTGCCAACAAACATTATGATGATCAACTCACACAATGAAAGTTAAAAGTCAAGTCAATGGAGTTGAGCAATGGAGAGAGCAAAACCGTGTGACCTGCCCTCTAGCGCCACACACGGCCGGCCCAGAGTTCAAGACTGGTGACGGTACATCATACTCTACACCGGGTGTGGGCAAACTGACTGTGGAAATGATAAGAACTGCATGTGAAGTAGGTCTACAATAATGGTTACGCAGAATAATGAGAGTGATTTGGAAGGAGAACAATGTATTAGAAGACTGAATAAAGAGAGTTATAATAACTATTTTCAAGAAAGGAGACAAAAGTGGTGTACAAATTATAGGGGGATAACACTGATTTGCCACCGTGCAAAAATATGTGAGAAGATACTGGAAATGAGAATAAGAAATAAAATAAAAGGAAGGTGGAGAGAGGAAAAAACTTTATCTTTGCCATACGACAGCTAATGGAAAGAAAGTATGAATTTGGGAAAGACTTGGTAATTGTATTTATGGATGTGGAGAAAGCATATAATAGTGTGGGTACAAATTAAGTTTGAAAAGTGATAGAAGAGGCTGAAGTGAAAAGAGGAGTTGTTATGAGAGTGAAAAGCTTGTATTAAGATAAGAGAAGCGGTGTTAAGATGGAAAGTGGGAGGACAAAGTGGTTCCAAATAAAAAATGGAGTGAAGCAGGAGAGTGCTCTCTCATTACTACTATTTGTAAGGCTAGTGGAGATGGTTATGAATAAAATGGTAGGAAAACCTAATGGTATTGGGGGTGGGGGGGACGAGAATATGAAGTATAGTACATTCACGACTTGATGAGAGCTCAAAGAGTTACTATAAATTAGTCCCTAATGTACCCCTAAGCCAACAGCTGACATCTGTCACTTTGGATAACTGTAATGAAAACATATGATAGTGTATGAATGTAAGTAATTTAGGAAGATATGTTTATATTGATTTGAGGTCGGGCACAAAGCTTACTTATCGTTTTATTCCACTTAAAACAAATTTTTATTCACAGCACTTTCACAAAAGGTCTAACGAATATAGCTTCAAAATGGTGACCAACAAATTTAAACCATGGAATTGAACATGACGGAAACAAGTTCTTTACATTGATGCACCCACGCAGTGCTTAAAAATATTTTATTCAGTCAAATATTTCAAAATATGGTAAAATAACCATAAAATAATTTATTATATAAAAAAGAAATAACAAGTAAGTTATTTCCTCTTTTCCAAGTAAATATGATGCATGTATTAAAAGGTATTCATGTTTGAACTATATTATACATTATCAATAACATGCCAAAACAAAGAATAAGTACTTTTAATATGTTTAAAATATTGTTTCGGATTGGGTAAAAGGAAATTATTAAAATTAATTAAATAGTGTGAGAAAACTTAAGTTTACATTATTTTTAATATAAAATATAACATGTAATTAAAAATCTTAATGTTCATAACAAAACAGTGAACTTTTACAAGTGTTGGTAACCCAAAACCTAAACATATGATTTTTGAACTGTCCTCCAAGTAAAAACTTATCATGGACAGACTCTATAGGAACAGCTACATGAATGGAATGAGGAAGTAAAAGAGTGTGGAATAAAACCTAGCATGGTGAAGTGTGAAATGATAGTAATGACAAGGAAGAGGATAAGGCCTAATAAAGCTATACAGTTGAATGGAGTATAGCTGAGAAAAGTACTAGGCCTACTTGGAAGAATGATTGCGTCGAAAGGTGGAAGTAGAAAGGATCTAATAAGAAGAGAACAGCAGGAAGAGCTATTCTATAGGTATGTAGGGGACTTACTGTGTAGGAGAAGTGCCCTTGAAGTGTAAGGATGTGTTGTACAGGGCATACTTTGTACCCATTATCACACATGAAGCAGAAACATAGACATTGTTTGTAAGAGAAACTAGTAAAGTCAAGGCCATGAGAATGAAGTTTTGAGGAAGCTGTCATGAGGAGAAACAAGATTAAGAATGAATCTATCCAGAAAAGAATGGGGGTGCAGGGAGTATGTGAGATAGTGGAAGAAACAAGAGTGAGATGGTCTGGGCGTGTATTGAGGATGTAGAAGGAGAGGATGCAAAAGAAAATTATGGAAATCAAATAAGATGGAAAAAGACTGCAAGGGAGGCCAAAAAAGAGATGAGAGGAGAGGAATTGAATCAATTAAAGTAGGAAGAATGGTGGAAGGAGAGCAGAAGCTGAAGAAATTTTACTAAACTGACCCGGCCACAGGCTGGAAACAGTTGTTGATACATAGGCCTATATTGTAACAAAACAAAGAAAGTAGATTTTATATGAGTGCGATAATAAGGTAAGGTGTTTAGTATGGCATATATATGAATTATTGCCAATTGTATAATTTGTGTGAAATCTAAAGTATTTAAATTTCTAAAATATATAGGCCTACACAGGCGCGGATACAGAAAATTTTCATGGGGGGGCATAATAATTATAAATAACATAATTACTAACAATGTAAGATTATTATTTAGGTGAAATAGGTATATTTTAAAACGTTTGAAAAGGCGTTATAGCAATGTGATCATGTTTTTTTTGTCTGATCAAGTTCTCAGCGAGTCACTTAAATTACTCTAGAAATCCACAAAAATTAAATGTCAATAGCAAGTAGCTTTTGTATAACAACAGTAATTACTACTACTACTACTACTACTACTACTACTACTACTACTAATAATAATAATAATAATATTATTATTATTATTATTATTATAAATAGTAGTAGTAATAATAAGAAGTAGAATAACTAGAAAACCTGTACAAAACATTGTTCAAACGTACCCCATATTTTATAAATGCATTAATTGCTTTTTCCTATTATTCTTTTGAGCAAATTTCTCCAAAACTTCATCAGTATGAACTTCTTTAGAGATGGAGTCTATACAAAGCTTCTAAAAGATATTCCACTCCTACCTCCTTCCTTAGATCCAAAAAGTACACATGCATTACAATAAGCGCCATTGACCTTGGCACTGTACGTCAACCAAACAAACTTGTCCAGCCATGATCTTTGAAAATATCTAATACTTCCTGACCGAACAACATTAGGAAACTTGTAACTTAGTGGTGGAGTCCATGGTTCTACTAGCATGTGTTATTTTAAGTCATCGGGAATAGTTTCAGTGCCAACAAAGTTGCCAATATAAAATTTTCCTGGTCCTACACTTTCTATAGTATTTGAATTAGATCCACTGGTTGAGGGTGAGTCACAGATTAAGTTCACTGACACACTATTTTCAACCAGGCTGAATCCACAGTTTTGTTTCCTGTTGGTTCAGGATTTTTTTTCTTGAAAAAACAAAATAAATCTGTCTGTCCTGTTCTTTTTGACATTATAATGCCGATACTTGCTTTCAAATCACATAGCTAGCAAAGACAATAATTTATCACAAAATTTAATAGCAGGAGGAAATATCACAATGACAGTAGGCAGTAGCACAATAAGATTAACGAAAACCATCATAGGTCATTATAGTTACAAAGAGACCGGAATATTTATAAATTACACTTTATTACACATAAGTATTAACAAAACGAAACACACACGTAAAATGTTCCCCATCTTAGGCCACTCGAACGAATTGTTCCAGTATACTAAAAGTAAACATTTCCAGCTACCTGAATGATTTGAAACTGATTAGCGTACTTTTCACTGGAAGGGGTTAAGTCTTTATAAAAATAGCATACTCCACCCCTCTTTTAACTCGGTTCTTTGCTTGTGTTGAAGACAGGTGTAAGAGATGAATAGCCTTTACTATTGATTCGGTAGGGTTGTACAAATCTTCAAAATATCAAAGTCAAAGTTGAAGCCTCAGTCACCTTCGATACAACTTCATCATTTCGACAACCACTATAACCTTAGCATCTTTGAGAAGTTTTGAAGTAATAATAAAACCTCTATAAATAATGAAAATACTTGAAAATCAATAAATATTACCAATTTAAATAAATTATAATCATCACATAACAACAATAAAAAATATTTTAACACAGAGTGGTGATTAAATAATTACATCTACCTATAACGCAAGCAGGGATAAATTCAGATATGTCCGAATAAAAATAATAGTGGTTTTTTTTCCTTTGCATTAAAATAATCTATATTACATATTTTCCTATAAACCTTATTGTTTATTTGACCAATACTATTCAAAATTTTAATTTATCAACACATGAAAGGCTAGGTTATATTAAACATTGATTTGGGATTTTAATCATTTATTATATTTGTGACATCTAACTTTTACGCATGAGTATGGAAGTTGTAAGCAGTTTTGTTTGGGATGGATACTTATGTGAGCTTACATTATGTAGTTTTATTACTATATGGTATGTTCAAGATGTCTTCAAAAGAGATAAAAATACAATTCTCTCTCATTTGCAAGAGTTGGGTTGGATACCAAAAAAATATGAAATGTGATTCTTGTAAATAATTATTGCACGTTTGTAAAAATGATTACTATTTTTTGGGAAAGTTTTATAAGTGTCATATGTATACGAGTTGAGACACTTTTCAAGTTTTGCAATATAATTTGGCTGACAGGTACTCCGTGGTTTACTTTTTGTATTTAAGTAGGGCCTAGAGTACTCAACTCAAAAGTTGGTTGGATCCACAACAGTTTTACTGTCAGCTGTAAGGCCTAAACAGCTTACTTTTTATTTTTTCTAATTTATGGGCTATCTTTTTTTAATGTAAGAAACATATCATAAAATAGGGATAATTTGTCAAAGTAAATAAAATATGTGCCTTAAATACTCAATATTTTGTGTGCCGTCCCCACTTTCTATTTAGTTTCTAGCAAGTACCAACACATTATTTACAGAAGAAGTAGCAAGTGACAGCTAGTATTAGGTTATTTGGGTATAGTAAAGTTTATCCTTCCCATTCTTAGCTATTTATTTCTTTCGTAAAATATCCAAATTATTGATATCAGCTATTATTCCAAACAATAAAACACGAAGAATCAATCTCGAACTATTTGGACATATTACACTAAACTAGAGATGAAAATTTTGAATTGGAAAATTTTTCGCAGTGGTGGCATGCGGTAGAGGGGGAGCCTAGAATCTATTATACATGCTTCAAAATATAGTGTGTTAAGAGACGAGTGAGTTATAAGAACAGAGGGGAGGGGACTTTAGGTTGGGGAAGGGGTAGATAGGAACCATGGATAGTGGGGGGAGATAAATGTTGGGTTAGCATTAAAATTATTTTAGTTAACTTAAAAAATTGAAGTAGGCCTATAATTTATTAACATAATGGGTTTACAAAGGCTCGCATTCATTTGTTTCCTTACTAATTATTTTTAACACTGTGTCTTACTACCTGTTCGGGTTGTATGCTTAAGTACTAATTATGATGTGTTAGGGATACAGAAGGTTGAATTAGAGGATTTGCACCTGCATTTGCATGGAGTAAAAGTAGAAAACAATTTTTTGAAAAACTGCCCTCAGTGCACCTGACCGGGATCGAACCCCGATCACCCTGTCATCGGCAGTCTAGTCTATTGCGAGAGTAGCGTGTTGGACCATGCGGCCACCGAAGCAGGTGTTTCTTACTACTACTACTACTACTACTATTACAACTATCACCACCACTAATTATTATTATTACTGTTATTGTTATTATCCATTTAATCAGTTGAAATTAATCTACAGATATAATAATTGAAAATTTTCCATCTCATCTCTACACTTAACCCCAAATCGAAAGAATTGTTACAATCTTTATTAAGGCGTAAGAACAGTCTATAACAACCACAATTAACTTTACTTCATGGTAAATTTAACTTCTCAAAGCGGTTTTACTCGATGTAGGTGATCTCAAGTATCCATAGCGACTAAATTCTAGAAGAAGGTAAATATGATAATGATGGCATCATGGAAATAACACAACTAAGTTTATGAAAATTATGATGGCACCTATCCAGCCCTGCTTTACTTAAACTTTCATTATTATGACACTTTCCCAACCCAGGTTAACTTAACTTTTCATGTGTGAATAAATTTAATTTATAGTTATAGGCCTAGTTAAAATAAACTATTCAATGTAGGCCTAATAATTAAACATGAGGGGTACACATCATACAATAACATCACAGACATTTTAGTGCATACTGTGCAAGATCAAAACTGTAAAGCAAAGCATCATGGAAGGACATCATCCATCCAGTGTACAGGATTACATGTCATTGTCAATATTAACATTTAGAAACTGATTTGGGGGATGTGTTGTCAAGTTTTGTTAGGATATAGTAGTGAATACATTTTTTTAAATTTCTAAACCTTGGTTTCATTAGATTCTACGTACTCTAGTGTGTGTAATAAAGTGAATAAAAGATCCAAACATTGTACCATAACAATGAAAAAGATCATAAAATGGGATAAAGTGTAATAAAACTGGTTATTTATTGGAAACATTGGATAAAAGTAATTAATTTCAATGTATTCAGAAGTTAATTTTATTTTCTAAGTAATAAGTTAATATGTCATAAATAATTAATTGCGAACATGGTGATATTCGCTACTTACAGCCAGTTTGTGATAAATAATAATAATAATAATAATAATAATATTTAGCACTGTGTCTTACTACCCGTTCAGGTTATACGCTTTAAGTACTAATTACGCTAATGGATTAGGAATTGGGAAGGTTGAATTAGAGGAAGTGAACACGCATTTGCGTGGAGGGAGAGTGGAAAACCATTTAGGAAAAAAAACCTCAGTTCACCCGACCGAGATTCGAACCCCGATCTCCCCGTCCTCAGCAGTCGAGCTCAACACGACAAGCGCGTTAGCCAACTACGCCACCGAGGCGGGTGTTTGTGATAAAGAACCTTCTGCTAGAAGTCACCACATCTCCCACGGTAGATTGGTCGTCTTTTATTAAGTTACCACCAGTTCAAGTAGACTAGACATATATTAGTCATAAGAGGGAATTATTGTACATAGAAGCTATTAGAGGCCTACTATGCCACAAGTGTTAACCATAGTTTTAAAGGGTGTGAGCTGAATTTTTCTCACTGATTATTAATAGCTTTGGTAGGGATTCCAAGAATTATTTCTTATATAGGTACCTTTGACTGCAGAGCTTATAGAACCTTTACTCCTATGTCTACCATGTTTGTGAGTTTTGTTTTGCTGTTTGAAAACTCCTGCACGGTGATGTTCCTGTCCAGATTGAACAACCATTCTTGTCTATTTTAAATAAAATATGTTGAGCTTTGGAAACACTTTGATAAAAAAAAATTGTATGATTCTCATGAAGTTAGAATCATAAATATATTCACAGCAGGGCAATAGAAGAGGTAAGTCACCACCATAGATTAAATTAGAATTAGAAAAATATGATCTTAGCTTAGACACCACTGATCAGGTTAACACGAACTCGTTAGACACCATTGATTACAATTGGGCTGAACTATTACACATCAACAATAAACCACACGCCCATGACCACCACAAGAAAAACAAATATAACCAATAAAAAATTAGTTCAAAAATAATTATAGATGGCGGTATTTGTGTCAAGAAATAAAAAAAAACGAGGCCGTAAAAGTATACTTTAATTTCTCTAGCCAGCCATATAAGTGTGCATAGGCCTAGACCCTAGAGATCTGAGCAATTTGAACAAAGCTTGAGGAAATACGGATTAATTTTTAAGGAAAATCCTCCTTTACAAGTTTTTTTAAGGCGCTACATCTTCCAAAACAGAATTTGTGTCAAGAGCACAGAGCGGGACCATGATAGGAAATTCAATTCTCTATCCACCATATAAGTGTGCATAGGCCTATACCCTATAGATATGAGCAATTTGACCAAAGCTTGAGGAAGTACGGGAATTTTTTCCGGAAAATCCTCCTTTACACGTTTTTTTTTAAGGCGCTACAGTTTCCAAAACAGAATGTGTGTCAAGAGAACAGGGCAGGGCCCTGATAGGAAATTCAATTCTCTATCCAACTATATAAGTGTGCGTAGGCCTAGACCCTACAGATCTGAGCAATTTGAACAAACATTGAGGAAGTACGGAATTTTTTTTCAGGTAAATCCTCATTTACACGCTTTCCTTAAGGCTCTACAGCTTCCAAAACAGAATTTGTATCAAAAGCACAAAGCGAGGCCCTGATAGTAAATTCAATTTTATATCCAACCATATAAGTGTGCATAGGCCTAGACCCTACAGATCCTAGCAATATAACCAAACATTGAGGAAGTAAGGGATTTTAATTCAGGAAAATCCTTTTTACATTATTTTTAATGAGTTACAGATTCCAAAACAAAATTTGTGTCAAGAGCACACAGTGGGGCCCTGATAGGAAATTCAATTCTCTATCCCACCATATAAGTGTGCATAGGCCTAGACCCTACAGGTCTGAGCAATTTGACCAAACATTGAGGAAGTACGGGATTTTTCCCCATCACCCGCGTGGAAGTAAAAACACTTACTATTTCTGCGGGTGTGCAAGGGAGATTACTAGACAAAGTATTCACTGGACAACTACACAAACGATGTATCGTGGGATTTGTATCAAACACCACGTTCAACGAAGACACCACCAAGAACCCGTTCAACTTCCAAACCTATGGCATGAACTATTTCTCGCTGTACGTGGACGGGGAAGAAGTGGCATCGAAATCGTTACATCTCGATTTTTAAAATGGCAGCTATGTCATGTCCTACCACACACGGTTTTCAGAAACGGGTATCCATTTCATGAACGAATGTAGCGACATCACACTGGAAACCTCCCCTAAGAGATATCATCTCATGGTTTTCGATCTCATACCAAATCTGTCAACCCACATGACATCGCTTTGGAATCTGACAAGGCATAGTTCTCTGAGTATCGAAGTGACCTTCACCCGAGTGAAACCGTCAACTGTATCGTGTACGGGGAGTTTGCCAAAAGCATCACCATCGACAAAGACAGAAATCGTGAACGATTATGGGAGTTAATATAAACAACTTCCCACCCCTTACACCTATCATTTAAATAATGGACGTCATTGTAGATTTCCTGAGCTTCATCGACGACAGCAAAGAGCTTATAGTCGAGCAACTGAGTGTATTATCTGTATGCGGTACATTACTTCAACATTGGGTGTTAAAACTCCCATGCGCTATCCAGGAACTTTCACCCGCTGCTAAAAAGCAAGCCGACTATATCGTCAACAAACTGCACCGTATTCTCTGGGATAGCGGCGATGTGGATTACAGCCTGCTCGGATCGCTCATCTCCCACGCCACAACACGTGCAGAATAAGTCTACGTAAAGGGGAACGAAAAGAAAAGGTTTCTAGCCAAATACACGCCTACGACTGTCGTAGATCTGTACGATAGAGGTTATTCGTCTCTGAAAACACTTAAATTGGGCCGCACCATGTACATGGCACACAGTTCTGTATGGAATTTCTGTTCGGCATCCATCATTTGGGGACTTCGAGATTGGATGATTGAAAATGGACACTCACATCATAAGACGTGCGCTGAAAATAAACCCGTGGTTACTTTCTATACGGTCGAGTGTTTTCCATGCTGATCAACTACTCATAAGAATATAGCAACCTGCCACTCTCGTCATCAACACGGATCCACACACCAAGCATTAGATGAATTGGGTCGCCATCTTTATTGACAAAAACTGCGTGGGAGAATATTTTGACAGTTATGGTTTTCCACCCCGTATAAAGTCATATCTGTCATGTATACGCCAAAACACTTCCCGCACGTCTCATACTTATCTCGTACGACACCTGTTGACGGGTCGATTCCTTGCCAGCAACAAGTTGTCGTGATTTATTGGCTAAATTCTAATTACTAGAAGCTTATCACCTAGTGCAGTTAACCAAAGTAATCGATATTTTTCTCATAATGCTCTTTCTTAAGGACACTTCAAACAGGCCTCGATGCTAGTAGCCAGCTATGTGAAGTCATACTATTCTTTTATTTAAATACTGCTATTCCCGTGTATACTTAATTGATCAGACAACAGAAACCTAATGAACTATATATATTTATGCTTATGTATTTTCCTTTGTCTTTATTTAGTAAACTGCTATAACCATTGCATTTCATGCTATGTATTTATGAAACCCTTCTTTATAATTGTAAAGTAGGGTGCAATAAATGCAGCACACTAATTTGTTACTACTAGTATAATTTACATGTACATTTACTTTTATTGATTTTTACAAAAGCAACAAACAACTTGTTTCTAATAGATCTAGTAGAAGCATAAAAAGTATACAAAAAACATACCTTTATATCCTAGTTATAGTTACACATTTAGCCTTACATACCATCAACTTTTTTTAAGATGACTGATATGCGCCTTATGAGTCAGGTCAGTAACTTCAACATGTTCTAGCACTACGGACACAGGTGTTAAGAACGATTTGACAAGCCATGGACCCTGTGTCGTTCACAGACACATGAACTGGCTTACGACCTCGGTTGTAAAGCACGGCCACTCTATGCTTGGATCACCTCAAATTATGAAAGACAAGCTTATACCTCTCATGATAAGTGGAGTCCCAAGAATCCCCGGCAAGCGGATTGACGTCCCAGATAGAAAACAAGAAATTATTTAGTTCTCGCTCAAGTAACAAGGATGACAGCGTGGCTCCAATCAACTCATGTATAGCAGAGTTAAAAGCTAGTGATATAAAAGATAAGTCTTTGTCCCAGTGAGGCTGCGTAGCAGTGGCGTATTCTGATAAAATTAATAGGTATGCTGTACTCTAAAAGCTGCAGGGAGGATTCGGGGGTCAAAGACTTTTAACTACCGTTGGCCAAGAAGATCAAGAGACGCTTCCCCTAGAATTATTTAAACATAAGTACCTCTAGTTTAGAACAACGTTTTTCTCGTACTCGCATTCTATCTTGGGAAACTTCACACCACCCAACTCCCCTCGTCACTCTTTTTTGACTTCTTTATATCTTTGTTTCAATATCCACCTTTACAGCCTATTACATATTCTGACTTCATAAAAGTACACCAGAATTATGCTCAAAACATACCAAAACGTGAAACTACTGATGATTATCATCCACTCAAATTGTAGTGGAATATCAAAACACAGCATGTTGCAGTTCATCGCAATACCTAAATAATCTAAGATTTAAGTAAAAATGCCAAGGCTAACAGTTATGAGCATACTCCTGACTGTATATGAGTGACATACACTATTAAATTGGTTAAGTGTAATTAAAAGTACATACAGGTAGCATTTTCATTTTTCATTTATTTGAAATATTTAGCGTGGAATTTCTGGGCCAAGTGATTATATCAGCACACGACTTAACTTAAATCTAGAAAAAACACAACACCGAGCCCTCTGGCCGTTAATTCATCACCGTGAGAGAGTGAATTCAAATTTTACCAATAATATTTTTAGGCCATGCCAGAAATCAAACCCGGAACCCTTAGCTCAGTGGGCAGGCAAACTCCGACTGAGCTAAGGTGTCGGACTCACAGGTTGCAATACGCAAAGTGTGTGTGTGTATATATATATATATATATATAGAGAGAGAGAGAGAGAGTAAAATGAAGTACTACATGGCACAAGCGTCCATCAGAACTTGATGGGAGGAATAAGGTAAATTGTCCAACTCACGTTGCAATAATAATTATGAGCCTAAAACTATCTATTAAATACTAACAACGCTCCAGAAGCTATTTAGATCAGTAAACTGTGATAACAGTAACAAGGGGGAGATTTTTTTCCTATTGGGCCTATTTCTCTGTCGCTATGTCATTGGCTTTTTGCTAAGACATTAACATATGAAAATAAATTTTATTTATATATATTTTTTTATCAATCCTTTTGAAACCGTGAAATTACACTCTTAACTTTTGGGATTCTTCGATGTATAGTTATAGTAAATCACAACGACTAATAATTAGATAATATATGTTGCAAAAAGTTATAAACTTTTAAGCAACAACCAAAATAACAAGGTTAAAACTCCATAAATACTTCATACTAAAAAACAAAAACAGTCTAGTTATTACAGTTAAATTATCACCTCACTCCACACCTTCCCTACCCTACTTCACCTGTGTATACTCTAAAATGGTGGTAAATATGCTTCCCAAATAGATGATGATACATGTGCCTAGAACACATAAACATAATAAAATATGTATTTAATTATTGCATAGTTTAAAGCTGGTTATTTATACGATTATTTCACATATAATTTTCGCATTTATTTTATTTTATTTTACTTGAGCTATACTAGCCTAGTAAATAATCATTGTGATCTTGATTCTTGAATATTTGTTCAACAGCTGGCACACTGTTTTGCTTGCGATAAGTATTCAGCAAGCCCTGGGTAGTAAACACCCTAGTTCATTGGCCAATGTTTGCCTGGTGAGGGGAAAGGAGGAGTGCTGCAACCCCATATACATTGGTCAAGGTCATTAGAACTGCTCTATCTTTGCTTACTGTTTACAAGCAGCAGGACCTGAGCTTCATAAGCTGGAAAAGAAGAATACCCTTTTTGAGGAATAATTACTTAAAACAAAATATGCTTGAATTAGGAACAAATATTAGTTCACCATTTAATAACATATAGATACATTATACATGTATATTTATTCACAGTTTAAATATTATTATTTACACAGTTTGCACAAACAATATTGAATTTTGAAACTAGTCCATATAATCACGGTTATGCGGCACAGGACTAGCATACTCGGAGAATATGCCACTGCTGCGTAGAACCATGTTAATCATAAGAGCTATGTTCAAGTTTTTACTAAACCTTTCTACTTGATTAGGAGCAGGGTTGTAAGGGTTAGTAGTCACATGCTTATTACCTCACGCAAAACACATACCATTAAATACCTTGGAGTGAAAACATGGTCCATTATTGCTAACATATTTACTGTGGGCGCCAAAAATAGCCCATACTCTATGAAAGAGCCCTTCAACAGTAGTAGAACGCTTCATGTTGCTAAGGGGGATAATGATAACAAATTTTGAAAAACGATCACTGAGGTTAAGTACGCAGGTATTCCCATTAGTAAAACGGCTGATGGGGGCCTAAAAAATCAATGAATACAGTTTCCCACGGGTTATGAGCAACACATGTGGAATGTAACCCACAACGTTTGTTCTGTGGAGGTTTGGCTCCCAGACAGCCAACACACTTTTTAACTCACTGTATAACATCTTGGTACATATTAGGCCAAAAAAACTCCTGAGTTATCTTTCTATGAGTTTTGAAAATACTTAAATGGCCTCCAAAAGTAGAGTTGTGAAAGTACTTAGGAATCATACCCCTTAATTTAGTTAGAACAAAAAATTTCCTGCCTTTCTTGTTCTTCCCTTACACGTACAATAATGGTAATGTTCTCGACCTTATCACCCTTACCCAGACGATCAATGGTATCCCTACAGTAAGGACCTTCCAGCTAATGTTGTGCTAATGAAACAAATGCCTCTGGGATGGAGATGATAACGTCGACTCTAGTAGTAATACGTTTCTCGAGAAAATCAGCAATCTTCTCGATGCTAAAAACGCATCCGAGACTTTCTTTTTTGTACCCACTGTACCGTTTCTGTGCATCAGTAAGAGATTTGCTATCGAATGCTAACAGAAGTAAACCTTCAGGGTGTCGTTGAGAAAGAACTACCCCAAAGGCATAAGACGAGGCGACAAGCTTAAGCTTGAAGGGCAATGAAAAATTAGGCATTCTAAGCACCTTAGGGGACACCAAATTTTGCTTAAGTTCATATAAATAAAAAAATTGTTTGTCTTATTCCCACACAAACTGGGCTCCTTTCTTTTTTAGATCGTTTAACGGGGCAGCCAACTCATAAAAGGAAGGAATGAACCTGGAATAATACGCACACATCCCCACAAAACGTTGAACCTGTGTCAAATTTTTAGTGATAGGAAAATCAAAAATGGGACCAATACGTTCAAGATCCCCAAGGATATTACCCTTAGAAACCACATAACGTAAATATTTGATACAATCAGTGCCCCACGTCACTTTATCGATACTAACAGTGAGACCAGTCTCCCTAAAACGCTAGAGAACTAACATGACTTGTTCATTGTGTTCTTCTAAGGATTGGTTATAACTATAAATGTCTTCCAAATAATTGAATACAAATTTGAACTTGAAGTCCGACAAAATATGGTCTAAAACTTGGCTAAGTGCCGCTCCACCACAAAGAACTATATTATACTCATAACACCCCCAAGGGGTAACGAAGGCAGTATATTGCTTTGAGTACTCAGTAAGGCCACATTGTTGCATTCAGGTCTATCAAACTATATACCTTCACCCCCTCTCCCTAAATGTTTAAAGTCACGTTCAACAGTGGGTATTGGTCAGGAGGGGTAAAAAACAATCTCTTTCCTAATTTTACGATAGTCCACACTTAACCTATGCCCGCCACCTTTCCTGAGAATAATAAAAGCGGGACTATCATAATATGAAGATTGAGATGGCCTAATGACATCTTTATCAAGCAGATCCTGGACCAAGTCTCTAAACGCTTGCAACTTAGGTGTTGAGCAAGAATAGAGGCCTATACACACAGAATGCTAAGCTAGGCTAAGCTAAGCTATGCTGTGTTGTGCTTTGTCAGTTTGGTTTCACACTCACTGCTAAGCTAAGCTATGGTCCCTCTTTCCCCCCCGAATTCAGTGTTGTTTCTTTCTGGTATGCTCCAGTGAAGCTTAGTTATGATGGTCTCCAAAATTGTAAAATATTGTATTGTAAACATAAACTGTAATTAGCTTCAAACTTTCAAAAACTTAAAATATTCACACTTTAAAAAGTAGAGCTAAGTGACAGTAGATTATACTGTATTAAAAACGATGCTCAAAGTTCACATTTAAAACACATCATATAATACTAATTTTTGAGTCTTATCAGGCTCTTTCTTTACTAATTTAATCGATGTTCATGTTAATTTCCGCTGAAAAAGGAACCTGATGTGCTCAGTAAACTACGTTGATGTGTTACCTACATTTAAAGTTGTTTGAATGTTAACTTTGGGACCTACCATCTTCTGGCAAGTGTGTGAACATTGCCTTTCATTTAATGTTTATTGAATCCAGCTGCATGACACCCTTCTATTTCTTTGTCTATTAAAAAGCGTATATATATATTATGAGGTCTTATGAGGCAACAACATATTTGTTGATTTTCACATCACTTTGAGTGTGTATATCAATCTATTTAGACAAGGACTAATCTGAAGTAGCGTCATTTTTACTAGAAATACAGCTCAACCTTACTTTTAAAACAGTTTGTTTATAATATACTTTTATGTTGGCATCATTGGAAGCTGTGTTGACTTGTTGCTATAGAAACAGACTTTGCACGGGAGCACGGGAGCTCTCTAAATAATGCTTACTATTTTTATAGTCGTTTTGTAATAGTAATTAATATGATTGTTATGTAAATTTCTCTTGTACTATAATTTTACTTAATGAATGATCATGAATATAATTATTAATATGAATCACATTTTACGTGATCAACTTCGTATCAGTTTAAATAAAGCAAACATAATTACAAGGTATGAACATATTATATTCAATTTGAACACATCCCAGAATTTGATGTGATTTTACTTTCATTTTTTTTTAACTAGCCCAGAAAATTCTGTCAAATTTATATTACACTTTATTTAACGCTTATTTCATTTAATAATCCGCTTTGTTGCCCGCATGGTCTAACGCGTAACTCGAGTGTTAGACTGGACTGCCAAAGACTGGGTTTGAAACCATTCGGGTGCAGTGAGGCGGATTTAAAAAAAATCCACTACCTCCACTCAAATTCGGGTGCACTTTCTTTAAATTAAACCACCTTAATTCTAACACGTTAATGGAATTTGTACAACCAAAATGGGTAGTAAATCGTATTGCTAAAAAAAATGGTTGAGTTGTTATTTAATTCTTTTTACAGTCTAAGAACTTTGCAAAGTAGATTACACTTTGTATAATTGCCCCCTAAACTAAGTAAATAAGCCTATAGTAGGCTTCTTAAAACTAATTTGGGATCTATGTGATAAAAGAGATAAAGTGAGCATATAATTTTATCGGTCATGAAAAACAATAGATTTTTAACACTGTGTCTTACTACTCGCTCGGATTATACGCTTATTCACTAATTACACTAATGGTTTAAAGGATTATGAATGTTATATTCAGAGGAATTGTACTCTCATTTGCATGAAGGAAAGTAGAAAACCACTTTGGAAAACCCACCATCAGTACACTCGACCTAGATTCGAGCCTCAATTTCCTCATCGGCAGTCTAGTCTACTTTGAAGGTGACATGTTAGATCACCCAGCCATCAAAGCGGGTCATTAAAATTTGGTATATTTATTATTGAATTTGCTAAAATATAGCTTATTCAATGACAACCATTCTAACAATGCACTTGCGTTTGAATATTTTATCTATTTCTAATAATATTTCATTATAATCATTATTAAAATAATAAACAATTAGTGTTGGCGATATTAGAGAATTCACTGACTACCCTGACCTCTTACAATAATTTAAAAGTTACCTAGTATTTGTATTTAAGTGTTTTAACGAGACCCTTCCCAATTCCTAATCCATTAGCATAATTAGTACTTAAGCGTAATGCCAGGCCTCCACCGTGGTTCAGATCCCATGTTAACCTGTAGGTCCTCCATTTCATCTCACAATCACCCTTCCATTACATATTAGCGTAAGTGCGTATAACCCGAACGGGTTGTAAGACGCGGTGCTAATAATAATAATAATAATAATAATAATCCAACCAATTATTTTTCTAAGTTTGTATTTCAATAATTTTTAAATGCTTGAAACAAAATTAAATACAAATTGTTTGTTGTGAAAGTTTTGACTGACAAAGGTGCCATCAGCTCAACATGTGGTCTTGCAGATCATGTGGTTTGGGGAATGGCTACATGAGAATAGATCTATTAACTTTTCCTAGCCATCAGTTACCACCACTCCTATGCTGGATGATAGATAGGCCAGGGTCCCTCAATCACATTAAAAAAAAATTTGCCACGCTAGGACTAAGTAACTTCGACCCGACCAGAATTCGAACTGGCTAAGCTACTAGACATATTGTTTTAGCAATCTTGATCGGGGACTGGAGTCAATGAGTAAGATAGCTTTCAAACAAATAAAATTAATATCTATTAATAAAATAGACATTTCCAAAATCCTACTTTAATTTCTTTGAAATTTAGTTGGTCATATATATATTTGAAAATTCTAGTTACCAGCATTTAATTTACAAATAAATTTTCACAAAATAGTTTTTGAAATATACCTGCTTTTTAAATCCTCTAATTATTTTTAACCTTTATTCATGAACCAGACTAGTGTCTAAATTAACACCATTTACTGTAGTTTTTATTTATTTTAACATGTAAAAATAAATGATACGGAACTCTGCATGGACGTTCTCGCCCCGTTGTTTAAAAATGGAGATATTTACTCAAAACTCATAACATATGTGAAACAAAATAATATACACTAGCAAACCAGAGCAAAAATTGCGTTATACTTACGTTCAACATTTTTTGACTCCCGGATTCAAATTTTATGATTTTGTTTTTAAAGAATTAAAGTCCTCACTATTATATTTGGACAACTATGGAAGAGGGGGCTCGAGCTTGTGGCTATGCTACTGACTCTATATGTCTTTTTTTCGTCTCCATTGGTTGAGGGGCCAGTTTCCCCAAAACCTTGGCCTAGCTACAACCTTGGTTCTGAAGAAACATTTATGATTTAATCATTTTGTAAATACATCTGATTTTTAAGTTTAAATCACTTTTTACTTATTTGTTGTCCAAGATTATTTTTCACATGCTATGTTTATGATATGAGGAATTTATAGCTATAATTGGACCATTAATTTAATGAAAAATACTAACCTAGGTTAGTTTGGAATTTGACTGAATATATTATTATTATTATTATTATTATTATTAGCACCGCGTCTTACTACCCATTCGGGCTATACGCACTTACACTAATGTGTAATGGTAGGGTGATTGTGAGATGAAATGGAGGACCTACAGTTTAACGTGGGATCAGAACCACGG
>CABFOV010000330.1:125025-151118 GCA_902141375.1 Timema poppense
GTAAGGATTCTAAAATTGAGAAAATTTTCTTAAGATGTTGATAATATTGAATTTAATGAAATATGACCCTCTCAGTATTTTAAATTATTATTGTGACCCTTATGATCAAACAAGCTTGACACGCATATCTTAGATTATAACATTTAAAAAAAAATACAGATAATTTAAATTTGAACTCATAAGCTTTAATAAATCTTAAGCTAATTATAAGCAATATCAAATTATAATTTTTCAGACCTGGAGCAGATAATGGGGTTTGGATGGCATTCCTCTTGCCCTTGGCGGTACTTGTTGATGCCTTCAAGTACCCCACAGCCTCTCACACGAACACTAAAGCATCAATAACAGTACTTTCAGTTGGATTACTCTTGGGTGTTGTGTCAACGTTGATATCGGCTATTCACCCAATGCAACAGACCATAGGGTCGAGTATTAACCTCTTTACATTCATGTCGTCGTGTCTTACTGCGATGCTAATGTTTGAGTTTACTAAAACAGGTAAATTAAGACTCCTACTATAATAAGACTTCCCTAAAGATTACTTTAAAATTAGACTTTTTTGTAGCTGATAGATAGTAAAAAAATCTTAATAAAACCATTATATTTCCTTGTTTCACATTTGTGGCAACAATAGATTATAGTGCATGAAATAATAAATTAAAAAAGTGTCATATTCACACTTGTATCTTCTTATAACTGACAACCAAAATAAATAGTTGTTTTTTAAAACAGAGAAAGAGCCATACAAAATATTTGTTTCAAAATAAAAGGTTTTTTTATTTTGTAAACACATACTCACAAAAACAACTGAACACAGTTTGTTTGACATCCTCATTCACCTTTATTTTGTCTGGTTCACCACCTTAATTTGTGAAGAGAACAAAACATTGTAGAAGCTTTCATTTGTAAATAATTTTTAAGTGAACCACAAACACCAAGTGTAACTAGTACTGTTTCACTAATCTCATACATGATTGGGTGGATGAAGACATTCTTGAATTAAGGCTCCATAAATCGAGGCATTTCTTCCCTTGAAACAAAGTTTACCAGGGCCAAGACAATATTCCCCATAGCCCATAGGTTGCATGCTTCTCAATTAACCAATTATGTGTGTCTGCAACTGACCATTCAACCATAATTTAATAACTTGCCCATCAGTCTTCTTTTAGCAATGGTTTGTAAGCGCCATCTTTTATAGCATTGTTTTTATTTTAAACTCTTGAACATCATAAAATCAAAATATCATCCTACTGATGCCCATTTTGACAATTGTTTACGAGCAGGAATATCATTCGATTCTCCCATCTATTAAAAATTGACAATAATATGCACTGCCAAAGATCACATTGACTAACTATAAATTAGTACTATCTATTTGAATGCTGATTAGTGCATAGTAGTAAAGTATGATTCACTTCTTGTATAAATCAAATGAAAACTACCTATTTTTTAAAACTCCTCGATCTTTCTTTCAAAAAATTGAGGGGAGGGGGAATATAAAAAGGCTAACACACATATGTTTATTATCAATACAACATTATTGCCAATTATGATCTCTTTTATTGAAAATAAATAAATTGGTGACTGCCACAGTCTTCTATAGTCTTGAATATGCTGTTTCCAAAAAGGTGTGTGACCCCTGAGTTAAGCTCTTTCATAATTTTTATTTTTCTAAGAAGAGCAAGCATATTTAAAACACTTGATATGATTATTTCAAAACCTTGGGATGATTCTTTGATACACTTTATTTTGTAACCTACCTAATAAAATATTTATTTTTAGTTGTTGTTTTCACAGATTCTTTACATGTCTGAGGTTATTTGGTTATTCACACCTAGAATCGTGTTTATGGTGAACAACAAATCACCTGCATCAGTGGCCGCATGGTCTAAGGCGTCACTCCTGCAATAGACAAGATTCAATGACTAGGATATTGGTCAGGATATTGGTCAGGTGTACTGAAGGTGGTTTTTCCTGAATGTTTTTCCACTCTAGCTTCGTGCAAATGTGGGTACACTACCTTTAAAGTCAACCTTCCTAATCCCTAACACATTAGAGTAATTAGTACATAGGGGTATAACCTGAATTGGTAATAAGACACACTGCTAACAAAAAATCACTTGTATCATTCTTGCTTTCACTCTGTAGCAAAAAAAGGTGACTTTGGGTGCAACAAAATTTAAACATTTCTGTTCTTCAAGTCTAAATCTTTTAATAACAAAACCATAGTCTCAAAGAATTTTTAATATTGTTTGAGTAAATCGCCCACCTCCCTCCCACACACATAGCTGAAGGTGTCACACAATTTTCTCACCAAGAACAGATTGTTAATCTCTTTTAAAAACAGAGTGTTTTTTGACTAAATACTTCACATATGTTGTATTTGATTTGCTGTGCTCTGTTTCAGGACTATTCATATGCATTCTCATGAGTTTCTTGATCATCTTTAGTTATCATCAAGGATTATTTGTGTTGTTACGGAGTTGTCCTCGTAGCTTTACTTTTGGAGAAGCATGTGTGGTTATGCAGGCATTCATTTTGTTTCTCTACTCTAGTGTTGCCAACTTATATGTCGAGTTTTCGAAAGAGTTTCCCAATGACTGTGTGGATACGGCCACCGTTATTTTACAGGTAATGGAAGTTTACCTATCCCACTTTGTTTTCTTGCTATACCAGTGATGGAAAAGTGTTTCATTAAGAGGCTCTTTAAACATATTCTAACTTTAACCATCCAATTTCCTTAAAACTATAATAATACTTTTGTTTTAAATTTTAATTACTTAATGAGTGTAAGGCTGGGATAGTAATGCACTATATTGTTCAGAAACATTGATTTTTTTCTTGACAGAAACAAATATGTTCATTTAGATTTGATCTATTTAAATTATATTTAGATAAATGATCAGAATAGTACCAAAACTAAAATGTATGTATGTCTTTGTTCCTTCATACTAATACTAATCAAGAAAAGCTAGCCTAAATAATTTACTAGTAGTAGAGTTTTGAATATGAAAAAAGTTTGCATAATAATTTTACTAATTTTATTTTGTTAATATTGATCACTTTGAACCCTCAAATCACTCACAATTGTTTGAATTTATACTCTGGTATTGAAAAGAAGAACATAGTTCACACTTTGATGAGCTACAATAGATTAAAACCTAGGTCAGGGGATTGGGGGGTGACGATCAATTTTCTTTAAGAGGCAACCATTACCTTTTTGTACAATGGCAGCAATATTCTGGTATTGAGTAAAGTATGTACCATACAGGAAAGAATTATAGGAGCAAATATAAAAACAAACACAGTATGGTTTTCATAATAAAAATAGAGACACTGTTCACACACAGACATTGGACAAAAAGCCAATGGTGACCTCCAATAGGAAATCAGCCCTTACTGCTTAATTCCTCAATATAGTTTTTTTTTTCTCCAGAATTCTTTAGGATGTTTGACACATTTTCATAATATGAAAAAAGGCATTTCTTAAATAATTAAAGTTGTGTAAGAAATTCCATATGCTTGTTTTTTTTGTCCAACTTTCTATTTGTCGCGACACTTCTCAAGTTTTCATGTGATTTAATTTCATGTTTTAATGTGATTTTATAATATTTTTGTATTTTTATAAATAATTTAGAAATCTTAAAAATAATACCCTCATCTTTATTGATGATAAAGTGTTGATTATTACAACCATGATGGTTATTTTATTTATATATAAATAGTGATACATAGCATACAGTATTTTAACTATGTGTTTATAATTTAAATATAATCTTTAAACAGAAAAACACACTATTCTGCTACCATTCTCATTATTTATCTATTTAGAACAAATTATCATGCATATTTTTTTAAATCTGTAAAACAGATTGACAATGTATTTTTATTTGGTTAAGTGTTATGCTAAGTCATTTGTCCATAG
The DNA here is from genome assembly GCA_902141375.1 of Timema poppense. Lineage (NCBI taxonomy): Eukaryota > Metazoa > Arthropoda > Insecta > Phasmatodea > Timematidae > Timema > Timema poppense. Next base: position 128,951 of record CABFOV010000330.1, read on the forward strand.
TTCATATTCCAAACTAAGAAACATTTTTTAAATATACAGTACTTTATATCATAATGTGCTGCACATATATTATCATTATGCATTTGAAGGTTTATGTTGGCGTACTATAGTTGAATTTCTTCTCTGATAAGACATCTTGTTAATGTGGGGAATGCCAGGCCTCCACCGTGGTTCGGATTCCACGTTAAACTGTAGGTCCTTCATTTCATCACATTAGCGTAAGTGCGTATAACCCGAACGGGTAGTAAGACGCGGTGCTAATAATAATAATAATAATAATAATAATATAGTTGAATTTCATAGTGGTATAATATTTTCCCTCCAAATACATTTATACTGGTGGGATTCCTCATTTACTTTTCTCCATATATCTCTTCAATTAAACCATTTAGAGTTTTGTATTGCTTGTACATTCAATTATTGTGTTTCCTCCAGGTAGGTTTGCTCGGTGTGGCCCTGATATGTGCGACAGTGTACTCTTTTATGTCACTCCGGTCACCAACAGCGTTTTACACAACTGTATTTGTCGTGTCAGCTGGGTTTGTTATCCCCTTTCTACACATAATATTGCAGAGTAGTCCTTTGCTCTGGATACTGAATTTACTGATGGAGGATTTGAACACTGTGAGTTCAAGGACTGCACAAATATGTATTTATTTTTAAGCTAAAATAACTGTTCATGATGAACTCAAATAGTTTTGACCTGTCTAAATAAATAGTGAAAACACTTTCTTTGTGCCCTAATGCATACCAACAGATTCACGTTAATTTACTTTACAACCATTACTGTTTCCAACCTGTGGCATGGGTCAATATTTTATTCAAGCCATATATTTTTCACTACTGGCTTCCTAGCCATGTCATAGCTTCATATGCCCTATAATCTAACTTAAGACTAGGACCAGTCCTCGGCCATTAAGTAATCACTGTGAAAGGGTAAATCCACATTTCACCAATGATAAATTTTTTGCCCATGCCGAGATTCTAACCTGGGACCCTTAGCTCACTAGACAGACAAGCTGCCGACTGAGCTAAGGTGGTCAGACTGAGATTCACTTTATGATATACACTAAAAATGGGTATGAGAACTATTGTCTTCACTGCCTAGAGGCAGCATTTTTCAAAATGTCCTTATAGTTATCTTAGGCTCCTTGAGGTAATTTTAGAATTTTTTATTTGTTTTTAAAACTATAAAATAGTCTCAGTAATTAGGATTGTCAATTTTTTTCAAATATGATTAAAGGACATTTTCCAAAGGTGCAGCCAGATTGTGTTATGTTTCTCGTTTGTTATTGTGCCTCAATAGAGTTATGAGGCTGTATTGTGCCTCAATAGAGGGATGAGGTTGTATTGTGCCTCAATAGAGGGTTGAGGCCGGCTATTGTCTCAATAGAGAGATGAGCCTGGCTTGTGTATAAAGAGTAAAATTTAGCTGTCATTATCGAATGTTCATAATATTAATGTAAAAAAAAAGAGGGCACTAGCATGTATTTTTTCTGATGGAAGGGCTCCTTTGGTCTAAAAAGTTTGGGAACCCCTGCCCAAGTACCTACACGGCCATATTTGTAACTTAGTCACTGTGAAAAAAACATTGTGACTAGGACATTTGAACATCAACCATGTAATTTAGATGGGTGACCAAAATCCCTCACTTTTGTAACCAAGTTGCACTCTTTAGGTAGTAGTTGCATGTATGTATGTCCACCCTCATATATAACAAGGCTTTGAACGCTGGTTTCCTGGTCACAAGCATGACTGTGGATTTATTGCTAAGTAAAGGAAAAAGATAACTCTAAACTTAAACTATCTGCTAAACAGGAAATTGTCTTCTTTATGATTGTCAGATAGTGTTGGTGGTGTATTGGATCGTGTGTAGTGTAGTGGCCATACTGGCAGTGACCACACAGGTGAAGGTTGGTGAACATGCCTCTACTAGAGTCAGAAAATACTTCCACCTGCTAGCATTGGCTGTGTTTATCCCAGGAATATTGCTACGGTTCTGCCTTCTCTACTTGGCCAGTGGCGTCGTTTTGGCACTTTTTGTCATCTTGGAGGTAATATTCAACATTATTTTTACTCGATACAAAATGTAGGACTAATGTTTTCCCTGGCGAGGTTGGTTTCTTGTTTAGTGTCATTGACTAAACTTAAGATGTAACTTTGCAATGCACTGTTGATGTGTTTTCATCCATACAAGTAAATGTTGTGCATTTCATCTTCCTCTTATCATATTTTTCCTTTACATTGCACATTTAATAATAATAAAAAAAGTATATTAGTAAATGTTGGGCAGAGTAGTAATTGAAATACACAATATGTATATACATGATTGCTAACACGACTTGTAGTATGACCGCTACAGAGTTTGGCTGGAACATGACTAACGATTTATTATTTGAAAAAGCTTTTAAGACCAAATTCATATTACAGCTGTCTGTGTGATAGTGAACTACAAATGTGAACAAACTTGAACATTTTTTACAGTAATAATTGAACTCCATCAGTAGAAAAAAAGGTGACCTGACGGTCTGTGGGTTAGGTGTCAGACTTCTGTGTTGGCGGCCGGGTTTCAATCCTCGGTCCCGGCACAGATTTATCTGATTACCAAACCCTTCCTTCACCTCTGACAAGACATCTTAGTGAATGTGGGGAATGCCAGGCCTCCCCTGTGGTTCGGATTCCACGTTAAACTAATTTATTCTCCAAATTTGTGTTTTTTACCAAATATATTTTATAGTGAAAAGTTGCCTTTGTTAATTATTTCATCAATAAAAAGCCGTTTACTAATTGTCTGACAAATTTGTTGGTCTAAATCACTTTCATTTAGATCATGCGAGTGCTCCACATGCCTCCACTGGGCTCTGTACTGAATGAAGGTTTCACAGCGTTTGTTGACGAGAAGGACTGTGGGACCCTAGCCCTCACACCACTCTACTTATTGGTTGGTTGCTCACTGCCCCTGTGGTTACACCCCTTGGGGCAATGGGGTCCTACTCTTCACCTTTTAAGCGGCCTGTTAGCTGTAGGGGTAGGCGATACTGCCGCTAGTGTTGTAGGCTCAAGATATGGGCATTATAATTGGCCAGGTCAGTGGGTGAAAAACTATCATTTTGTTTTATCACTTTATACCTCTTACTAAGGGTAAGAGCACACAGGCAATGACACAAAGCAGGGTGACACGTAGAGAACATCATACATAGCTTATGAGTCATAACAGACACGCAGCAACTTGAGACTGAGTGATGCAAGGCAGTCTGGGTTGATCCACTTTAGATCAAAGTAGTTTATTTTCAACAGTGATTTGACGTGACAAGAATAATGTCAAGCTCTAGATTGCCAAAGTATATACCAGACCACAGATTTTCTCCAGTTTGTGATTTGCTTTGCCTAAACATCCAGGACTTTTCTGAGAATATAATCAAAGCTCATGGTTGACATCTTTTTACAACAGACAAATTGTGATTCTTGTATCTTTTAGCACGAGAAATAAATGGTGATATTCCCAATAATAGTCTCTGTCATGCCACTTCGTGTACCCCCTCACACACTTGCTCCCTCCTCGGTCCTTCAAGGTTTTCTACCTAAAATTAAAAAACTTCACTAAGTAACACTTTACATGATAGTTTTAACGATGCTATATCACCAATTAGAGAAGTGCCACTTTGCAAAGCTTGATGCGTGTTGATTACCTGCTCTTTGCCGCATATAGATGCCTTGCTCCACTCGTAATTGTGTTACCCTGCTTTGCTGCCTGTGTACACTTAACGTAAAAGAAATCACTGTTATTTTTGGAAAAAAATATTACTCAACTATGTAATTTAATGTTTCCTTTTTATCACTTGCACTTACCTAAACTAGGCTTAAATTATTTATTTGTTAATAATTTTGGTGTCCTTTTAATCTACTTTAAGTTTTTTTGGACAATTTTTGAATACCTATGATTACTTTATTTCATCTTTCCAGAATCAAATAAAACCATTGAAGGAACTTTGGCATGTATAATAAGCCAATTAGTGGTGGTGATGCTGCTGGGAATTTTAGGTGAGTCAAATTTGTTTTTATATTTTTATTCATTTTATTTTTTTTATTTTCCCTGCAGTTTAGCACCATAGTTAATAACCTTTTGCGCCCATCTTATTTTCGCTATTCTGATCCAAAAAAAAACCAGGCCAATTTTCACGCACCACCTAAGCTTTTAAATTTTCCTATGAAAAAGATATTTAATATATATATCCTTGGAATTTTTTTATATTATAACCATAAAAGATTTAGAATAAATATATTTAATCAATTGTTAGACTATAGATAGTCATAATTTCTAAGTAAAATTTAAAACTTCTAAATTTTAAATTAAAGTTTATAAATTAGACGTGAAAAAATAAATTTACTCTTTGTCTTCTTTCTTTACTATTCATCCTGAAAGAAAGAGCACATTTTTCTGTAAAATTTCATATTATAAGTTTGGTGTTTGTAATATTGTCTTCTTTGGGACTACAGTACATTTCATGGGGAAAAAAATGTATACATATTTAGAAGTCAGCAGGTGTATTTTGCCATTGCCTGGTTAAAAAATTTCAAATAAAATAAACAACTCTTTTATGAAATAAACTATGGAGAAAATAATGAAAAAATTAATAAGCACTAAATAAACTTTATTAAGAAAACAAAATCGCCGTTTTCAAATTTTTATAAGGATTAAAAAAAACACAAGCCAATAATGTATTCACACCCCGATGTAAATAATTAAAAAAACAACTAAATAAACTTTAGTAAGAAAACAAAATAACAGCTTTTAGATGTTTATAAACATAAAACAATGAAAAAACTCGGCTTAAGCTTAGCAAACTTAAGATAAACAAAGCCTTGACATAGGGAAAGAAAAGCTTGTAAAAGTCTAGATCCCATCAAAATGAATTTATATATCAGACTTCCTGTCAACAAAATATATTTTATTATTAATAAAACTCAGTGGTACATCATGTATCCCTATTAAACACTAGTCTAGGACGGGTGTATACCATTACATTGCAAGTCCATTACATTGCATTTTGGGAACAAATACATTGCAGGTCCATCACATCGCATTTCCCCCACCTCTCTTGTCGTGTCTTGTCTTCCAACATGCTGGATCCAACTTGTTACTTAATAAACGTGGCTTCACTCTCACTATGAAGGTAGGCTTGGTTGAAAGGATTATGTGCCTAATTCCCCTTGTTTGCAAAGTTGATTACAAGGATAGTGTACCCAACTCTCATCTTGAAGTTAAATAGTTAGTTAGATTTTAAAAGTATTCATCTGTTCCAGACAGGGCAAAAGTTATCATATCCACTCTCATGTATTTCGCCCACCTTAAATTTTCCGTTTGGAAGGGGAAGAGTTTCTAACTTGCCAGAAAACGAATGTCCTTAAAAAAAACTTGGAAACTTGAATTTATAAATTCCAATTGCTATGGTGCAATGAAAATCAAAGATGAAATAATAAAATTAGAATATAATCTTCAAATTAAAAATATACGCGATGTAATGGACTTGCAATGTAATTGTATATATACTCCCCTTAAATCCTATTGGTTGTACGTCAGAGTAGGGTTAGCTGTGTATAGATAGGTGGGGGAAATGCGACGTGATGGACCTGACAATGTATTTGTTCCCAAAACGCGATGTAATGGACTTGCGATGTAATGGTGCCCACCCGTCTAGGACAGCGCTATTCAACCTTTTTCCTTCCTTGTTCATATACCCAAAAACATGATTTTTCTTCAACTTTGTACCTAAAAATGAAACTAGCCACCCAATTAAGATTTGCATAAAGGAGAGAGAAGGAGAGAGAAAAAATGGCGCTCCCAGATTCTATGTCTTTACGTCTGGGTCTCTTGTTGATAAACTTAAATCTATCCCAGATTATTCAGTGTTTATCATGAAATTATAAATATTTTTAGAATCTTATTTATTGTTTAAGCTGTATTTGCGTACCCCAGATTGAATACCACTGCTCTAGAATATCCCTGCCATAGATGTATTGGATGAATGAATGTTAAGTTTGGATTAAACTAAGCACATAGGGTTTATAATTATAGGTACAAGACACTCTTGGGTCATACAGTTCACTGGTAAGAAGATCCATGCTTGCTATAGGCTAGATGTCCCAAATTTCATTCTCGTGTCTCAGTGCCATTTTTTAAACCTATTTTTGAATAATTATAATAAGTGCATAGTTGTTAAACACACTTCTTAATAAACTGCATTGTGACATGATATTCCCAACTCAAAAATGTTGAGAGGAGCATGCAAATGATAAACAAAAGATGTTAATGATTCAAGTTAAAGTGTCTTCAAAGTATTTTCCAGCTCAGATTCAAAGTTTTAATCTGATAAATTATGTTTTCTAGGTTTTATGGAGAATTCTTTGGGTTCATTCCTCAAAACCACAATAGCAATTGTTGGAACATCTCTGGTAGAAGCAAAAACTGACCAAGTGGATAATTTAGCCCTTCCACTAATCACTTATATCTTGTTAGTTGCTCAATCATAGGTAAATAGCAAAAAGTATTCATTGAGGAAGCTTTGTATAAGCTGATGTAATGTATCTAAGACAGAAATTGGTAAATTATTTTCAAATTCATTGAAGGCATCTGTTTTTTAAAACCTCTCTAAGCCATCTTTTATAGAAATTTAATCATAATCATCATCATCATTATCCGGCCTCTTTACAGGTCAGTTTAGTAAAATGCCTCCATCTTCCTCCTTTAATCACCTTCATTATTCTCCTTTCACTTGCACACTTCATGTTAATTGCTCCTTCCATCTCTTTCTTGGGTGATTTAACCACCTGTTAATAAAGCTACTAAAGAGCCAATTGGTGGTGTCCTCTTCTCTTAGCCATTAGTGTGCTTGCATTTATACAAGAATCTAGATAACTCATAAGGTAAATCAATGACTGTGATAAGCCCAGAACCAGGGTTCATATCCCTATTCATGACACATTTTAAAGACAAATTGGACCACTAAAAAAAAGTATTGATAGTGAATGAATAGTATACTGCGTGAGACCTATCTTAGAAAATTTCATCTTTAAATTTACAAATATGCTAAAATTAAAAAAATACATATAAAAGATTGTAATATTATTATATATTTTCTTTTCATTTTAATATATATAGTTTTCTCTTTTTTTAAAAAAAAAGTTTTGACAAAATTCCAGGACACCCTTGACATATATTAAAGATTTGTTTATATTAGCATGTGCTGAAAACTAAGCTCTATGTTGCTACTGGAGACATTTGATTTATTTTGGCCAAAAAAATGTAATGCTATAAAAACTGTAAAATTGCTCACACTCCCTTCTGTTAAAAAAGCAAACATTCTCTCATAAAATATATTGTGATAGCTCAATTAATTTTGTTTGTTTTTTGGTCACTGAGCTTATTCTTTATTTACTTGCAAAAGTTGAAGCAACATCACATTTTACTTATATACATATTTTAATAACAATTCTATTTTTGCTGTCTTGAAAAAACTACATTAATAGGTTTTTCTCTGGTAATTTTATTACTAATTATATAAATTTTTTAATAATAAAAATAATGGCTAGACTCAGACCAAAAATGCTTGGTTAACAATACATAACCTATAATATATATTATATTAATTCCATTAGTATTTACCTTTATTTTTACACTAAAGATTTGTTTTAGTAAAATATCAATATACCTTCACTAATCATGTTTTCCTTATTGGTTGGTATGGCTGGCCGCAAGTGCGGCTCATGGTTTGTTACCAAGCCGAACGTGGTTTGACTGTACTCTATAAGTAAACTGTTCCCTCCCCCTCACTATGCATTTGACTAACCATATACACAATAAGGTGGAGGGCAAATGCATGTTTATTGGCCTTAAAGGTCAAATTTGATACCGAATGAGAGGGAACAAATTAACTAGTAGTGTCCTATCAAGCTTTACTTCCCTTGGAAGCCCCTGGCTAGTGGTCTTGTTATAGTGAGTGGTAAGGTATTCCTTTTTATTTAATTAATGAAATCGGAAGGGAAAATTGTTCCTGGTTTTTTGCAATGTGGATTTGTTGAAGAACATAAACTCAACAAAAGTAACCCTTTTGCACTATCACTCAAGTGAGTATTTTTACGCTTGGTTTTTTTATGGGCTACTTCAGCATCCTTGCCATTTTCATTATTGTTTGTGATTTATAATAAAACAAGGAAAAACTGACTATGTTGAAGTGTTTAGAATAGTGAATCTATTAGTAAAGTACTTTCAAAAGTAAAACAAAATTGTATGGTTGAAACTGCATTTCATAGAATAAAAACAAGCTTTGTTATACTTATATCATAATTATGTGCATTGTTAATTTTTTAAATTAATTTCAAATTGATTCTTAACCAAATTAAATGTGATGATGAAGCTCATCTGTGAAAGTGTAACCTTGAACATGGTTTTTATGTTTCACACTCTTAACTTTAGAGCCACAAATAATATTTGACCAACACTTATTTTTACCAAACTTGTGCAAATCTTTGAAATTTCGAATTTGAATCTTACTAAGATTTGAATTTGATTCAAACTTTTTTATCTTAATATCGGAAGATTTGGATTAATTTCAAAATTTTAAATCCAAACACATCTTGGATTTGGATTTAATGGGTTTAGCTCAAAATTTGAAACTATGATTCATTCATACTTAACATATTAATATTGGAAACCATTTACATGGTAGAATAAAGAAACTTGTTGCAGGCCATAAAGGAATTAGACAGTGGTTTGTCACAATAAATATCCTCTATTTAAAAAAAAGTAGCTTTTACTAGATATTAACCAATCTTCACACTATGATTAAAAAAATGGGCTGAATTTTATTTGATTTTTCACCTTTTCAGATTTATTTATAAAAAAATATATTTTTGTGTCGAAAATGTTGATCAGCATTTAAAAAAATCATTATTGAATTGGATTCGTTAACATAACATAGTAAAATATTCAACACTGATTTGATTCAAAACTAAAAATTATGTATTCATACAGGCTTGATTTTTACTACCCTTTATTCGGTTTCTGCAATATGTGGTTTTAAATAAAATATGCCTTTAACCAGTTTGTCTCTAAATTGAATATTGATGTATTTAAAAAAGTTTAACAATAAATAATTCATGTAACATTGCTTTTATGTTTGAAATCATGCATTTATTTAATATGTATATATTATAATATATTTTGTTTATTAAAGATATTTGTTTGAATATCCATAATATATTTTTCATTTTTTTAAAGTTTTATTTTCTGTACAACCTAACACAAATATACCATATCAGGGTTTATTAAAATTAAAATACCCACATCATAAACCATCTGTCATGTTTTTGCATTTACACAATGATTAGCCTTAAAATCAGGTTATATCAATGGAAACTATTATGTAATTAGAGTGTTTAAAATTATAACCATTGGTACCTCATATTATAAAGACTAGGCTGTTCCCGAAATATTTAAAATACATTATTATTAGGTGTTCTGGAGACATATGGCTTTTACAATGAAAAGAAAAACACTGTTCACACTGAACATTACTCTCATTGGACAAAGAACTAATGGCTTCCTCTTGAAGAAAATCAATCGTTACCGCCCACTCAATCCCCTGACCTAGGTTTCATTCTGTCAGAACTCATCAGGAAGAGCATCATACAAACTGCTAGAAAACAAACTGCTAGACAAGCTATAAAAAATTATTTGGAAGGCTGGGTGGGTCAAGTGGCCGACACGACTTGGACCAACTGCTAGACAAGCTCATATATGACACGAGAAGACCAATTGCTCAACAAACATCGAGATGAATCCAGTTAAGAGTGGCTCAAGTGACAGACAAGTTATTTCAAAACTAACCAAGTTATAAATATGGTAATAGTGGTTGAAATTACAGTTCTGGACCACTTTCCCCCATAAGCTTAACATTGATCCACCACATTGAATGGGGTGGTTCACTTTCTCCTCTAACCTAACCGGCTCTTAATTACACAAGAGTACCTTATGTCCCTGTATTTGTCGTTCTGCCCTTGCAGCCCCCCTCCTAAATTGAGTCTAGATTCCAGCCTTCATCCTGTACTCTCCTCCCAGCCTTCATCCTCTTCTTTTACCATGCCCGCCAATTGCTCCTCTCCCCTCCTCCCAGTCTCCTACCCCCAGCCTTGATCTGCACAACTTCCAGTCCCCATCCCGTACTCTTACCTCCTTTAAGCCACACAACTTCCTGTATCCATCCTGAGCAAGAGGTAGTCTGGCTTGATCATGACCGTGTTGATCTCATCCAGCTCCAATCCATCCTCTTACCACCCATCCCGCTTACCAGCCGGTCCTTAAACCTTGACAGCTTAGATCTTCTACCTTAAACGATGTATTCATCACTATACCACCCGCTCCTTGATACCTGACGGCTTAGATCTTGTACCTTAAAGGATATGTCCTTTCTGCTTTCCACACATCCCTCAAAATATTCTGAAACGGTACGAAATAATTATGCATCATTCTCCCCCCGATACCTTAAATATATATACTATATATATAGCACCGCGTCTTACTACCCGTTCGGGTATATACGCTTTAAGTACTAATTACGCTAATGGATTAGGAATTGGGAAGGTTGAATTAGAGGAAATGAACCCGCATTTGCGTGGAGGGAGAGTGGAAAACCATTTAGGAAAAAACAAATCAGTTGACCCAACCGAGATTCGAACCTCGATCTCCCAGTCTTCAGCAGTCGAGCTCAACACGACAAGCGCGTTAGCCAACTACGCCACCGAGGTGGGTGACACCTTAAACGTTGAGACCATTCATCGGGGTTCGATCCCAGTTGGGTGGATTTTCATAAATGGTTTTCTACTCTCATTCCATGAAAAATCGGGTGCAGTTCCTCTAAATTCAACCTTATTAATCCCTAAACATATTAGCGTAGTTAGTATATAGGCGTATAACCCGAACAGCTAATAATACTCTAGTAGGTGTAACACGATGATAAAAATTATAAATATGTAGGGAAATATACAGGCTAAATATTAAAATTATCTCTTTGAAGAACAATAAAAATCCTTTTTACTGTCGCTTATTGCCGGTTACTCATTTTACATACTATTTTAAAACTGTTGTCAAATTTTAAGTTTTAGTAAAGGCCACTAAGGAATTTTTACCCTATGGTTTTCAACTCTTTCTTCATGAAAAAGCAGGTATATTTTCTTTAAATTATACCCTCCTCACCTCTAATCTCTTAATATAGAAATAAGATAGTTCATTGTGTGGACCAGTGCTCACTGTTCTTTAATGTTGCAGCCAGCGTTGCAGAATTAATTGTGACTGTTCAATTTGTGATATTCTTTTATAAGGTCATCATTAGTTTGAGTTATTTTCACCTACATTTTTACTTGAGCAAACCCTACAAAATTATGACAAGAAGTGTGAGGTTAAGCTGACGGGCTGGGAGGAAAAATTATTTGAGTGTAAACAAGGACAATCGTGTATTGAATTAACTGTTGTCACTTTGCCCACTCTTAACTGGATGATATCAAAGTTTGTTGAGCATTGGATCCTCTTGAGTCAATCGCTTGGTTATCTATCACTTTGTACTCCTATACATGAGCTTGTCTGGCAGTTGGTCCAAGTCGTGTCATGTTGGCCACTTGACCCACCCAGCCTTCCAAATAATGATTTTCATTTTGTCTACTGGTTGGCTGTCTATCACATGGTCCAGCTCGTGTTGATCACTTGGTCCACGTCGTTTCTTCATGTCTAACAGTTGGCTGTCGGCCACTTTGTTGTCTATCACTTTACCTGCTGTCCATCAGGAGGGTGTGTGAAACATGCAACAACACAATTTCATAAAAGAGGAAACCACAAAAAAACAAAAGGGAGAAAAGGGAAATTTGTAAGGAATGATAGGACACTTCGATAGGGACATGTAAAAGGAATAACATAAAGGACAAACACAGGAAATTGACATTAGATGTATGTGGGTGTGTGTCCATTATCTCTCTGTCTGATGCCAGCAATGTAAAGTTTGAACTGTGTACTTTTCATTGTAAAGGCCATATTGTGTTTATTCCTTTTATGTGTTTCTATCCACCTTTCCTGTCAAGTTATTCAATAATTGAATCCTCCTTCTTCCTAAGCTTTTCTTTCCCTCAACCACACCTTCTATGATGCCGTACAGAAGACAGTTCTGGTCCCGTTTGCTTAGTACCTAAGAATCACATCCAAAATTGTTCTATTCTAATGCAGGGATTACGATCAACTTAACGTAACGTAACAACTCAAGCCAAACATATGCATTCTCGAGTATGATCTGTGGTTTTGTACCATTTGTAAAGTGATGATCTGTGAATGTTTACAGTTTTCAATCAATATAATAAATATCTATTATTAAGCTTTTTTGATAAATTTAGTTCCCTATTTTAGTTCAATTATTTTGTTTCACTAGAACCTACGCTAAACATAGTAAACATAGGTCATAATACCAACAAATGAATTACTAAATAACCCTGTTGACGCCACTCACATAGTGGTTGGCTGGCTAGATCACGTGATACCCTTCAAGTAACGTAAAGTAAAGTAAAGTAAAAGACCTCCCAAGACATCTCTTACGTTAAGTTAACTGCAAGTCAACGTTAAGTTAAGTGCATCGTGATCGCTTCCATTTAAACACACGAGGAGGTCCTTTATGTTAAGTTACATTAAGTTGATCGTGATCCCGGCATCACCCACTCTTCTTAGTATTTCTTCATTTGTCACCCTGTCTGTCTACCTGATTTTCTCAATTCTTCTCCAGCTCCACATTTAATTTATTCCTCGGTTTTAACTTGCTGGTCATCAGTAATCTCTTGTTGAAAGCTTCCTTGGCCATGGCGATCCTTGACTTAACATCCTTTAGTCAAGAGAATGCCACCTATATTTAAAATATAGGCCCTCTTAAAATTTAACTAAGCATACCAGATACATACATATGTGTGTGTAATCCTATATCTTATTTCTGTTGTCAACATCCCTTTTTCTCAACTAATACAAAGTCTAAAGCGATGAATAAGGCATCAGTGGATAGGATTTTGTACCGACGTCTGACATAGCATACTCAATTTACATTAAAACACATTTTTTGTTTAAAATTCAATTTAAAATAAAATTCTAAATTCAAGATGATTGCATTCTGGCATTAAATATTGTATACAAAGGCTAAATCTTTTTTTGGGGGCAGGGGGGTTGAATTTGCGAAAGTTTTGCAAGAGCTTACTGCTGGTGTGTGTATACACACACACATACATACACATACTTTTTTTTCACCCTTTACAGTAGCAAGCTTACCTTATATTATTCCACTATGGTATAGCTTAGAGGTGGAGAACCTTTTGACATTGGGATGCTGAATATCATATAACAAATTCCTTATAAGGCTGCACACTTTATATATAGTAAATTTGCAAAAATTATACCTACTTAATAGTATTATATTCACCTCCTTAATAATTATTTTTTATATTTAGCATGTTTGAGTTATCAAATAAAACTTAAACCAACCAGTACACGAATTAAACAAAAATTCTACTCACTCAGCTCATTTTAAAAGACAATACATACAACGGCACTACAACATAGCAACACATGTCCAAAACTAAACTGATATTTCCGAATCAAGCTGATGTTGCATCGAGCGCTCGTAGTGCTCTCTAATTAATGACAAATTAATTATATGAGGTGTGCAGATGCAAAACTTATTCAGTCCACCATAGATGGTTTTCAGTAAAACACAAAAAACCTACAGATTTTTTCCAAAATGACATAATCAAAAGCTTAAGTATTCATGTGAAAGATAATAATTATATTATTAATCAACAATGAGTCTGGAAATGAATTGGCCGTATGCTGGAAACAGTTGATGTCATGATTGATAGGATATCTTTAGTTTTGATTTGATAGGCCTATATATATATATAAAGCCATTTTAATTGAACGTGATATTAGTTGATATTCAGGAGGTGGTTGATCAACCATCAGAACATCCTTTACCATCAGCTATGTGCTTAGTTATAATATAAATTGTATATTATATTATTTAAATACAGTAGGGCTACTAATTTGCAAACCTTGGTTATGAAGTATTTCTAATAGTAAAAAAGGTAATAGTACACAAAGAGGGCAGGATTTTTGACACGCAAATACAATATTTGTTTATCATCAAGACATACAACTAGAATAGCAAGTTTCTAATAATATCAAAATAATTAAAATACTTTTATATAATTAACTTATAGGATTAAATCAAAACTTACCCAAATCACAAAACATAGATATTTAAATGAACCTATCACAACATGGCAGCTTAAATATTTTAACACAATAGTTATTATTATTATTATTACTATTATTAGCACCGCGTCTTACTACCCGTTCGGGTTGTACGCACTTACGCTAATGTGTAATGGTAGGGTGATTGTGAGATGAAATGGAGGACCTACAGTTTAACGTGGAATCCGAACCACGGTGGAGGCCTGGCATTCCCCACATTCACAAGATGTCTTGTCAGAGGTGAAGGAAGGGTTTGGTAATCAGATAAATCTGTGCCGGGACCGAGGATTGAACCCCGGCCGCCAGCATAGAAGTCTGACACCTTACCCCTAGACCACCAGGTCACCTAACACAATAGTTAATAATTGTAATATTATGGACAATCCCATGATAAAAATATAATATAAAAAAATAAGACAAGCTTAACCTAGCCTTCAAAAAAAATGTTATCAAACAAACCTAACCAACCTTCAAAGTTTACTAAAATTTGATTAAAATACAATATTGAATGGATTAATACATTTAGATAATAGTTTTTTCCATGCAAAGATGTAATGTGTGTATTGTGATAGACATTTTAAATAATAAATTATTAAACTAACCAATCAAAATAGTTTAATGAGTGACAATTTTTTGTTTCTTATGGAATAGATAAAAATGCAAGGTAATTTTTTTTTTTAAGCATAGAGCAATATGAAATTATAGGAGTGCCTCAACCTATAGGTCAAAGAAGTACATGTTGGCCTTGGCCAAGAAATATTATGCAATGTTTTAATGATACACCAAATGATGATCAGATATTTTTTCTCCTTATTAAAAACCTGTTTGACAAGGTATGTATCTGAATGATAGCTTACTAGAATCACTGTGCCGAGGATGTTTGGTATTTCACTCAATTTTATGTGTGTTCATTGCAATGTTATTTGAAACTATGACTTACAAGTAAGTTTCTATCTGCTTTTCACTTAATTGTGTGTTCAATGTAAAACTGTGTACAATAATAGTTGGAAAGAGTTGTTTTGGACTATTAGTGTTTTTTTAACAGAAGATTTATAAGAAGGAATGAATACTGTGGAAGAACTAGAAGTGTGCTACCCATTTTCTGTAGATACATCGTATGTAAACTGTTTATCTATGTGGACTGGTGAAGTAAATGAATCTGGTCACAGTGCTTGCTGTTTTCACAGCTTTATGGATAGAACAATCAATGATTGGCAATGGGATAATTACATAGAATGTAACTCAGAATTTAACCAATCATCTAATCCCTTGCCCTTCCAAAGTAATGGAAACTGTTCAATTGACAAAATCTCTAAAGGGCAGTTTATTTTCAATGCCACTTGTTTGGCGGATCTAATGGACAAAATATGGTTAGATAGTTACATAGGATGTATGGAAGAATTACAGGAAAGCTTTTTAGCAATGACAGTGTTCCGTATCATTGTAAACATTCTTCTTTTCATGTTTGGTACTCTGTTCAACTGTTCACTTCTTTTTATTTACTCCCGAGAGCGTTCTCTGTGGAAACCACTGAATCTCTATATAACGAGCACTGTTCTGGCTGACCAACTTTACATATGTAGCTATTTACCTTTGAAGACAATGGAGTGGCTTGAAATGGAATGGCAGTTTGGGAGAACAGTTTGTAGAATGTACAATGCCATGTCTTTTTTGTGTTTAACAGTCATTATTTACACGACATCTTCACTAAGTGTTGAGAGGTATCATATAATTGTTAACTGCTTCCAGAGCAGAGGAAAATCTGAAAGTATGAGCACCAAGAGGAGGGTAATATTAGTCAATATAGCCATATGGATGTTCGCAGTATTATTCTCAGTTCCTTCCTTTATAACTTCTTTAGTTTTTTATGATGGCAAATGCTACATTCTCGAATTAGGCGCACTCCCAAATTGGTATTGGAACTTTGTTCACATCACAGAGACAGTATTTTTATTTGTAGTTCCTTTTTCTATTATTGGAATATTTAACACCATCAGCTTCTTCAAATTAAGAAGCAGTAACAAGAGTCTTCCAGAAAATACTCAGAGCGACCAAGCGAAATTGAAGTCTCGAGATCAAACTGCTAAATTATTCCTGGTCATTATTATCATATTTCTTATTTGTCAAATTCCAGGGAGTATTAAGAATTTTGTATACCTATTTATAAGTCAATTTAAAACACCGTGGGAAAGGTTCCAATTCGAAGAGTTTAAACTTGCAAGTCACAATATACGTAGTATTAATTTCTGCTCAAACTCTATAATAATATTTATTATGAGTTCAGAAGTTCGTCAACACTTTTTCAACCTGTTCAGCTTTATTTTCAAACAAAAAAACGAATCTGAAACAGAGCTCACATACATCTAAATTTAATAGTATCCGTTCCGTGATTCCAAATTCAAGGTGTTATTACTCAAATTAACTTGGGAAGGCAGTTTATTTGAACTTAAGACTCATGCACCAGTATTATCAAGATACAGTCACATAAAATGTGATGAATAATTCAAGTAGGTAATTGTTATTATTTGTTATAAGCAGGGTCCGGATTTTAATAACGTCATCTTTTAAATCATTTGTCACACATACTGCTCATAAGTACATACACGCTGTTCATGGTCCCTTTGCTATAGAAATATATACTTTATAAGTAATTTTTTTATCATTTTTGAATTATGGCTCATATTTTCTTGGTTTGTTTAAGTTTTTAAGTCACTCAGACATTTTTGAGTCATTTTTAGGTAGTAATGAATCGTTTTAAGGCATTTGTGCTAAATAAGTTTTTTTTAATACAATACCATCAATATTTTATAGATGCATATTTTTTTCCAATACACGGCTGTCGAAATGAGACTTATATAATGTTTGATTAACTCTGTATTCTCTTTGCTTGTCTGGTTGTAAAATATACATTCCTGGTTATACACTACAATTAAGCTAGAAGGGGTTGTGTTGGGAGGGGTAGCTATTATTTCTGAAGCAGATATTTGTAAATCAATATTATATTAGCAGAATGTAAAAGGTTATAGTTGTTAAAGGCTTTCTACTGCATGGATATTTTTTAGTGTGCATTTATAAAGTTTAATAATGTTAATTGTGATTGTATTAAGGAGAGAATATACTTAATTATATAAGGAACAAGACAGATGGTTAAATTAGAATCAACTTGATATTTGTAAAATGAGCTTAAGTCAAAATTATAAATTTTAAAAGGATTAAATAACAGATATAAAAATGATTGATGATAATACATAAAAAGAGAAGTTAATGACGAAAAACTTTAAAAGTTATATTGATGTCAGAGACAAGGTTGTCGGTACGGAAGAAAATTTAGTTTTGAAATAAGCAAAGTGTTCAAATACCATAAATGTATTTTGAGCGTAATATAATTATCATAGTAATCAAATACCATAAATACATTTTGAGCTTAATATAATTATAATAATCATAAGGAGTGTTGTTTTCCCCGGCTTGTCTTGTAGTCACTGAACCCACCAAGTACATCAATTATTTTTAAAGTTTGGAAATTATCGAAAGAAATAGGGTACAAGCCTTGTGCTCTTTAGCATGTGTTCCTTCGTAAAGGGCTTCCTCTCTGACTTTCGATAATTTCCAAACTATAAAAATAATCCTAAATATACCATATACACAATATGAACTACAATTAATCTTTTTGAGAGAAAGTATAATTCACAGTAAGGGAATCCAGATTAGCTGGTTGATGTTCTTGGTGGGTTCAGTGGCTACAAGCCAAGCCAGGAAAACAATATTTTATTATATCCCTCATATCCCGGATTATGTGTTCAACTGCTACAGATTCATTATAAATATAATTACAAGTCACTACACCTTTTTTTTCTGTAGTATAAGAAAAAACTATTTAATCTTTGCTCCAATTTTTACATTGTGTCAATAGGACAGGTTATGTGTAGCACAAACACACATTTCTTTATTAGATTAGCATCAAATATACTTATGTGGCAAAAGTTAATATACAAAATAATAATCCAACTACATGAAAAACTGCACGTTAATAATTACACATTAATGAACAGAAATGTAGGAACTTATTTTAGACATCTAACTTTGCATCACAACTACCAAGTCTAAATTACAAGATATTATGATATATATATTGTATTCTTTGGATTACATAAAAATAGTGTCAATGGATTGTCTTGAAGTAAACTATGGCAATTTCATTTCACATAATAGTAAATGAAATATTTACTACACAGATACCAAATATTACAGAACATTTTTTCAGCAGAGAATATAGTATAATTAAACAAAACTGTAATATTTAACACCTGTTATGTCACATAATATTGGAAGGTTGTGTACGAGTACATAACAATAATTATACAATATTAAAACGTTTAGAAACAATTCATCATCATCATTGTAAAATGTTAACTTGTGGCCAGGTCGGCTTAGCAAAATACTTCCATCTTCACCTATTCTTCCTCCTTTAATTGCTTCCATTTTCTCCTCTCACTGGCACACTTTGTTTGTTATCTGCTCTCCCCAGCTCTTTCTTGGCCTCCCTCGAAGTCTTTTTCCCCACATACTTCATTTCAATCAAATTAGCTTTTGACACCAAAAGGGTTAATAGAAACTGAATATTAGTGCCATATTGGTGACCTGGTGGTCTAGGGGTAAGGTGTCAGACTTCTGTGTTGGGGGTCCAGGGTTCAATCTTCGGTCCCAGCACGGATTTATCTGATTACCAAACCCTTCCTTCACCTCTGACAAGGCGTGAATTAATCACAACTTGTGAATGTGTGGAATGCCAGGCCTCCACTGTGGTTCGGATGACACATTAAACTGTAGGCCCTACATTTCATCTCATAATCACCCTACCATTACACATTAGCATGAGTGTGTATAACCCGAACAGGTAGTGAGATGCGCTGCTAATAATAATAAAAATAATAATAATTAGTGCCATATCTCTCAATCAAGTTTGTCCCCTATTAAAATTATTTAGGAAGAACGTAAACCACACAACGTAATTCCCTAAAAGATGAAAAAACTATATTATACTAACTCAAAATTAAAATGTTTTGTTTAAAAAAAATGCAATTCTAAAACATATAAAATATAACTTCTTGGTGTACTTTTCATTTATTCTTTTAAGACATTAACATTGTGTAGCTTCACTGATAGGGAAGCACATTCTTTAGAATGAGTTGACACCATACATCGCTAAGTCGGTAGAAAGTCTGGCTTTTCACCTAATATAAGTCGTCATCCACTGAGCTAAGTTTAATTTCCAGTGAAAGTCAGTAAATTTATGGTCTTGGGAGTCTAGTTGTAGAATTGAGGACAAGATACAAAGTTGATAATTATCATCAACTGTTTCCAGCATGTAGCCAGGTCATTTTAGTAAAATGCCACTGTTCTTCCTCCTTTAATTGCTTCCATTTTTTTCCTATCACTTGCACACTTTCTGTTATCTACTCCTTTTTGGTCTTTTTCCTACATACTTCATTTCCATCGGGGTTTTTTTTGGCATCTTCTTTTTTTCTATCCTCATTACATGCCCATACTGTCCCAGTCTTGCTTCTTCTACTATCTCATGTGCTCTCATATAAGCATTAAATGTGTAAAATTAAGTGTTCAACAATAAGAAAAGCTGGAGGCAGTGTCAAAAAAATAACTGTTTATAAGAAGAGATATAATTAATTACACTGTTTACCCTGAATGGTAGTCGTCTTACCATAATGAACTATACTATGAGCCTATCTTATAAGCTATTTCACAGTGGTACAATGCAAGGTAAATTTGCTACCCATCAGGTCCAACAAAAGATTACATTATTTTAATACATCAATCTTAGAGAAGTATTATATTATAATAATATTTAGCATCACGTCTTACTACCCGTTCGGGTTATACGCTTTAAGTACTAATTACTCTAATGGATTAGGAATTGGGAAGGTTGAATTAGAGGAAGTGAACCCGCATTTGCGCGGAGGGAGAGTGGAAAACCATTTAGGAAAAACCATCCCCAGTTCACCCGACCGAGATTCGAACCTCGATCTCCCCGTCCTCAGCAGTCGAGCTCAACACGCTTAGAGAAGTAAATAATCACAATTGTACCAGAGCAGTTTGATTTTAACGTCAATTTGGACCTACCAGGGTGTCCAACTAAACTAATTTTTTAGTTCCCCGACTTTTTCATTCCTTATCTATTACGAACGTACACATTTTGAAATTGTGTCAATCATTCTTGTGATGAGGTTAAACAATGAGCCATAAGCTAATGTGATCTAAGTTAGATTTCAATCAGATCATATTGAGACATTAAAAGATTACCATACAAGGATGACTCAACTTTGGCTAAAGCTACATGGTAGAGGAGTCTCATTGTGACAAGAAAATCACAAGTTGACAGTGAGAATTGAGATTATTATACTCAATATAGACAACTGTATTGAGAGAGATTCACTGTATTAACTGGAGGAAAAATGTTATTTTGAATGAAAGTTGTTTATTATTTTAGTGAATATGTGAAAATCCCAGATATTTGGTCAAATTCCTTGACTTAACCATAACTTTTCCATTAGTGGATGGATTAAGATTCAAACTTCGAAAATAAATTATTGTCTGGCACCCAGGAAATGGCCATACTCCACCATAAGAGGAAAGACTAAAACTTAGGGCATTTAATGAACACTTACATTCAAACAATCTAAAGTCATATCTTGTGGCTGCAGTGTGTTTTAAATCAAAATAAAATATATTTATACAGATTTATAACTATAAGATATAACTAATGTAAACACATTTTTTTCACTTGTACAGTCCTAATTTATTTGGGTTAATTATTATTTTGTGATTGCAACATGCTAGTCAATGCTAGGCACATTAACAATGCAAACAATCCAGCTGGTAAGTTTTCAACATTGTGTGCATTATTATTTCAGCCTAGACTTAAAAATTAGGTCAGCCTAGAAATGCTCACTTGATTTACCCACCTAGCTTAAGACATAAATAATTACTCATCAATGTCATTGGGGGAAAATAACTCAAACTTAACAGTTTCGGTCAAGATTTAGATTTAAGTGTACTTTCTTAAGTATTTATTTTTTGACATTCGTCAACTAACACCACACACGTGATTTTCATAAGATATGTTTGATTTGCATTGGAAGCCTTATGGCAGAAATGTAAATATTACAATATTGTGTTTTCATTCTGTCTGTTTAATTAATGATGTATAGATAAATTGTACATTAATTCATAAGGAAGTATTATTTGAAGTGTTCCAATATCTTTTTATATGAACTAATTAATAAATCAAATAAGACATTTATAGAATGACAACATTTAGTGACTTTCAATCAATGTTGGTGGTCGAAAATGGAATCCCTGTTAAAATAAGGGTTTAAGTAGTTTCAATCAATCTTCCAAGACTTCAGAACATATAAGTCCCGAAAATATTCAACAAGCATATGTTGATAGTGTCATGAAGAATAAAAGTATTGAATAAAATAAAGTTTGCAAAAATATTTATGAAAGTTCAAGGTTAATGAGGTGTTGTGGCAATGTTGTTTAAATCACAAGTCCCTGAAATGAAAGAATTGCCTCAATGTTTCAATGTGGGTTCATGTTAGCGGGAGTGAATAATCTTTTCCACAGCAAAAATATACTCAACACTCACACACCCATTAATTTTCACTACAAACTCTAGTTTACCATCTTGTTAAGACTTTATATTATATCTGTGTTTCAGAGTATAATGCATAGTAATTCTATCAAGTTAGTTTGAGTAGAACTGAAAAAGGTACATAGTGAAGGACTGGGCGTAAAAAGATCAAAGAAGAGGGAAGGGGGGGG
>CABFOV010000330.1:157779-202424 GCA_902141375.1 Timema poppense
GTAAAACAAATGCCAACACCTTTATTTAGTAGCTAAATGTTTACCTGTGGTCTTCTATGATTTAGTTTACGAGCACTAAGGTGTCAAGGCCTCTTCTTTAATTTTAGTTTGTAGTCTGTCTTTACTACTAGTGTTAGATTTATTGAACAATTTGTTTTCAAACATACCAATCATTGACCTACATTGATTATGATCCCAGGATAACAGAATAAATTAAGAAAATTTAAACACTTGGCCAGACATGAATCTCGATTAAAATGTGTACTTACCTTCAGAGTTGTATTATAATGTTATTTAAAGGGTGTATGCCAAATTATGTTATCATTGATGAAATGTGGGTTTACCCTTTCAGTGATGAATTAACGGCCGTAGACTGAATATTGTTTCTGTCCTAGTCTTAAGTTAGATTGTAAGGCATATAAAGCTACAACAGACCTAGCAAGCTGGTAGTGTAAAATATTTGACTTGAATAAAAAAAACTAACCCAGGCAACAGGCTGGAAATAATAGTGGATGAAAAAAAACCTAACTATGCCTTCAAATTTATTTTTTATGTTAAACACAAATGATTAGTTGACAGTAGAGGATATCCAATTTATTAAAGCTTTAATACGAGTGAATAGTTTTTGAAAGGTGTGTGTGCATATTTATTGACTCGATATGTTGGCCATTGTATTTACTTTTTATCTATACTAGGAACCCATCTAAGACCAATATATAGGAATACTAGACATGAGTCCTCACAAACCATAAATTATATTAAAGTGTGGTTTTCTGCATAACATCAAAATTGGGATCAGTGAATTAATTTTTAAATGATAATTTTTCAATTCAGTTTTATTTTTTTTAAATATCGTGAAATAGTTTTCGACTCGTATAAAATATATTGTTTTCTGAATAGAGCTAGAGAATGTTACACTACAATGAGAAGCCTGATTCAAGCCATATTATTAAAGCTACACATAATATGTGGTTTTTAAACAGGCTCTTAGGAGTAAACCACGGAACTGCAACAATTCAGGTGGTTAGGTAAATTATTAACAACTCAACCAAGTACAAAATAAATAAATATATTTTGCTATACTTTTTTTAAAACCTTTATCGAGCTAGAGCACCAATTAATAAGTTCAAGTGATTTTTTCTGTAAATGAATTCAAATATTTATTTGAGCCTTAACCTTTATAGTCAACTATTGCAAACTAAAGTGTGTTACTAGCTTAAATGATGCCATCCAATAAGTAAACCAGCGTACTCTGTAAAGGGGAGCACAACTATCATGTACAATCAGGCTTAT
Source organism: Timema poppense (assembly GCA_902141375.1). Classification (NCBI taxonomy): domain Eukaryota; kingdom Metazoa; phylum Arthropoda; class Insecta; order Phasmatodea; family Timematidae; genus Timema; species Timema poppense. The sequence continues at coordinate 159,073 of CABFOV010000330.1, forward strand.
AATACAGTTCATTCTTCATGTATATGTGGATTTAATTTTTTGTTTTTAACCAAAATTAAATACAATTTAAACCTATATCTAACTATGTACACTTAAACCTTAAAACTGACTCAACACTGTTATTTTCCTGACCGTTCTATGAAATTTCTTGTCTTTTCCCCCCTATTTTTCCAATAATCCCTTTAATATGTAGGAACAAGTGCACACTCCCGGCATATGGGATAGCTTATTTTCAAAATATATTATGTAATTTATATATATATTTATTTATTTTCAGATTTTCTAGACATGGTTTAAAAATATACATGTGATTATTTTAATGTATAAATAACATAATAATTGCCATTCTTTTAAAACTATTTGATTAAAAGTATGAATGTGTTATGTAAAATGAAAATATTAAGCTGAATGTGCAAGTTTGTATGTTGTCTGCATTAGATCTACGATGCAATTTTGTGATGTTAAACAAGCTCCTTTTCAATTTCAATTTTATGCACTCTTCTCAAAAAAAGTGTTACATGTCAGGCTTTATTTTAATATGAAATTATTAAGATTGATAGTCAAAGCTTGCAAGCTTAATTTAAAACAAGGCCACCTTTATAATTAAAAATGTTGCATACAAAACTACACAAATTTTAAATATTATTTCTTTTTTAATTGTTAATTGTGAGAAATTTTCCAATAAGCAAAAGTATGTCTCCTCTTTGAAGTTATCAAGATAAAAATATGAGCAAATAATTTTCACAAATTGTGTCTTAAGTAAAATAACGCAGTAAATGAATGGTTAGGGGTCTAAGGGGTCTGGTTGGTTAATTTGTTCTACTATTATGTCATACTAAACAATGAATAATATTTGGAAGGTACAGGAAAGGTGGATAGAAACATATAAAAGAGGGACAAACACAATATGGCCTTTACAATGAAAAGAAGCTTTTCTTTTTCTTCTAAAATCATGAAATAACAAATAGCCTTAAGGTGCGGTAGAAGGGAGCGCAAGTGTTTTTACAGTTTTTATAGAATTGACATATTTTGGCCAAAATAATTTAATGCTATAAAAACTGTAAAATTACTCGCGCTCCCTTCTGCCGCACCTAAAAGAGCCTTCCCAAAATTTAATTCAAGCCTGCCATGTTACTTTTTAGTTTTAATGATCTTTTATTTGGACAATTTGGCATTCTTTTAGTCAAAATTATTAACTTCCCTTCAGCAGTCTTAACTTGATGGACTACACTATGGCTCATCTTATAAGCTGCGCCATAATAGAATAAAGCATGGTATTAAGCTTGCTATATTTCGGGTTAGAAGGGTACAATCAAATATATAAGTTGCAGATTTGTGGTATATGTATCACATTCACACTGATAAAGATGCTCGACTCACAATGCGCTTGGTTGCCATAAAGGGAAAATAGGGGGGTGCAAATCTCAAACTATGTGGGTTCTCTATCTCTCTTTACAATTTGATTTTTGGTATGTTTCTTCATCCACTTTATACACATTTTAGTACATTTTCTTAAATTTTATCTTTTTAATTGTGCACTTAAATGTGTCCAAATTAAGTTAGAATGCACAAACAAACAAAAATCTGGGTTGTCTTATCTAGATACTCTAAATCTGTATGACCTGTAAACCAACCCTACAGTAACTAGTATTACCATATTATGTCCCTGTAATCTTTTCAGGCATTAAAATTCCACCAGGGTATCTTTTTTAAATATGTAAAAAGGTCCAGTGTTTTGACTATTAATTTAATGCCAAGATCAGGATTCCCCAGCCTTGTTAGAGCATAAGTGGATGATTTTCTTAGTATAACCATATACATTAATCTTCAGTGGTCACTAGGTGTTAACTCTTACCTTTTTAAATTTTATTATTACATTACTTTCCAAAACAGAAGTTCAAATTAAGTGAGAAACTAGATATAAATTTTTTATTTTTTAAAGGTAGTTGAATTAAAAATTAATCTTTTATTGTTTGTCCTTTTTTTCCTGTGCTCTTGATAAGGTAGCCTTACAGTAACAAATTGATATGTACAATCCCGATTCTTTAAGTTTGTACAACATAATTCTATTTTTAAAAATTGATAAACTTTCTAATGGCAATTACAGATAGTGCCAAATAAGCAATGACTGATAAATCAATGTCTTAAGTTTTTAAACATTTTGCATTTTAATTTACCTACCTTTAATATCAATTTCTAGTAATCTTCACCAAATCAAGTTTAGTTAAAAACACAACAAAAAATTAATAGCTATGATTAACCCTGCTGTAACCGTTTATAAACATTGGTGGTATTTTGCATTGTCCATAATATTAAAATTTATAAACTTATTTGAATGTCATTCACCAGTGCTAAATATGTTTATCAACAAACAAATCTCTTAACTTTCTGTCTTGTATACACTTCTCGACTAACTAACTGATGGATCGATGTTTATCGCCAATCACACAATTGTTTATTATGTAATGCATTTTCGGTTGTGTTTTGTGTTGTTTTGTTCAAATTACTAATTTAGGAGATATTTATTCATGCTTTCAGTTATTTTTATAAATATATTTTCAGTAACTGTTACATAGTTTAGGCTTAGGAGAACATTTATAATCATAACGATGGGTGACAATTAAGCAAAACATTAATGCAATTCAAAAAATTTCCTAATTAAGCACAGATTTGTAATACAGGTTATTTTCATAATTTTGCAAAGAGAGGGTTAATGAATGATATAGATTGTGTCTATAATTCCCCCTCCCCCACCTAAGCTTAGAATCCATTCAGGATACATACATTGATTATACTAATGGGATAAACATAAGAAAAATAGCGCCAAACGGCTGTCAAGACCTACACACTTAACAGAAAACTGTAGGCCTCAAAGTTCACAATTCACTTTGAGGCTTACAGTTTTTTGGTGTGATAGGCCTTGCTCTTCTATCCTCCTTTCAATGTTTAAGCTAATAAGATAAAGAAGATAAGGAATTTAGAATTTAAGGTAAAATGTACCCACATTTGAATGGAGGGAGAGTGGGAAATCATTTTATTCATTTATGAACACTAATTTAAAACAACAGAGGTATGTGTAATGGTTATGGGCAGTACTAAAAAAGAAAATAAAAGAGCCAAGTCGATGTTCAACTATCTAGTGGCAACCATATTCGTTGAACCTTGGGATTCGAATTCCAATCTCCCAATCACTGTCATTCCAGTCCAACATGAGAGTTAAGCTTTAAACCATGCTACTGATTCAAGTTGTGCACAAGATTAAGATATCTTGAGGACTATATGTACATTAAGGATAAAAAGGGTACAGTTACAGAATATTAAAACTAGGCTTTAGCTCTAAGCAAAAGTTGATAAATTTAGTCTCAGGTTGGCCATTGCCCTTTGTTTTTGGTAAACAGGAAAATAAGCTTTTCCTCAAAAAATATCAATGGCAAGAATAATAACCCTAAGGCGCAAAAGAAAACTAAATAAGAAGCTAACAACTAATAATGTAGTTTTATAATCTACAAAATAACACAACCTGCGAATGATTGGGAAGAGCTTAACTTTTGAACAAAACAAAATATCATCAATTAAAATACATAAAATGTCACATCGTTACTTCTAATGAAAAGCTTAAGTAAATGGTGACAGAGCAGGCAATATCACAAGACAACAGTAGTATGGTTATGGGCAGTACTAAAAAGAAAACCAAAAAACCATGTTGATATTTAACTCTCTTGTGGCAACCATTTTTGTTGAACCTTGGCTATACTATGAGATTAAATTATTTACAAAGTGGTAGGTGGGAGACAAAATAATCACTTAATAATCTACTTGTATGAGATGTAAATTTTATCCAAGAAACTTCCACTCACACTCAAACCCACTCTACATAATGTATCAATAATTCCTGTGGCAAGAAAATTAAAAAAAAATAATCATTAATCCACTGGCTTAGTAATAGCCAACACCTTTGACCTATGAAGAATGACAGCTAATTAGTGTCACTAACCCATTAGGGTTGTGTGCATTAGCTTTTACTGCTACTTAACGATTGCGCCTACAAGATTGAACCAAAAACCCAATAGTTTTATAATATTTATGGGATTGAATTTTAGGACTATTCCCCTTGTGTGATAAAACATTAACTAACACACACACTAAAACTCGGTATATTTAAATTTGCCAGCAAGGTAATAGCTATTCATATAAAACGCCGCTCATCACTAATTAGTAGCAATAGTGGAAATTAATCAAAAAAGTCACCAAATAATTGTCATAATAACCAATGAAAATAGCACTAGCCCATCCCTAAAATAAAAAAAATTCACTCTCTTTTTGGCTTAAAAATATGAAAGAGACTCTCTAACTTTGAGAACTTGGTCTGAACCGCAAGGGCTGTTATAAGTGATAGCTAAATTCTCAAACTTCGCTTGATAAAAATAGTTTAAATCATTTTAGAACAACACATTCCTGGTTAAAAATATATTTTAATTTTACTAAAGCTATTTTTTTGTATTTCAAATTTATCTAATGTGCTAGCTTTATAGAGCCTTTGACTTGATTAGACGTCTTTTTAAATAAACTTTACAAGCTAATCAAGAGCAATGACAACCCTTTAAAAGCAAATTACTCTACAACTCACTGTACCATAATAAACCCAATCTTGTTGTGGTACGGAGACCGCAAGCATTATTGGATAAGAAGACTAGAAGATTTTTAAGATTGCGTGGCAGCACTTCTAAATGGGGTGATTAAAGAGCAACTCAATGTAGTGTGTGAATGAAATATAAATGACGACAAAACTATATTCTTGCATACCAAAGGTAATTATTAGTGATTGGTAACACAAGTTGCAGGAGCATCATATGCACACAGACACACATGTGGGCAATCTATAAAAAGAACAGTTCACATGAATTGCTGAAAGTCATCTCAAATCTAAATAAACTCTTGATGATAAATTAAATTTCACTATAAGAAATAAGACTCAGTTTGATAATTTGAAGGTGTGTAATTTTGGTGCTTTACATATTGTACCGGGAAATATGAATCGTCAAATTTTTGACCTCATAAAGTGGAATGACAGAGTACAAGCTAGGTTTCACAAGGTTTATATAACAAAAATCTTATTAAAAAAAAAAGAAGTAAAATACGAGTTTCAATTTAGGAGATCAATAAATATATAAATTAACTAAAACAAAATTATTTAGCAATTTGGTAAAGTCGTTATTCTTTCAGGTTCACCAAAAAGCTTTTGGAACTCAAAAAAAGTCAGTTTATTAATTCCACTAATGACAGTTTTTTTATCATTACATTGAGATAGAATAGTTGTCGTCTGTTACATCTGAGAACCAATGGCTTTAAACATTGAAACCCAAAACTTCACCGACACTCTGCCATCAAGTTAGTGAAGGTATATACAGAGTAAACGTCATGTAGCTTTGGATTAAAGTTTATCAAAGTGTTTGTGATTATGGGTTTCTGTGCTTAAGACACCATGTCCACGGTTTCATGCCAGGATCGCCCTACACCACTTTGGAGAAAAGCAGAAAAACAAGTTTTAAAAAACTAACAAATGACTTAAACAACACAATAACTTGTATATAGAATATGAAGAAAAGCTAGCCAGTTTTCAGGTTGGTGAAGCAAGTCATCTCACAGCGTATAGTGCTGGGGCCAACCGAAACCCCATGTGTGGGGGTGTTGCACCGAGTGGCCGGCCCAGGCTGACTCCTAGCTGGTCCTCTGTCTTTTGGCAGTGCCGCTGGTGTCATGGGAGCTGTTGTTGGCCACACGGCCTAACATGTATTTCAGTTGGGGCATATACTGCATCACATCACGCACTTGGATCAGGGGTAAGACATCATTCGTCGATTTGCATTTTCCTGCATCTTGAAGGATTTGCATTTGCTGCCTGGAAACAAAAGTAAATGTCATATAAATAGAACAAATAAACAAATAGTGGGAGGAGAGGTAAACAACTATAATGAATGGTCTACCCATCTATAGACGACTTTGCGGGCTTGGTTTGACATGGTTCTAACTGACAAAATTGGCCAAATTGATGTCATAGCGCTCTTGTGTACTACATCACCTGGTCTATAAGGGAAAGTGATTTGGTTGCTATCTGGTGACAAATAACAGAACTACCAGTTTGTCAGAGTTCTAAATGCATGTTATGCTTCTAGCGCTGTCTATCTTGACACGCGAACCATGTTAAAGAAAAAAAAAAAATTTTTCCTGTCATTCAAGCAGTGTTGGAATGTTGTGATCAGCAGTTCTATTTTTATTTATTCATGGTTGTAACAAACATTTAATGATTGTATATAAACATTTATGTTTGTTAAGTTGTTTATTTTAAGTAAGGACTATTGAATCTGTAATAAAAACATGAGTGAAATTTCATGAGATTCACAGCAAGATTTATTTAGCAATGACTGACAATTTCATTCCTCCTAATTCTTCTGAGACCAGCAGCAGTAATGAAAACACTATAAATGAAAGGGTGGTAACATAATGCTCTAGTTACTATTTATTAAATCATCTTATCCTTTGCTATACCACTACCAAATTTATTTTTAACGACTGACAAAAGTAACAAAAATGTATATTGAAAGTAAAAATCTTGCAATATGGCCAGAAGTGATGGCAAGCCGAATTGGAAATGATATTGCGAGTGCACTTCAAAGAATTTTGGATGTATTAATTGAAGAAAATGACATCAATGACTTAATTACATGGTCTGACTCAAATCTGCCCCAAAATTTAAATTCGATTATGTCTAACGCAATCTTAGATTTCCTGAGGGACAGTTCAAATATATTGTCTGTCACTATGAAGTACTCTGTGCCAGGGCACTCTTGTATCCAAGAGGTGGATAATGCAAATAGTAGAATTGAAAAAGCCATGAATCAAACTGATTTCTAAGGCTATTGAAGCAGGTAAACCGCCGCAACCCTTATCGATAAGACTTCCATTCTCCCATGTGGCAATGATAAAGTTAACCAAATCATATCATGAAATTAAATACAAACTGAGCCATGAAATAAAATAAAATAATTGCCTTGCCAATATCAAATTTAATGAGACTCCGAGTAGGATTGTTTTGAGCAAGTCTAAAGGACTTGTGTTTTAAACATCAAACCAAAAGTTCTAAGGAATAATATAGAAGTTTCAGAGTTGAAAAAAAAAAGGAAGGACATCAAAACAGACATCCCCTTCATGCCTCTGCAAGACAGGGAATACTATTCAACAGTGCTCAAATCATAGATTAACTAAATTTTGCCTGAGATTGTATACTATTTTGATGTTATTTTAAAATTAATACAACAGTTACATTGAGTTTTAATGTATATCTTATTTTGTGTAAAATTTAAATATAATTCATAACTCAAACTGAGAATACTTATTTGATTACTTATAAAAATTAGTTTACAGAGTTGTATGTGTAGTTAGAACCATATAACTTACCCGGCGAGTCAAAATCATAGTTACAAGGTTCTAAATGCATTTTCCACTACCTCAGATTCAGCAAATAAAAGTGAATTTTTAAAAGAATAATAGTAGAAAAATCTTTTAATAGACCGATAGGAGGGCCTAAAAACTATTTTGAAAAATATTCATAAATAAAAAGTTATAGTAAATTGAAACTCATTTTTCTCAAAGTATGGTTTATGTAGTTAGAACCTTGTCAAGCCAAGCCCGCAACTTGTTCATCTGAGAGAAGCAGCCAGCATTCACCAGCTTTTGATATTCATTAAACATAGTACAATTTTCTTTTTTTTAACCAATGATTCTTGATTACAATCACACTATTTTTTGCCTCTGGTGTTTGATAACTAACCTATTCTTGAGATGATCAAATTGGGAAATTTTCTAAGATAGTTTTAGAAACATGATTGATGCATGTCTTTCAACAATAAAATCTGATTCTTAATATCAACCATAAATACTAAATTCTTAGATCTCCTGAAAATTAATTTGTAATAACATAGTCATGCTTCTGTATTTTGCATGTTTAGTTGCGATTGGTTTTAACGAGAGATGGGCCACTCGAATCTTCGAATCCACCAAATCCTGACAAGTATTTGAGATTCGAGGATTCGGTGTTTTACTGGATTTGATGATCGAATCTTTCACCTCATAAACAAAGCATAATATGTTGAATTCAAAAATTACTTAGTTAGGCTTACTTGAAAAGCACAACTTAATCCGTAATATTTATTTTGTCGGACAAAAGAGATAAACATTAATAAAAGCTTTTTTAAAAAAAATTAAAAAATTATTAGGTGTGGAAAATCTTACGTGCCTTGTACCCTACCTTCCCACCTCTATGGGAAACTTGGACTCAACCGTTTCGGCACATGCTCACTTATAAACTTTCACCTCACGAACAATCTTGTAAATATTTTAATAAACATATTAAAACTCTTCAAAAACTGAAAATCAAAACTATAATTACAAATAAACCCGAAATAAATTAAACAAATCATGTCTTTTTTTTTAACAGAAATAATAACTCATTACGGATGATACAAAGTCAGCCGCCATGACGTATATGTTTACTCGCCCGAGTGATTATTAAAATAAAGATACTGTTAATTATTACTACCCAACTGGTTTTAATCATCTACAACTTTGTAAAGAACCCCAATTTATTGCACACAATCCTTAAGTTAGACATTTTGTTGGGTTTCATGAAAAATAAATACTGTCAACAGTCAGACAGTGATAAAACTGTTTATTTATCCCTATTGACCTACGTATCTTATATCGATTGTTTGTTTAAAATCGATTCAGGTAATCTGATCACTTAGTAAGCGCTCTAGAGTTTTAAGAATCAACGACTTGCTAATCCATTATTTATTTCTAAATTGATTTTAACTTAGTTTTTATTATTTTATTAAAATATGTTATTGAAGTAATTGTAGAAATATTCAAACATAGTCCTGCCATATAAAATGGGAATTAACATATTGTAGTTGAAAATATGTTCATGTTTTAAATAGAATGCATTCTCAGAAATCGATATATCGCAGAATCGAATATATTTGTTTTCTACACAAAAATTGGTAATGGATATAAAATACTTAAGCATTATTGAGTTCACTATTTCCAATGTATGTTTATTTGTTAAGCATGTTGTTTTAGTCTTTATTAAAAATAACAGTTTGTATTTTTATTTTTGCTATCTTAATATAATAAAATATCCTTTAATGATTATTAAAGTTGATCAAAGAATATATAGGCCTAATCTGTTTATTTCACATGTTTTTTAGAAACTAACCCATTCCAACAACACTTTTAAAAATATCTAAAAGACACTCAAATTTTGATCTATTTGATTTTTAAACAATAATATGAGTTTAGATTGTTTAATTTGGCTGGATTTTAACCTGTATTTTGCGAGGACGAGTTGGGGTTGATTGAAATAAACCTTAATTCACAGTTTAGGCCTATATTGTGTAATGTGGGTCTATTTTTAAATCATTAAAATTTATAACGATTTGCTAGGATTCGGATTCGAGATTAAAATGTAGATTCGGATTCGAGACATAGTGGATTCGACCCATCTCTAGTTTTAACAATGAAATTATTCCATGGATGGTCGCTAAAACTGCAAAGTATGGATGGAATCCTCAAATAGAGATTAAGGGGAGGGGAGATCTTAGTTGGAATTTGTTTTAAGGCCACAAATTAGGTTAATGAAAAACTTTATCAACCAGAACACAGACCATTAATTTAACACTTGATTAAATTTTATGATATATGCATTTTAGTAAAAAAAACAAAAAAAAAACCATTTTGTTACTATTTCTAATAATTTCTATTATATTCCTATTTCCTCTTGGGGGGGCTGTCCATAAACCATGTCAACATATTTGGGGGAGGGGGGAGAGTAGTGCTTTGTGTGATCAAGCATGACAGGGGAGGGGAGTCAGATAATATGTGAAGTCCTCCCATCTGTGTCTAGGTCCTTTCAATGGTCTCTTCCCATTGGGTTTGCCAATCAATACCGTGAAAATGATTCTAGATTCTCCCAGTCACACTGCATGCCACGCCCACTGTAATCTATAAGGCTTGATTATTCTAACAATGTTTTGTGATGAGTACAGGTTATGTAGCTCATCATTATGTAACCTTCTCCACTCCCCAAAAGCCCCATCCCTTTTTAAACCAAATTTCTTTCTAAGTGAATTGTTTGCGAGCACCCTAAAATTGTTATCATCATTTAAGGTAAGAGACCAAGTTTCACACCCAAAGAAAACTGGTAAAATGATTGTTTTGTATATTCTTAGAATTATATTAATTGACAGCAGGCACATAAAAGCATGCATTTCCCAACTGTATTTTCTCCTAATTTCCAATCTAATATCGTTATTGCTATTTAAAATTGTTCCTAAATATTTAAACTCACTAACCCAGTCAAATGATATGTTGGTTGAAGTAATCTCTAAATAATCGTCCCCAATCTGTGTTTTCTGTGTGATAAAATATACTTAGTCTTTTCAGCGTTCACTTCTAAACCTATTTCCTTGCCAGCCTCTACTAACTTTTTTTCATATTTTGCAATAGATTCCTTACTAATGGCTAACAAAGCTAAATCATCATCTGTTGTTGATCTATTTCGTCGAAATCCACACTGACGATATCCAATTAGTTCCTCTGCATATGGAGTCAATCTCATTACAATTATGTTAGGAAACAACAGATATAAAGCCTTGTTAGGAGTTTTGATGTCAGAGTGTACACACTTTAGTGAAAGATAACATGTAAATATGGTTACCATGATTGTGTCCCCTTATAGCGTTTAAACTCATAACTAGGAGTGGGTCCTCAAATTCTTTGAATCCCTTGAATCTATGATTGGTGTTCAGTGAAATTAAATATTGAATCTAAAAATTGAATTTATTTGAAAGAGAGCAAGCCTTATTGGGGTTTGCATAATACTCAAGTCACCTAAGTTTGTTTATTTATATAATTGACTTTTCTTGAATGAATAAATTGCCAGGCCAAATTCATAATAACTATTAGTTATTTAAGGCACCATATTCTACCTTATTGGTATGAGAAAGGGACATCACCCTTGTCAAAGAATTGTGGACTTCAGATGGGACCAGAATACAGATTCTCTCTCAGAGCTTGTATAAGCTAAAAGCAATTTTTATTCTTGCTTTGTTCTCTACAGCAAGGATACAAGAAATGACAGAAGAAAAATAAATAAGCTAGCTGCTATGTGATCATTTTTGGGTCCATTTCTACTTAAATGTAGGAATAGTATGGGTACTCATATCACAATGATGAGAAGCTGGAAGCATTTCGGGGCCACTACAGTTTTGTTCAATATATTTCAAACTAGCCTGCAAAATACGATATAAAATTTTCTGCAATTTGTAACTCAAAGAAATTTTTTGTCCATAATTTGAAAATGTATTGTGGCAAGAAATAAGAAGGCCTGGCCCATATTTAGTGTTAAATAAGCCAAATGATATTATGAATACATTGATTTTAGACCGTGAAAGATAAAACAGAACTCTTACAGTAGACAACTGGTATACTAGCTATCCCCTGGCAAAAATTCTTTTGAAAAAGAAAATAACGTGTGTTGGTACTCTCAGAAGAGATAAAAGGGAGATTTCCTATGAATTTCAGGCAAATAAAAATTGAGAGGTGGATTCATCCATATTTAGATTTCAGAAAAACCTATCACATCTTATGCCCCAAGGTTCTTAGAATACAAGGTTGCTTCAGTCCCTATACCTGCCAGCAGGTAGTTTTCTCCCTTTCACCACTCTTTGTGTGATGCCACCCGGTAATCGTACTGCAACTTAGCAACAGGGGCTCAGTAGTAAAGTTAAATTATTGGCATTCGAGTTCACAAGTGTTTCATTTAGCTACAATGTTGTTAAAATAATTTCAGCTTAATAACAATAGTGAATTCTGTGTACTAATGTAACCATTAATCTTAGTAATATTGTTAATAATTTTCTTCATTTAGAATGTATTTAATGATTTTCCTTCAACAGAATGAAATTCAAAAGAAGAATGTTTTCGATGTTTTGTTTAAATATGCATAATAATGTAAATAATAGTGTAAATAGTTGAATATTTTGTTTGTACACCGTTATTTATTAATATAAACAACATTTTAGGGTTAACTAAAGTGTACAGTTGATTTGTGTGATAAATAACCACAAAAAAAACTCCAATGGGAAATCAATAATGTATCATTCTTTTCCAAAAGATCCTGTAATTAATAAAAAAATACCTTTGTAGGAGAGATGGGAAGTGGAATCCGGATTCATGTTCAGTGTGCTCGGAACATTTTCGCCGGAAGATTATGAACAAGACCTAAAATTTGAACTTCTTAACGTGCCTAAAAAACTTAATCCAACTTTTGACCAATAAACTATTGGCTTAGTTCCCTTCTTTTCCTATAGCTGTGATTGAAACATATATTAAAATGAAAGCTATTATTATAATGAAATACCTAAACACTAAATTGGACAAAACAAAAAACAGGGTGTAAATAAACATAATTTAAAATAAGATGAACTACAGAAGAAATGTAAAAAATATGTGAAAGTGATGAATTAAATTACCTACGTTCAGACATTTCAGCCAACCCATTACATAATGAATTGATGCAACATGTGTGTAGATTTATAATTTATTTTACTAATAATATAATAATTACAATTACATAATATACTTCACTACATCAACATCAGAATTTTGTGGTTTTTTCCACTGAATTTCACTATCCGTCTAGGCTATATGCATAGGTATTGATAATTACATTAATAGGGTAGGGATGAATAAGGTAAAATCTTTGGAAATCTACCCGAAGTTTTGTGGAGGAAAAGTGGGAAACCAATTAGAATAAAACCGCTCAGTACACCCAAACGGAATTCAAACCCCAATCCTACCACCATCTAAAAATCTAGTCACTTAGTCCACGTGCCCAAAAAACACTATAAGTCACATTTCAATAAAACATTTCTAAACTAATAGTGGAATAATATCCGAAGTTAACAGGAATGACATTTTGCAGCTTCAAATATTTCTATTGAAATAATACCCTTAACAATATAAAAACCAAACACAGTAAATGATGACACTTTTTCTTTACGAACAACCATAATTTAAGTTAAAAACCTGAATATAAATAATAACTAACAATTATTTTTAGATAATCAATAATATAACTTAAGGGAATTATTATTAATAACAGGGTTATTACAGACATATGAAACATAAATTTAAGGACTTTTCAAGGACTGAAACTGCTATTTCTCTTGATGCCAAAAACTAAACACATCAGTAGAATAAGGAATTATAAACCGTACAGAATTTTAAATAAATGGAAAACAATAACTTTTCTGTAAATTTAATAAACAGATAGGACTATAACGATAGAAATCTAACTTTATTGTCACTTACTTCACTCTCCTTGATTTATTGGTTAGTGTAATCATTCTAGATTTAGTATATATTGTAGTATAGCTAGAACAAAAATTTAAGCGCCAAGGTGGATGGGAGATGAACTAATAGCTATCAGCAGGCATTTTAGTGCAAAACTGTAATATAAGTGCTTAAAGTGTTAATGGGTAGTCAGAAATATTAAAAGAATTATTAGAAATGGCGGATGGTTTTAGAGCAACTTATAAAAAAATGATGAGTGCAAATGAATTAAGATTTTTAAATGTAGGAAATTAAAGAAAACATTATAATTCATCAACAGTTACGCTAATGCGTTTGTAAGAGAAGTTAACAATGTATGTATCCCCTTGCCGCTAAAGAGCTCTCAACCCATGGATGCGACTATCTTTAAGCTAGATATTTCACGCTCCAGCGCATCTTAAATTGCGGTTTTTACAGCCATTCTTCACAACCCTTTCAAAAATGAATATGGAAACATGGAAATTCCAGGATTTTTCAAGGACTAGAGCAATTAAAGGACTTTTCCAGGTCTTGAACAAACCCACATTGAATTCCAGTCTTTCAAAGACGGTATAAACCCTGTAATAATGATAACACTATCTAAATGTGTGTTAGTTTGATAAATATTTAAGAATGCAATACTACCTATTATTATTATTATTTAATTTCACATTAGTAATATGTTATCTATAATAGGTGTGAATATAAGAATAGCTTGAACGAGCGCAGCTAAGGAAAGATGTTATTTAATGTTGTTAACAGTGCTTTCTTGTTAATTATATTTCACACATTAAGTAAGCAACTGTTTGTAGCTAGTATTTTTTGCGGTTCAGAAAATGCGCATTTATTTATTTGAGGTACTAATCATTCTGCATTGCAAGTCTTTGGAGTTTTATTTTCACAATGGGAACTAAATACTTAATATTTTCAAACCTTAAAAGCAATCACTTTAAGATAGAGTAAATTCTCATTAATAAGAAATATTTCAAATAGTCTAAATACATCTTTTTATTTATATCACCCAATAATAATGATCTTGTGTTTGGTTGTTAGAAAGTGGTTTGAAAAAGCTCTTAGAAGCCAGCCAGGGGTTCTTATATCTACTTTTAAGTAATCTTAAATTGCTAATGTGTCAAATCTTGGAAAGGATCCAAAGCATAACCATAGAACATGAAAGCATATAATGAAACATGCAATTCCTTAAGTGTTTAGGTACTGACCTGTTTCCCCTGTAAAGTTCCAAATGTAGGACCTCCTGAAGAGCTTGTCGACAATTACTCAGTGACACCTGGGGAAAGAAATGGCTAACCAAGTCTGGCAATGTCATCAGGAGCTCCGAGTAGATAAACGGTTTTGAGTTGATGCAAGGAACCATCTTGTTATCAACAAGTGCTTTCTGTACCTGAAATACATTGTACAAGTTAGAATATCTCCTATCCGTGGGAATTTTCAGGCAATTAAATTACTATTATTAATAGGGGTGTTTGAAAATTCAAATATTTTTAAATATAATTTCCTGAACTATTCTTATTTGAACTTTAAATACTAAATTCTGAAATTCTGAATTAATGACATTTCCAAATACCCAAAAATCAATATTGGTGCATTCAATTTTACCACACATTTTTATATACTATGCAACTATTATTACCATATAGACCCAAAAATAAGCTGCCTTTGAATTAGGTCCTTACCCTCATCATTAAAATTTTAAAAAAAAATTGTTTTAATATGTTTTAATCATTGGCCAAAAGGAGATGATGCTTTATTCATAATCTACAATGTGTTATTTATAGAGATCAATAGTATTCGGAAAGTAGCTGAAATAGTTACTTGAGCTCGAGATCAACAGATAGATTTATGAGCAACAAATTTGAGCTTCTTAAAAGTGTATTTATTTTCGTGGCATTGTGTGTCTAGTGATGAATAAATCATTGTTTACTATTATTTCTACTGTTGAGGATGTGTTTAGTGAAATAATGCATAGTTGGAGGAGCATGGTGTGTTTGTGTGTGGGTGGAGCAGTGGGGGGAGATGAACCCAACATAAAAAGTATTGTCCAGGCCATTGCCATGTCAAGATCGGCGAGTAAAATGATTGCCGAGTGGAGGAGTGTGTGAAGCGTAAACAAGGTCATAGAAAACTAATTTTTCTAGGGATTTAGGATGTTAACTTAAGATTGTTCATAAAATTCTGAATATGACATTTTATAATTAAGGAAATTGATAAAACTAATGAAAAGGGAAAAATAAACTACTAAGAACAAATTTTATGAAGAAAGCCCACCAACGATTTAACTGAATATTGTAAACAACTCTCCACAGCTTTCCAAAGTAGAGGTTACCCCAAGCCTCTAATAGACAACCAAATCTCCAGAGCATTCTCCAGGGATGACTACAACCCTCCAAAAAAAGTTGAGGGCACCCCTCTCACAACCCAATACCATCCTGCTCTACAACGCATCAACATCATCCTTGAAAATAGTTACAAATTCCTAACCAGTTCTACCCAGACCCAAAACCTTAATAGTTCACCCCCAAGAGTCACTTTCTAACAAACACCCAATCTCCACAATATTCTAGTCCATCCCAAACTTCCTGACCCCAAGAGAATCCGAGAAGAAAAACAGACTACCAAAGGTTCATACCCCTGCGGTAGCACCCGTTGCAGCACATGTGGAATCCACCTACCAGCTACATCCTTCAACAGCAAAGTAACCAAATTGGAATACAAAATCCCTGGTCATTACAATTTCAAAATCAATAACTTGATATATCAACTACAGTGTAAATCATGTGATGCAGAATATATAGGCCTCACTACAAGTTCTCTCAGACAGCGAATGAACAATCATAGTTTTGACACAAACCACAAAAATCTGGACAAGCCTGTACCCATCCATGCCGGTACCCACAACCAGGACTTTCAAACCTGCTACACCACCAAAATATTAAGAGCATTTCCCAAACAGTGCAACAGTTCTCAACTCAGACAGTGGGAACTGGCCCACCAATGGATTACTAAATCAAAATTACCACCAGGCTTCAACAGAAGATAGTTTATTTCTACAATATTATTTTTCAAATTAACATTTGTATTAATATTACTATTTTTTTTAATATAATTTTTATCATCATCATCATCAGTTTTTCTATAAATACTAACCATAGCCAAGGAATTTACCTTTACTCCCAAAAACAGTTGGCACAACGTGTTTCTAGCAGTTTCTTTTAAAAATTCAAAATGGAGTAATCCATTGTTTGTGTTATTTGTACTCTCTTCTTCTTTGTGTTTGATGAAGGTAACAATGCCGAAATATTATTTTATTTGTGTTAAAATGTGTGTGTGACTACTTATACTATAAAAGACAGAAGAAAGGAAGAATATGTCACCTTTGTGCATTGGATTCTTCCCAAATTTTTCCTCTTTCCCTAGGTGGGCTTTCTTCATCAAATTTATTCTTGGTAGTTTTTTTTTCCTTTCTCTTTAGTTTTATCAATTTCCTTTATTATAAAATTATCTAGCCATTGGGCCACCTCATTTTTAAACATTGAATATTATGTTTCTAATTTTTCTAATATTTTTTTAATATTGCTCATAAAATTCTAAATATTACATTTTGCCTTTTAAATGTTATTGGTATTTGTTATCAACTTTTAACTATCATAGCTCGATTATCAATTTAAGATTGTTCATAGAATTCGGAACTTTGCATTTTGTATTTTAAATTATTGTTATCAACTTTTAAACATCATGACTTAATTATCAACCAAATCATTACATTGTTTTCATTAAGTTTTCTATTTTTAATCATTGATATAACTCTATAAGGAAAACCTCTTTTCGCTTTATGAGGTAATTGTATTATATTTGGAAGAAGGTATAGGAAAGGTGGATAAAAACATATAATAGGGGGGCGAACACAATATGGCCTTTACAATGAAAAGAAGAACACAGTTCACACTTTACACTGCTGCCAATGGACAAAGAAGTAATGGTTGCCTCTTAAAGAAAACTGATCGTCACCGCCTCCCCCCCGACCCAGGTTTCATTCTATCAGAACTCATCAGGGAGGAGTGTGAAACGTGCAACTTAACTTCCTAAATGAGAAAACCAAAAAAACAAAAGGGGAGAGTAAGGAAAATGGTAAAGAATGATAGAACACACAGATAGGAACATGTAAAAGGTGTAACATAAAGGACAAACACAGGAAAAGGACAATGGATGTGAATATATAATGATATAACTCTATAAGGAAAACCTGGGTCGAGGGATTGGGCGGTGACAATCAATTTTCTTTAAGAGGCAACCATTACCACTTTGTCCATTGGCAGCAGTGTAAAGTGTGAACTGTGTTCTTCTATTTTTAATCATTGTAATCATCAATATAGTTGACTTAATTGTCATCAGATATAAATAAATTGTTATCATGTTATTAATTGAGGTTATGTGGTATAGAGCACTAGGCTAAATCATGGTTTAAATTAGGAGGGATAGCCAGCACACTTACCTTGGTGATACTGGAGTAGAAATTGTTTAGATATAACACTAAAGAACACATAAACACATTTTTAAAGGACAAGCTTTCACTGTCACAGACAGCTTCATCAGGTCAGGAGAGTAGACTGATGCTTTTGGTTGAACTTTAAGGTTGACTGTCCACAGCTGACTGTTTTTTGTCAAATCCCTGAACAAAGCAATATGCAACCCTTCACAATTAAGGATATGGGAACTGGCCCATCAATATATCATCAAATCCAGACAAGCCCCCAACCTCAACCTTAGATAATTCCTCTCCTTCCTACCAGCACACTTATTATTAGATTCAATATAACATTATTCATAGTGCTGCTATCTATACAGTGATGTCATAACTGAAAAACAGTCGGCTGTGGACAGTCAACCTTAAAGTTCAACCAAAAGCATCAGTCTACTCTCCTGACCTGATGAAGCTGTCTGTGACAGTGAAAGTTTGTCCTTTAAAAATGTGTTTATGTGTTCTTTAGTGTTATATCTAAACAATTTCTAATCCAGTATCACCTAGGTAAGTGTGCTGGCTATCCCTCCTAATTTAAACCACTATCATGTTATTAATATTAATTTATCAACATATTATATGACTACTTAATGTTGAGCTATCCTTGCAAAACAAAAAGTTATTTTAATTCATGAATAGTCAAAGTTTTCATTATTAAATATTTACTATTAATTACCCCTTACTAACAAACCATAAACATTATTAAAATTATTTAGGATGTTAACAAATCAAGTTCTACCTGATAAGGTATGTGAGATCCAGATGTTGCAGTCTCACTTATCTGTATCAACTTTTTGGCTCCAGGAACATCGTCATTAATATTATTGTTAGATGCTGTGGTCCCTCCGTTAGATCTATGAGGGGATTGTGGTGGAGATGATAAATCAATAACATCACTTCCATATGCTCCTGGTGTACCCGTGGGATACCTGAAATGAAAAGAAAAAATGGTGCAAAACATTTTTTGCAGGATAGCTTTACAATAAAATATTTAATTCATTGAAATTAACATTTAGTGCAATCTAATGACATTATAATTTAAATATTTGTTGAAATATCACCCATGTATATGTGAATCAAACTTTTAAACCCACCCTAGGCACAGGACAAGCCTCTAAAATCATTGGACGAGCATTGAAGCATTAAACTAAAAGGTCTCTGGTTCGATTATTGTGTTCGGGTTTAACTTTATTGCTCTAAAATATATATCGCATTATTATTTATTTTATATCTTTGACTTATTTAACACGCCTTTGCTGAAGTGAGTGATTATATCCATACAGGAGAATTTCTATGAGTCAAAGCGAAAGGATCTAACAATTTTGCTTCCATTTCGAAGGAAGTTGTGCTACTTTTTTTTTGCTCATTCAACCCCAGCTGGGTTTGGACACATGAACGCCGGGTCATAAAGCAAGCACTTTATCCCGAGAACAATGAGGTTGACAATATCTCATTATTAAATTTTGTGGAATCTAAACTCAAAACATATTTGGTAAAAATATGTATATAAAGATTACATGATTATAATAGAGAAATCATTATTTTATATTGGTGGATCAACAGATTTTTTTTGTTGACCTACCTCGCTCCATTAACCGGTATAAGTGGCGGTGGATACTTGGACGATGCGGCAGCAGCAGCAGCTGCTGCTGCTGACGCGTTATTGGGTGGCGTGTGTCTCTGTTGTTGGGTGTTGTAATGGTACGCTGGGGCCGCCGGAGGCAACATTTGATGGGAGGAAGAGGACCGAGAATTAGGAGAATGCTGGCTGGCAGCTATTAGGTGCTGTAAGGGGCTGGGGGAGGAGCCAGGGATGCCAAGACCAGTCGTCGCTGCTGTCGAAGTGTAGGTGCATGCCGACCTGAATCACAAACAAACACACCATTTTACAATTCGTTGTTGGAAGGAAGGAGCGTCTAGAAGAGAATTGTAAAATTGATTTGATAATATTTTACTCCTGCGTAATTGCATTGAAGTTTTAGTTTTAGTTAACAATGTCGCTTGACAAATATGAGTAGAGATTCACTTCAGAAGAGCAGTGAGGTAGCTTGGATAGAAATTCATTCATGAAGAGCAGTGAGGCAGCCCACAAGTTGTTTAATAACATCACAAGTAAAGTAAAGGGATGAGACTTACAAAGAAGCACTTGGGTTGTTCAATGTTACATTCCAAGGTTTACTCACAATGAATAGTAG
Organism: Timema poppense; assembly: GCA_902141375.1. Classification (NCBI taxonomy): domain Eukaryota; kingdom Metazoa; phylum Arthropoda; class Insecta; order Phasmatodea; family Timematidae; genus Timema; species Timema poppense. The sequence continues at coordinate 179,233 of CABFOV010000330.1, forward strand.
TAATAATTATTATATATACTATATCAGCAAAAGATGTTTTATAGTTTTGTAAGAGACCTGTTATGGAGAAGAGAAGGAAGTGTAAGGATGTGCTGCATAGGTGTGTGCTTTGTAGTTTGTACCTTTAGTCATATATGCAGCAGAAATAGGGACAATAAATGTAACAGAGAGAGAGAGAGAAAAGGAAAGTGTAAGCAATGGGAATGAAGTTTAAGAGGAGCATGTTTGCTGTATTAAGAAGAGACAAGATTAGAAATTAAGTTATCTGGGAAATAGTTGGGTACAGGGAACACATAAGATAGTAGAGGAAGCAAGGCCGAGATAGTATGGTCATGTAATAAGGATGGAAAAGGAGAGAAAACCAAAGAGCAATTTGGAGCTGAAGTATGTAGGAAAAAGACCACCAGAGAAACCATGAAAGAGATGGAAGGAGTAGAAAGTGTATAAGGTAAAGGATAATAATGGAGGTATTTTACTAAACTGTCCAGGCCACAGGCTGAAGACAGGTGTTATTATTATTATTGTTACTAGCCCGCGTCTTACTACCTGTATGGGTTATACTCATGCTTATGTGAAATGGTAGGATGATTGCGAGATGAAATGGGGGGCCTACAATTTAACGTGGGATCCGAACCACAGTGGAGGCCTGGCATTCCCCACATTCACAAGTTGTGATTAATACACGTCTTGTCAGAGGATGAAGGAAGGATATGGTAATCAGATAAATCTATGTTGGGACCGGGGATAGAACCCCGGACCCCCAGCACAGAAGTCTGACACTTTACCCCTAGACCACCAGGTCACCGATAAATACAGGTGTTAATGATGAAAATGATTATATAAGGAAAAAAATACACTCAAAGTAAAATGTCATGTCATAAATGATGTCACTAATGATTTTGTCAGATAACCTGAATAAGAAAATACACAAAAAACTCCATTGACTAAATAAAAATTTTAATAATTAATAAAATAGTTTGCTCAATGGAACCAAAACTGGAGTGGAGAGGTGACTATCCAAAATATTCCCTGAGTTATGTATTTAAATATCTTTAATAGAAAAAGTACTAATTTATTATTTCAACACATACTTAAATATAATATATAGGACCAAACACGATACCATCTGTTTTGAAAATATAAATTTTTACAAATCTAAGTATTTAAAAACCACAAGAAATGAATTTTTACAAAATAATAACTGAGGTATTTAAAAATCACAAGAGATGAATTTTGACAAACTAATAACTATTATGTTAATAAAGACAACTTATGAGAAAAAATGACCCATCATAATGAAATAAATCAATCCTTCAAAAGTTCTTTTTCTTTTTAAACATAACATATTTGACCTAAGAGTAGTAGAGTACTTGATAACAATTAAAAAATAAAGTTGTTAATAGAAGCCAAGGTCCTAATAATGGCCAAGCTGTCTTAAATGTGGTCGAGACATAGGTATTCAGAGAATTTTTCATGGGCCTTACACTACACAATTTTCCTAGTATTCCCCTTCCAGTTATTCAACTACCCTGGCATACACTCTGTGCCGAGCTTTGTGGAAGGATCATGTCACTCAACTAAAAGCATGATCCCTACTCTTCAGTCATTGACTAGTATTTCTACCTTGAAAGCCGTGCCAAGTAGAAAATGTAGTCTTTCAATTAGTTTTAAGTGAAAAGTGATTATATATGCCAAAGCATACGGCAATGAGGCTTTAAAACATTATAACATTAGATCAAAGCAAGTGCGGGAGTGAAAAAAAAAACTCAAAAAGGAACTGAAAAAACAAAACTGTTCAATGGTGCCGAATATTGTTTCATTATTTGAGAATAAAAAATAAAATAATATTTTTTGTATTGTTAGTTTTTGTTTATTTCCATTTATCTTTTCTTTTTTGACAGAGTGGCAAAAGTAACCTGAGCTCTAATTGTAGCTACAGTAGCCCCATGGCTTCTTTGGTGCTGACTGACAGCTCAGAGCTGACTTCTGACAGTCAACATTAGGTATATATCTAAATTTTGACGTAACTTTTCAAAGCTTTTAGCTGTAAGCTGTGAGCTGTCAGTCAGCACCAAAGAAGCCATGGGGCTACTGTAGGGAAGTAAAGTCTGTTCACGGTAGGAATTGTTTTCTGAAAGGCCTTTTTCCCTACCAAAAATCTATTATATAGTAGGATATTGGTAGGAAAAAGGACCTTTCAGAGAGTATGTGAATGGAATATAAGTAAAGTTGTTAATAGTAGCTGACTATTAGGTCAAATATGGTATCTAGTGGCTTTAATTGTATGTTGATCACAACTATTATTTTATTTTGAGAATACTGTAATGCAGATACTCATTTGTTATAAGTTCTAAATTTTGAACATGTCAATCATGTAGAGACAAAAATTGTTTCTTAGCCATGGAGACCACACAACTCTACATCCATGGCTTGATGATGATGAAAAGAATAATACTTAGTCTTACTACCTGTTCGGGTTATACACTTAAGTACTAATTACACTAATGAGTTATGAATTGGGAAGGTTGAATATAGAGCGAGATTCAAACCTCAATCTCCCCATCCTCGGCAGTCTAGCTCAACACGAAACTAGTGTGTTAGCTAACTATACCATCAAGGTGGGTTCCATGGCTTGATAATCGGGTCTTTTAAGTTAGAATAAAAAATTCACTTACTGACACTGCTGAGTCAAAGTATAATATATTAGAGATGTAACCCTTGAATCCTCAATTGGTATTCAAGAAATTCGAGACTCATGAGAATTTAAAAAAAAAAGGTATCACAGATACAATATTGGCAAGTATGACTTGAAATAACAATTTTAAGCAATAATGGCAATAGTAAATAGAATCAATAGTTTATTTTGGAGAGTAACAAAAAAAAAATATTAATACACATAATAATGTACATAAAGACTGTTCACGGTAGTAATTGTTTTCTGAAAGGCCTTTTTCCCTACCAGAAATCTATTATATAATAGGATATTGGTAGGAAAAAGGACCTTTCAGAGAGTAATTCCTACTGTGAATGGAGTATAGTAAGTGTTTTCTTTGTTGTTTATGATGTTAGAGAAATAGTAAACAAACTAGCATCGTACCAGTGGCACCAACTCTTAAAACAACTCTTTTAGAATTAAATTTTAAATATCAAGATTCAAAGAAAAAAATAATGTTCGGATTTGAGAAATGTATGATTCGAAAGCAGTTATCTGGTAAAATGTTACAAAAAGATTAGAATTTAGGTTAATACATAAATAGAAAAATGGATAGCCATGGAGGATAATGATATAAATTAAAGGATCTAGACCTAACCTTCAAACATGGCTCGGCTACAAAATAAAATCTATCTACTTTCAAATATGAAAATGAAACTTTTAGTGTAGTATAAAAGGAAAACTACTATTTCTATTCAACATATGTTTCAATGTGAATGTGGATGTGTGTTAGAGATTGAATTGAGATAAAATGTACCCACATTTGCATTGAGATAGAGTTGAAAGTCACTTGGCAAAAACCACCATCAGCACACCAAATTGGGATTCAAACCCCATCTTCCTGTAGCCAGAAATTCAGTTTAATATGTTAGACAATGTGATCATTGCTGCTGCTCACATATTAATTGATTTCCCTTTCTTGACTGTTCAAGTTTCTAGATCCACTCATGTGTGTGTATATGTAATGGCATGTATTCTGCTATTCTTACTTTTGACAAGATTAAGTCAATTTTGTGCATAGAGCCTGAACAGGTAATAAGATGCGGCGACAAAAAAATAAATTTCGTTAAATATAGTCAACTTTTACAAATGTCTGCTAATCTACATACTTTTTATTTCCACTAAAAGATTTTTTAAGGTGTAGATAAAGTAAGCTTTCACCTTACGTTAACACAAAATGAAAATAATAAAAATCTGATACTAACAAGACAGAATTGTTTAAAATTATTTTTAAATACGTTTCAAGACTTCAGCTATAGCATGGAAACTTAGCAACATATTTATTTATGTAAGCAGTTAGCACTTATCTTTGAAAACTAATATAATTACAGATTACTTATTTTATTATATAAGGAACAAGGATTTAAACAAATACAGTAAGTACTGCTATAATGTTGAATTATGTTCCTGAAAAAAGTTTTATATAAAACAAAAATACAAAAAACCAAGTTTCACTATAAGAATCAATGTTAAGTCTAGGAGTTAGGTTCCAAGGACCTACAAAATACCTACAAGACATTTAGTTTCAGGACGTGGACAGGACTTGCTCAGCCCTCATGCTTACCTTCCCCTCAAGTGTAACTTGACTAATGTATAGCGATACAAATAGTCTATAAACACGCATAAAGAAAGATAAACACAAGTCATATGCGCGCATAGAATTTAATGATTTATCGCATAGCGCAGGCTGAAATTGAGTGGTGCGAGAACAATCCAAAATTGACACACAATTCAATTGGCTGAAAAACAGCGCTGTAGTCAGTCGTGACAATATCAAGTAAAATTAAGGTAACATAATATTAAAAATATTGTAATAGACATTATAGCAGGACTTACTGTAAAAGGATCACTTCTGTGAAATAAAGCTAAGAAGTTTTTTCAATAAAAACCAAATATCTTAGTTAAATAAATAAAAAGCTGCATGCGCTTTTGCAAAATATAACACCTACATCATAAATCTATTTAAAACTAAACTATTAATTATGACCTATGTAATTGTGAATTTTTTTTTTTAATGTAAAGCACTTGAGATGAACCAAGATCAATATATAACAGCGGATCAGTGGAATTAACCATTTTTAACAAATACACAAAAACTAGAACTTTTAAAATTTACTTTATTTTATCAATCAAAATGTCTAATGCTCAAGTTTTATACAAGACTAGAACAAGATTGCAATGATTGCTGATTTCCTGTGAATTAAGATTGTAACAAAAATAGGGATATCAGACAATATTTTCTGATCACTTGATTCTTACATAATGGTATTGAAATAATCTTATTAATCTTAATATTTATTACAAATGTTTATACATTAATGAAATTTCTGGTATCTGAACAAAACAATATATAAGATTGGGTTATTTTAGATTGCAACTATTATTAAGTTGGTCTCACACAATTTGTGAATGTGTGTACGAATGTTTGGATTTCAGATGACTGTCCGAGAAATGTGGGATGTACACAAATGGTGAATCTTCAGTCAAATATTCAGGATCCAAGGGCTTTCGCTTTGGAAGCGGTTTTTGGGCACAAATCAAAAGAAGTGAATGTAATGTTTGTCATTATTCCCAGTAGACATTTGCGAGAAGTGTGTTGAGGTCCACAGAAGGCCAATATTCTTATGGGTTTTATGACACATATGAAGCAAACATTCTGGTGAATATTCAGCCTAAGCATTTGAAAATATTGTTGTATTTTGTGCAGATTATTTTTGTGTTAATTTAATATAAATCACACATTAGCTACCTTATATTATTATTATTATTATTACATCTTACTACCCTTTCAGGTTAGACGCACTTACGCTAATGTGTAATGGTAGGCTGATTGTGAGATAAAATGGAGGACCTATAATTTAACGTGGAATCCGAACCACGGTGGAGGGCTGGCATTCCACACATTCACAAGTTGTGATTAATACATGTCTTGTCAGAGGTGAAAGAAGGGTTTGGCAATCAGATAAATCTGTGCCGGGACCGAGGATTGAGCCCCGGACCCAGACACCTTACCCCTAGACCGCCAGGTCACCTTACTTGATATAAAAAGTTAGGTATTGGTCAAGACTTTTAGTCAATTTATTTCAACATGAATAAAACATGGATGCTAAACAGATAAACACTTGGTTGTTATACTAACAAAACAAAACATCAATAGAAATTACAAGATAGAGTAAACAATATGAAATTTTGTTTATAACTTATTGTACAGAATAGAAGAGAGGGCTGAAGCTTGCTGCTACATAACCATGTCCTACACTTCACATCAAGTGTACATCATGTCAATTCTTCATTCCAAAATGTTCATCCCGAAATGTTTTAAACACTTCTGATGTTTCGGTCCTGGTAATCCTTTAGTGAATAAATTTGCCATCATATCAGCAGTTTGTAGATAACCTAGTGTAACTAAACCCTGTTAGAGCACTTCCCTGATGAAATGATAACGTATATCTATATGTTTGGTTCTTGAATGGAATATAGGGTTCTTTGCAAGTTTTTGTGCGCCATGATTGTCATTGCATATTGGGATGATTTGTTCATTTCTCAATCCTACTTTTTTCACTAAATAAATTCCTTCCTTTGCAGCTTCTGTAGTTGATAATGCCACAGTGTGCCGTTTCTTTGCCTCCCAAGTCACTGATCCATTTGCAAGAACAAAAATCCTGTGTAATATCTTCTGCCTTGTGTTGCATGCTGACCAATCAGCATCTCCAAACCCTTTCAACTTATTTGAGCCCATCTAGTATGAGATTCCTAGGCTCATAGTTTCAGGCAAATATCGTAGAATCCTTTTTGTTGCAATCCAGTGTTGTTTTTGTTAACAGCTGTTAAATTGGCTTAAAAGGGTTACCGAAAAAGCCACATCTGGTTTAGTTCCTATGGCCAGCTACATCAAGCCTCCTATTAGTTTTTATTTTATTATTATTAGCACCACGTCTTACTACCCGTCCGGGTTATACGCACTTATGCTAATGTGTAATGGTAAGGTGATTGTGAGATGAAATGAAGGACCTACAGTTTAACGTGGAATCCGAACCACGGTGGAGACCTGGCATTCCTCACATTCACAAGATGTCTTGTCAGAGGTGAAGGAAGGGTTTGGTAATCAGATAAATCTTTGCCGGGACCGAGGATTGAACCCCGGCCGCCAGCATAGAAGTCTNATCTTTGCCGGGACCGAGGATTGAACCCCGGCCGCCAGCATAGAAGTCTGACACCTTACCCCTAGACCACCAGGTCACCTCCTATTAGTTCTCTGAAAGGATAGTCTTCTGGTTCTTCACTTGAACTATTTTCTCCTTCCACTAGTTTCATATAGATTTTGAATTTTCCATTCCTTGAAACTTCCTCAAGATATCCTGAACGTATCCATCCTGTGATATCGTCATAGAGCCATTTTAATGATTGACTTCCATCCCCAGGCAACATTTAACACTTCCAAGATTCTTCACTTGAAAACGGTCTTTAAATTTTTGCTTTAATTCTGAAATCTAATTCAAGTCACTTGAGATGATCAATATGTCTTCAACGTAAACCGTAACAATTTTTGGCTTCTCATCTGCCAATACACACACATATCTGTGCTCAATGGACTTAATCCAAGGGCCTGAAGCTCTTTGTTGATCATTTTGTGCCACTGCCGACCAGCCTGTTAAAGTCCATATAATGACCTTTTCATCAAACTTTATTACCCTCTTTGAATTTTAAACTGTTCCCTCTTTGACTTTTTTTTCTTTTTGCAAATCTTCCTTCATTGCAATTGTTCATGTTGTACCTTTTGGTAGACCTTCCGAGATTTCCTGTTCTAATGATCTGAGGTGGTCCAGGTATCTTCTTGCTTCTTCGAATCCAAAAAAATCTTCATCTTTGATGTCAGGATAGTTATTGTTTCTATGATGTGCTTCATTAACTTTGTTTTGTTCAGGGGGAGTGGATTCTACTTCCACCCAAGTTTTCTCTTCTGTTGGGATCGTCTTTTCTTCCCCTTGAGATTTTGCAAAATCATTATATTTCTGTGCTTGCAGAAATTCATTGAGAAGAGTTACATCGCTCATGACTTATACTTTTCTTCAAGTAATTAACCGAACTCTGTAGCCTTTGGATTTTTCAGAATATCCCAAGAACACACAACGTCGGGTACATTGTACAAATTTTTCCTTTCCGGGTGTTATATCGAGGCAGTTTCTTAAACTTCCAAAAGTCCTCAAGTGTGTGAGATCAGGCTTTTTCCACTTCTGAAAGAACATCTGTTTCGCAGATAGTTTGCTGTTGACACAGCCTCTGCCCAGAAACAGGGTGAAAGATTCAACTCTAACAAGAGACATCTCGCCATCTCCACCAGTGTGCGGTTCTTTCGTTCTACGATTCCATTTTGTTGAGGTGTGTAGGCAAAATTTAAGTCTTCTATTGATGCCACACCTTTCCAAATGCTAATTAAATTCCCAGTTAAGATAACTCTTTACATTATCTGACTGGAGACACTTTATCTTTCTTCATGTTTGGTTTTCAACTAAACTTTGGTAGTTTTGGAAAGTTTCTAGTGCTTCATTCTTAGACTTCAAGAACTTCACAATGCTCCACCGAGAAGATTCATCAACAAAAATAATTAAAAATTTCGCGCCACCCATAGGCTGGGTGTGCATTGGGGCACACAAGTCTGAGAGCATAATTTCCAAAAGTTTTGTTTTACGACCTAACCTTTTTAGAAAAGAAGTTTGTGTAAACTTTCCCTTGATGCACGTTTCACAAATACAAACACTTCCTATTTGAGCAAACTTTATGTTAAGATCTGTTAAAAGCATTCTTAGATCTTTAAAATTTAAATAGTTATTTATCTTCAGATGACACCTTCACATTTACTGCACTTTCTCTAGTGTAATACAACCCATCAATTCTCTCAGTGAACATTTGCTCACAACCGCTGTTGTCTCGAATTATATAGCAGAATTTTTCTTAAAATTTACTTCACAAGCCTTATTGGTTATCTTACCAACAGAGATCAAATCTGTTCTCAGATCACGAACATAAAGTGTATTTTCCAAATTTAATTAATACCTTTTCTTTGTCCCCGTTAGTAATTAACAGTTTCACAGTACATTTTGATTCAACTGTAGTGGATTCACTACTTTCAAAGTTCAGCTTTACCCTTTCACATTCTTGACTATTCACAAACTTGTTTTTATCTTTTCACATATGTGAGGTGCACCCACTATCGAGACACCATTTTCCTGTGTGGTGGGGTGGTCTTCAGTCCTCAATGCTGACTCTTTAACGGCAGTAAAGATAAAACCTATTTCATCTACTGTACTCGCTTTCTCGGACGCATTTCTAAACTTTGTAGTAGTGATGAAGAAGAAATTAATAAACGCAGCATTAGAAGAGGTGTGTAATATTTTGGCTGGAAATCAAAATGTTCAATGCAATCAAAGGGCAAGATACATTATCACTAAGTGAGCCTCAAGTGCAGCAGCTCAATACCAAACACAAGATGAAACTGGCCCATTTCAATTGAGCAGTGTTTCCTAAACATTTTTATCACAATCCTAAATCTAATATTTTCCCGGCCTGGAAAACCTAGGTATCATTCATTACATGTAGTTTCAATTGCATATTGTTTTCATATTATTGTTTATTGAATTAAATTAACTTAACTGAATTAATTTAGATTGAAAAATAGAATAATTTTAACAAATTTTCAATCAGACAAAATGTAAAAACACATTTTTAATGAAAATGTGACTGTTGAAATGTTTGGTATTTGACCAAAAAATACTATGGATTGTGTGGCTACCCCTGGAAACATGTCTCTTCCCTTCAAACAAACAGCAAAAAAAAATCTCATTTTATTTCTTCAGAGCCAGTTTTAAATGGATTTAAAAAAATCAAAAATTTAAAATTTCAGCTTTGAGGCACATATGTTTGTGTGCAGGGGCCATTAATTTTAAAATTACAGCCTTCTGCTTGCGGTAGATATCCTTCAAAGCTAATGACAGAGAAACTCTTCATTTCATTATAATGGAAAATAGATCAAGGCTATCAGCCAAAGTGAAGCCATTTCAGCGACTTTTTAATTTTATGAATAGAAGATTATACAATTTTTTGTGAAACTGTGACTCAATGAACAAAATTTGTTAAGTGACAAAAGCCGTTTTTCCTTCATTTTGTAGGAGAGCCCTTCTAGTTTGAGTGTTATGTTAATTGACGTACAATGAAAACCATTCTGAGGATCCAGGTGATTCCTTGCTTTAATCTTAACGTTATAATACCTGAAAATCCTTGTCCAATATACTAAAGGTATGCTAGAGTCGAAAGAAGGAAAAGAGTATTTTCAACTTTCCAAGTCAGAATGGGCCTTTCCTCAAGCTGGGTCCAAAATTCTGAGTACAGGTGAATTTTAAAACATTGTGGAGTCTAGGTAGGTGCTGTCATAAATTTAGTTTCAAGCCGCACTTGAGGCGCACTGCACTATTTTTGACTATGTATCTGGGCCAAAAATTATGATACCTTCAGGTTTTTATATCGACTTGACTTTAAATTTGAATTTAGTGCATTCCGACTGCCTCATTTCTACAATTAAAATAAGATAAAATATACAACAAGAGAAGTGTGGTGAACACACTTGCAAATTTGAAAGCATTACAAAATCTTACATTAAAATTAATAGATCAATTAAAAAATAATAGAATTGAAAATCAGCTTAGGGTGTTTAATAATCATTCCCACAAAAGTAAAAAAATATATGTAACAAAAGTTAGGGGGTGGGAGATACATAAAGAATAAGTAAACACAATAAAAATAATACAATAACCAATAAACATTCTGTAAACACAAACTAGCACTGTGGCAAATAAAACCACTCACCAGTCATCCTTCCCATAGGTCGGATAACTATAAGAGACAACACAGCACAGCTATAATAACACACAGTGCTTGGCCAATTAAAAAATATGCCATTTCACAACTAACCTCCCCTCCCTCTCGAATTTAGAACTCTAATTAAATTATGGAATAACACATCTAATGGGGTTATAAAACCTTAGAAAATAACAAAATTAACATATTATTGTTCTACAGATAAACAGCTCATCTCATGTTAAACGAATATGTATACACTATTTACCCTGAAAGGTTTGTCTTAACTTGACTGATTAAATTACACTACAGCAGGAGTCGGCAACCTTTTTGAACACCTATCGACTTATTAACTTATAAAAGCACCTATGATCACCTATTGTTTCACCACTCTACTTTTGTTTGTTTTTTGTTTATACAGTAGGCCCCCTGTATCCAGTATTCAGTTACTCGCGATTTACCGCTGCCTAATTTTATTTATTTTTTACAAAAAAAAGTTTATAAGTCACAATGCCTTCACCATCACACCACTTCATCTCCTCATAGTGGGCATTGTGCTATCTTATCAATATAATCATTACCATCATCACATTGGGAGTCTCAAAACAAGAAGAATGGAAAATATTAAGTACACTGTTGGGTACAGTACACATTATGTACTTTATTTAATGTTGATAATATCTTACTGTGAATAATTTATCAATTTAACATTACCATATTTATGTATGTTACATGAATATCACATTATATAATAGTTCAGTATTATTCACGGTTTTGTGTAACCGCGGCAGATCTAGAAACGTTATTACCCGCAGATATGGGGACCCTAATATACATCTTACATTCATTCCTTAAATTCAATCCTCTTCTCAAAACTGATAATGACCAATAAAGGTAATTGTGGTCATAATAAAATATTATTTGAAAGTACCTCATACATTTTTGCAAGCTTAGACGACACCTTTTAATGGCGATGTAATTTTTTTTACATGATTGGCTGAAAATGTTTACAAGATTGACCAGTTGCCGACACCTGACCTACAGTATAGTGGAAACAAGCATGGTAAAAAGTATACTCTATTTACACTGAAAGGAAGCAATTTTAAATTGATTAAATTATTGTGGTAACTTACAATATACACCATTATGAAACCAAGCATGGTAAGCTTGCTACCTCATTAATACCCTAAAAGGAAGCAACCTTTGATTTGGGAGGGGGTACAAGCAAGCTCTTCAGAGATTTATTTACAACCCGAAAATTGCAATAAAAATAGTTTTTTTGGTCAATATTTTGTTTTCATACTCAAATGCTACTTTAATTTTAACATTAAAATTAAATTGAGAATTCATTCTTAAAAAAAATCAAATGTAAGAAAATATCAGTAAGCTTCTTACTACAGGATACAAATACAAGGTGCTTGAAAATTCCTTCTCAACACAATATTTAATTGGTTGGCAAAAATGTTACATCAAGTTTACAAACACTACATTCCCTATTTATAGAGTTAGTGCTGAAAGGTCTGTCTATTTTATTATTTATTTGAGGTATTTAGCATGCACTTTCTGGACCGACTTATTATACCAACACACGAAAAAAATTTATAAACAAGAGTACAATTCAAAATGGAGTAATCCATTGTTTGTGTTATTTGTACTCTCTTCTTCTTTGTGTTTTATAAAGGCAACAATACCGAAATATTATTTTATTTGTGTTAAAATGTGTGTGTGACTACTTCTACTATAGAAGACAGAAGAAAGGAAGAAGATGTCACCTTTGTGCATTGGACTCCTCCCACATTTTTCCTCTTTCCCTAGGTGGGCTTTCTTCATCAAATTTATTCTTAGTAGTTGATTTTTCCTTTTTCTTTAGTTTTATCAATTTCCTTTATTATAAAATTATCTAGCCATTGGATCACCTCATTTTTAAACATTATAAACAAGAGTAAAATGGTCTACCAATTTTGCCATATTAATATCACTCAAGAAAAATCTGTCAACCTTAGCTAGGTTTGAACTCACGAACTTCGAGACCTGAGGCGAGAACTTTGCCCAAAAACCGAGGCCGACAAAAGTGCTTGTCAGGGGTTTTCTTGGCACATATTAGCTCTTCACTTTATTGATATATATAGTGATGAGTATTATGTAAAATGTTTGCTGCCAATAACTACTATGAAATGATTTTTCAATCACCCTGTATGTCATGGTATTCCTAACTAACCATGAAACTCACCCCATGGGAGAAGCCCCAGCTACACCAGACCTGACTAGTGGCGGTGGTGGTTGAGCCACGCTAGGGAGGTGACTTGACTGAGTCGTCATCGGCATGGACACCTTCACAACAGAGCAACACATCCAGTGAATAATTTTTAAACGTTCATTATAAAAATTTTACAAAAAAAAAAAAGATGAAAGTAAAACTGCAAAAATTAAACTAATAAAAGTAAATAAAGAAATGAATAAGAATATTGTAATCAGCTCTATTTTTGTTATGGGGTGTTTTAAAAGGTTGGTATTTATTCCAAATAATACAAACCAGAAAATTATAACTATAGTTTATAGTACTTGTCAAATTTACACTTCACTTGTTTTAAGATAAATATATATATATATATATATATATATATGAAACTATAAAAATACCACTCAAGACAATTAAAAGGATGTCGATGAAGCTCACCGTTGGGTAATACTGAGGAGTAGCTCGGGGTCTTACAGGGTTGTAGCCTCCACGGGTAGTGGTGGTGGGAGCCATCTGAAAACAAATACTCTTTTCACTACTAAGCACATACAGTTGAGAACTTAAAGGTTTATCTCTTCAATAGAAATTATTAGAAAACACCATATAAAGCCACAGATCACTCATCCAACACAGTCTTATGTTAAAGATTTTTGAATTTTTAGATTTTTTGTGATTTTTATATAATTTGGGTCAAATAAATTTTAGGTTTTAGCTTCCCAATTGGCTTGAATGGTTAACTGTGTGACCAGTTGAAAGCATAATTTAATAATTCAATAAATAGGAAAGATGTTAAAATTTTAAATTTTTCCAGAGTTGGTTCATGGAAAGTGTTTTTTTTAAGTTAGGTATATTATCATTGGTACAAAAAAATCACATTGAAAATGTTTAGAAATGTCAAATAAACTATCTTTATTTACTCTAACAATGACTAAACACTTTATTTATTAATTTATTTACACCACTCCTGTAAACACAAAATCGTTTGATGGTAAATCTAGTATGTAATCCTTTTATAAAGATGCACTTCAAAGCCAAGGTTATTTTTAAAAAAAGAAGTTAGTTTTGACATCCCCTAGAGTCTCATTAAGTTTGGTCATAGTTTACATACACATGCAGTTCCAGCAGACTAAATCATTAAAAAATAGTTTTAAATTTGAAAAAGTGTGACAATTTTTTTTTTCACATTGTATTGTTAACTTACAAACAATGCTTGACTCAAGACATATTTAACCCAAAAACATATTGCTAATTGTTAAGGTAACTATTAAAAAAAACTTGTTAGTTTGACTACAATGATTGTTATAAATTTATTCTCTTGTATTTTTAGCCTACTCTATTTATAATACATTAGTTTAAAAGTTACCTATATCAATGTTCATTTTAAGTCAAATGAATTAATTCCAAAAGAATAGAGAAAATAAAAGTTTATCAATTCAATCATATAAAGAAATATGTTTAGTAAAAATATGAATCAAGTTTTTCACACTTATTTAACAAATATTTATGTACAAGCTATCTTATTAATAAGTAGAAGTGTTTGATTAGCTGTATTCATTGTTTTATTAATACAATTGACATAAGCACCTATATTGTTGAATAAAATTTAGTGAAATAAACAAGTTAAATCCATTTCACTACTAAACCAAACTAAACATCTGTTCAGATAAATAAACATTCAATTACTTAGACCAGCTCAACTAAATTTGTAAAGTAATGAAACCAGAATTAACGTAAATACTTTTTTATTTGAAACTTCTTAAATTTGATGTGTGCCTGCTGAAAATTGGACAATATTATAGAGATATTTTTTTCATCCTCATCTTACTACACTAATATCATCTACAAGGGAACTTCATTACTGCTATTGGGGAACGCAATGCCATTGTTTTGTGGTCAATCTTCCTTTAAATTTAAGACTAATTTCACAAATCTGGTTAATCTAGGTAGACAGTAGCGCCAACATAGCACCTTCTGACACAGCTAAAAGCAAGGAGAATTTTGACAGTTAGCCGAGATTGTTCTACATAATAATATTATTTAGTTATAGCCTACTTAAGGAAAGTTCAATTATTATTAATAGTGTTCCTGTATTCGTACAGCAATCAAAGTTAAGTTTGTACTGTTGTATAGGTGACCTGGTGGTCTAGGGGTAAGGTGTCAGACTTCTATGCTGGCGGCCGGGGTTCAATCCTCGGTCCCGGCTCAGATTTATCTGATTATCAAACCCTTCCTTCACCTCTGACAAGACATCTTGTGAATGTGAGGAATGCCAGGCCTCCATCGTGGTTCGGATTCCACGTTAAACTGTAGGTCCTCCATTTCATCTCACAATCACCCTACCATTACACATTAGCGTAAGTGCGTATAACCCAAACGGGTAGTAGGACGCGTGCTAATAATAATAATAATACTGTTGTATATTAGTTGTGTTTTGGATAAACTACAAATATGAAAAGGATATAGGAATGGTTTAAAGGTATGGCCCTTGATTATTAAGAACCTTATGTAACTTCAGAATATATTCCATTCACCGTAGGAATCGACTTCTGAAAGGCCTTTTTCCCCACCATAAATCTACTATATAGTAGGATATTGGTAGGAAAAAAGACCTTTCAGAGAGTAAATTCCTACCATGAATGGAATATAGTGATGGTACACTTTGTTTACCCTGAAAGTTAGCTTTTGGTTGGAAGAACAGTTTAGAAAATTCAAACACATTTATTTCCAGCCAATATAAATAACATTTTACTGTATTATTTGTGTTATTTTATAGAAGTTGTAAATACATATCAAAAGTGATGGTGTCAGGTAACATGACTTGATGTATGAATATATTAAAAATGTTTTAGTATCTTTAGTATGCTAACTACCAGATACCGTTTCTTTCAACCAAAATCAGGCATTCAAGATAAAACTGTATGCTTTCACGATAGACATAGTGTACTTGATTACATATTGTGTTGTGAACAGCAGAAGAAATAAATATCTGAGAACCAAGTCACCTGCATGCAGCCTATACACCTTGGTTACATTCTTTTATAAGCAGATAAATAAACCCTAACATACAGAAAACACTACATTAGGTTGTTGAACAAATTGATTATGTTGAGCAACAACTTATTAAGGTTCCCAAAACCAGATTTGGCTGAAATATGTTCGTTCATCCACTAAAAGAATTTCTGGTTTTAAGTTTTCTAACATTATAAAGTATAATTTTAAATATTAAATAAATATAAAAGAGAAAAACTCAAGTTTTACAAACTAAAAAATAATTTAAAAAAAGTACTTGCCACTTCAAATCTTTTGCTGCCCGATGTCGAATGATTAGGTCTAACAACACTTTTGCATGGCTGCTGTGAAGTGGTAGAAGATCGCTAAAAATTTTGTTTACATTAGGAGGGTAGGTTGTGTTAAGGTAGAAAATTAAAAAATAACCTAGTTTTAAGCTCTAAACTAAAAAATTATATTTCATACATGTACGTAGGTAGTCTACTTTACATTTAAAACTGAATCTAGTTTTTCCCTGCATTGGTGAGCAAGCAGACTATATGTAAAGTTTATCTAGTCTTGTTTGCCAGTGACAAAGCTGGGGTTTGAACCCTTCCATGTCTACTTAGGTTAAGTGGTTTTATACTCTCCCTCCACACAAATCCAGGTACATTTCTTCTAAGTTCTACATTCCCCATTGCTACCCCATTAATGTAGTTAAAAACGTGTAGCCTTGATGATTAGTAAAATGGTCAGAAAAATGCCCTGAAAACAATTAGAGCTAATACAGACTTTGGTGGCTGTATGGTATTGGGTGCTACTCTATCAGTATATTAGACTGTCAATGACTGGGAGATCAAGGTTTGAATCTCAGTTGCGTGTACTGAAGATAGGTTTTCCAAAATGGTTTTCCACTTTCCCTCCACACAAACATGGGTAAACTTCCTATAAATATAACCTTGCTCATCCCTAAAACCATTAAGAGTAATAATTAGTACATTGAGTGTACAACCCAACCAAGTAAAAACGTGATGCTACAAAAAATTAAAGCTAATGCTTGCTACACAACAAACTTTAGTATCAGAAATTATAAATAAGGGTGAAGGGATTAAGTACACAACTAACAGTAGTGAAGATACTTTAGGGTCAAATTTATATAGTTAACCAATCTCTGAGTATACAAATAGCAAACAGTTTAGTTTGAATCGGGGATTGTCTACAATCCAATTTCGACTGCCCTTAGAGTACCAACACAAAGGGTTAATTGAGAGCCCATAAATTTATATCTACATGTTATTGATAGTTTTCTTATACTTGTCCTTCCTGTTGAAATTTTTTTGGAATAGTTCTAATAAATTATAACAATATTTTCTAATGCATGTAAAGTTTTATGCCTTTGTTCACATATAATTGCTGGAAGAATTTTTTTTAACAGCAATAGTTGTGAATTACTAATTTACAATATAGTATAAAAAAATTCTAATATTTTTATTAATGACAAACCATTTTCATTCAAAGATTTAGATTCTTTTCTGTTATTTTTAAGTTCTCAAGGTTCTTTATCAAGACAGACAAAAATTCTAATAGCATGACAATTTAAGGATGTGCGTTTGTCAGAACAGGTGGAGCAATATAAGAACTAATACACCAAATGTGAACATTAGGAAGTGTGGATCAAGAACGTCTGTTAGTCAATTCCTGTGGTCCAACGAGAATGTTTTAGTAAGATGGGGTAATGAAGAAACTATTTAATAAAATTATTTTTTTTATTCAATTAGATTAGCCTATTTGTTCTGTAGTTTGCTATAATAAATTCATTTCCTGCAGAAATGTGTTATTCATCAGTAAACCAGGTTGTTAGGTAAATAAATAGATTAAAGTGTAAAAAACTGTAAAATTATGCTGATCAAACAAAACTGAAACTTTGTTAAGAATACTCAAAAATGTTTTCATGATAGCGGCACTTTGATTTTATTTATATTTTAGTAATGTGTCTTACTATCCATTTGGATTAAACACATTATTTACTAATTACTTTAAATTGTTAGGTATAAGGAAGGTTTAATTTAGAGGAAGTGTACCCACATTTGTGTGGCATAGAAAACCATTTAAGAAAAAAAAACTCAGTATACCTAATTGAGATCGAACCAGGGTCTCCCTGTCTTTGGCAGTTTAGTCTATTGTGAGAGTAGTACCTTATAGACATGCAATCTCTGAAGCTAATCTTAATTCTATTTAAAGTCTATGGAGTTCCATGGCTATGAAGGTGGTAAAGGCTTTTGATGTTATTCATCAGCTAAATCTTGAAAAAGATTACCAAGGAATAGTGTTGATATCTGAAGGAATGAATGCAAATTGGCCAAAAGTGGGTCAAGTTATTACTAAAAGGAGTTTCTTTTGTTTCATTATTTTAATTATATTTTTTAAATTGATTTAGTAAATTTTGTTTGATTTGAATTCAATTTTATTGTTGGTGGTGTATAGCCTGTTTACACAATCTTTTAAAACATTTTAAAAGCATGTTGGATTGTCATGAATAGTATTCAATTAATTATTTACCAATAAACATTTGTATCCATATAGATGGTGAGTAGAAATACTTGCTGGCTAACAAATTCTTGTAAAAAAAATCCAGCCTTGTCATGAAGTTCAGAAATAGTGTATAAATGATGACATTGTTATTTGTAATACGAACATTTTAGGAATGCTAAGATGATAAATAAAAACTATTTAAAAAATATATGAATGCACGTCAATAGCACAATTAACTACCAAAATTACAACATTAGACAGGGTGGCTACAAAACTTTTACGACAAAATTTACTGACTTTTTCCAGGTAACATTTAAAAAAATTCCCCCACTTAATCTCTTTATAGTTTTAATTGGTGAATGGCAATTCTTTTATGCTTATTAGATTGATAAAAACTATCCCTAAGGCTACAAAATATCAACATTCTTATTTTATAAAACAAACCATGTACAACCATCTTATGTTAACAGAATGCTATATCTAGACCAGCTGTGGGCAAACTCTGCGGCTTGCGACTACAATTTGTGTGGCCCTCACTAAAATTTAAGATTTTGTGATTTCATTAACAAAAATGACAAATTAAATATATGATCAATGCATGTTTTTGAACCTGTCAACAAATAAGCAAGCTCATTTATAATGTTACATGTCCACAAGCAAAAGTTTGTGTGTATGGTAATTACGGTAATTATATGACTAATAAATGTATTTTAATGGGGAAATAAAGTTTATTATTTAGTAAACTTAGATTTCTGTCACATACAACCTGCTATGAAACTTACAGATGTCTGTGTGGCCCTCGGCGAGAAAAGTTTGCCCAACTCTTATTTAGACTATAAATTTTGTTAGCGCCGAGAAAAATCTCACTTTTGTTTACATTTTTAGGTGTAAGGTTTAAATTCACTGACTTTTATTTTTTATTAAAATTCCTTACATTTCCCTGAAATCAAAAAAACTCCCTTGCTTTTCCAGTTTTTGCCTGTTTGTAGCCACCATGTTAGAGGTAAACTATTACTTGGTTCTATCAGACTTGTGTCATAATATCTACTAAAGTATTATACTAAAATAAATATTAACTCACATTGTGGATAGGAGTTTGGGCCTGTGTCATTCTTATCATTGGCCCAGCTGGCTGGGAAACAATGGGCTGGTATGTTGCTTGGCCTCCAACGAGACCAGACCACCCGTTACATACCGCCTGCTGCATGGTGTTCGCCGATGGCACCATGCTCGCTGCAGCAGTGTTTCTCGTTTGATGCACACCTGTAGGAAGTTTAGTCACCGTCATCGCACTCGATACGACCGGTGAATGCGAGACAGGAGGTTGCTTTGTCCACATCCCTCCACTAGCCATAGTGGTCCCAGTCTTACTGCTCGGCAACAACAGCTGCGAGTCTACCACTCGACTGGGCCAATAATCCTCGAACAATGTGCCCGGGGAAAAGTAACTTTTAATATCGTTCAAACTTATCACCGAACATGTTTCACTGGCAAAAAGCTCATTACGTATACCTTGAACTTTACAACAAAACTTAAGATAAGCCAGGTCCCAACCCTCTAACTTTTCCGCCCTCAACTTTAAACTGTCCGTTTCACCTTCAAAGTAGAATAGCGGAACAAATTTTTGCACCTCGCGAACTGTGTACGGCACCACAGACTCTCCATTTATGCGTATAAAGCCACATTTGTCTCTTGGGTTGCTGGAACTGAGGAGCAGCTTATTATAGCACACATCGAGGAAGTTGTAAAACTCACCAGCATCTTGTAATCTTACCACTAAGTCTTTGGTTGTAAAAGTTTCCCTACCAAAACAACCTTCACAATGTTTCAAATTTATTTCATTAAGAAGCTTTGCCTCCGCCTCGGTAATGTAGTAACTGCGTACGCAGGTGCAGCTGTATATGTCCGAGTGGAGGTATGACAGGTACTTGTTTAAGAGTTTATTTTCTACCATCCGCACGGCACAGTATTTCTCTCCATTTCTAAATATGTAGGGGATGTGACACTTTCCAAGTGTCACCCAACCAAATCGGCCCATTAGACTTTCTTCATCACAGGCAGGTTTCTTGTCCCCAGATGTTGCAGATGACTTCTTTTCTATAGTCTGGAAGAGTTCACAGAAAATTTTAGTGAACTAAAATTAACAATAGGTCTTGCTTATTTATTCTAAGGCATTATGGACTCAAAAGTTCATTGCCGCACTTACAAAAGTACATCACCTTTACCTACCTTGAGTAAGCTAGCTATATGCAGCACCCTTCATTACACCCTAATCTATTTCAGTTTCATTCTAATGTTATCTTCCCATTGGGTTTGCCAGTCAATACTCTGAACATGGAACTCATCATTACATAAACTCCTCCACTTTCCATAACTTATTCTCTTTTTGGACCAAACATCATTTTAAGCACCTTGTTTTTGAACAACCGAAAAAAATTTCATCGTGCAAGGTAAGCGAACATGTTTCACATCCATAGAAAATAAGTAAAATTAATGTTTAGTATATTCTCAGTTTTAGATTCCTTGAAAGCAGACGAGATGCAACAAATTACTGACCGAGTAACTATTTAATACAATAGGCCTTGCAATATTTATTATGATTATGAAAGTATGATTAGTAGCACTAAAGTGTTTAATCTGTTTTTATCTAAAGAAGAATTAGGTCAAAGTTAATTTGAAAAATTACACCTGAACAAATGATTCCAATCTAAGAGTGTAGGTGTTTTAAAACCATGTTGTTTCTAGTTATCGTTTAGAACAAGAATAGTATGGGTAATAGGAATGAGGTGGGTAGCTTAGAGGAAATGTACCGCAATAGTGTACCTCCTCAGATCCATGCATTTCCATATGCTATCAAATTTTTGACCTCAAGAGATGTCCAGGTTTGTCCCAAGACTCTTGTCTTTATGATAGGGAAGATGTGTGTTCAAATTACCAATATAATTTATATATAAGCATTAACCTACCTAAGCCAAACAAATTGTGTGTAAAATGTGATATATAAAATTATTTTAAATTTAAGGGTTCTAATCAGCCACTCGACAAGCAAATATTTTTGACTTAAAATTGTGTAATAATGGTAGGTTTTTTTTGTCACCCCATTTCTCTGCCCATTTGGGTCGTTCATATGTAATAATTATGCCAATGTGTTAGGGATAAGGGAGGATTGAATTTAAAAGTGTACCTACATTTGCATGGAGGAGTGGAACACTATTTAGGTAAAACCACTCTTGGTACAACTAGCCGGGATTCAAACCCTGATCTATCAGTCATCAGTAATACAGTATATTCTAAGTGTGACACCTTAGACCATTTGACCATCAAAGTGGGTGCTGAAATATATTTTGAAATAGCAAAATATTTTTTCCATTTGAATTAAATTTTATTTTTATTTAAATGGGGTATTTAATGTGCACTTTTTGAACACTGGTTTTTATGTCAACACATGACTTGTAAAGTAGTTTAAATATAGAAGAGACAATACCCAGCCGTTAATTCAGCATTTTGAAAGGGTAAACTCTCATTTCATCAATGATAAATGTTTTGACCATGCCAGGAATCAAACCCAGGGCCCTTTCTTTAACTCAAAGGACAGAGATGCTTCCGACTCAGCCAAGCTGACCGACATCTAAATTAAATGTGTTGTTGTGTAATCTGTTATTTTTACCAGTTTATTCATCCCAGAAGGGTTGTTTCTCGTGAGATAGCTCATTATGCCGGCTTGTCCAGGTTGCACCATATTAGGGCGACCGGTAGACATCGTGGTGGCCGCCGCAGCAGCCGCCGCTTTCGCTTTGTTTGCTTCCACCATTTTTGCGGCCAGTTCTCGTATTTCAGCCTCATCAGGACGCTCCTCCTTTATCTTCACGGGCGGAACTGGAAACATGTTGGTCTGTTATACGATATTATTGCATATAAACTAACTTTGTTGGAGCACATTATAAACGTGACTATTGAAACCACGTCATCACAGTTTAACTTTAGGTTGATTAAATTAATATTTCAAACTTGGTTGATGTTGGAAAGACGACTTTAAGTTGGCCCCTTGCAATAACCAAAATGTATTTTACCATGATTATTTGTTATTGTTAACATTTAGTCATAGTTTTACAAATTAGTGGTTTATAAAAAAGGCCACCATAAAATATTAGGAGTGTGCAGGGAAACTTCAAAATGTCAATGTCAAAGGTCACTAAAGTTCATTCACTTAGATTTTGCAAGACACCCATATCACATCTTAGAATCATCTCAAAGGAAGAAAAAACTTTGATATTATGTGAACCAATTTAAAATATTTCCCTAAATGTGACATATTTCAACAAATAATCTTTTTAGTACAGCAAAGTTTAACAGTATTTTAGCACATACTGGTGAGTCATATATAATATAAGCATAGATTAATTCAGATGACAACAAACCTTTTTATTTAGCCAGATACACTTTATGGATAGATTAAAAATTAAATTATTATTATTATTAATCTTACTACCCGTTCGGGTTATACACACTTACGTTAATGTGTAAATGGTAGGGTGATTGTTAGATGAAATGGAGGACCTACAGTTTAACGTGGAATCCGAAACACTGTGGAGGTCTGGCATTCCCCACATTCACAAGTTGTGATTAATACAAGTCTTGTCAGAGGTGAATTAAAAATTAAAATTGGTGTTTTATGACATAAATAATAACCTTGATTTTGACTTTGCTTTCCATTTAAAAAGTGACCTTCTCACACGCCGATTAAATAAGCTCATATGGGAAAATTTCAACATTTAAATCAAACCACAAACCCCATATTAAAAATGTCTGCAAATTATGTCATCATTGTGTTCATATAAATATTTTTAAACTTTTCTTCATACACACATC
>CABFOV010000330.1:207851-221967 GCA_902141375.1 Timema poppense
AAAAAAATAGCGTGGGTCATCAAAAATCGTTTACAAAATCCAACCAAAAACGTAACCAAATCAAAATAACAATGTTAAACAATAGCATGGGTCATCAAAAATTGTTCACAAAATCAAACCAAAATAGTAACCAAATCGAGAATCGAAATAACAATGGCAAAAGCAAGCCTGGCGCGTGATGTAGCGGCAGTCGCGCGCGGGGAAACATTGTCTTGCTTGTGGGAGGGGGTGGACTGAGTCAAGTGATATTGGCTGGCATTGATGAGGTAGTGTCTTTTTTTATACCTGACCCACCCCAGTTACTAGTAATACAGCGTTCACAAAGATAATTGCAACGCAGCGACCTAAATAAATGCAACAAACACATTTTACAGCCGATTTCCTTAAACTTTTCAACATTTTTCCCCACATTTTTCACGGTTCCTCAAAAAAGGGTCGTTACTTCGAGAGGAACGCTATTCCCGGGGTCGTAAAATCGAGAGTTGTCTGTACAAGTCGAAACTCTCTAGTCCAGCACTCTGTTTGTTGTCAGACAACCAGTGGTCCAACACATTTTGAATCTGCCGCCATTAGTTTAAGAGGCAGTCACCAAGATGGTAATATTAACAGTACAAAGATGCCAAAGTTGCTTACATTGGCAGCCGAGTGTTTTGGTAACATGTTCATGTTTTGGCTTGTATTCTGGTTTTATTTTAGCCCTTAATTATGTCTTCCAAGAGACCATAAAATTGTGAAAGGTGGTGCTAGTGCTAATAAGCATGAACATAAATTATTAACTGTTCTTTATAAGGTGGAATTATTGAGAAAAAAAAATATTGAAATTCCGTTTAAGGCTGTGTGTGATTTATATGGAATTGGCTCATCGACAGTTTATGACAACGAAACAAAAGGAACACATTTTAAATTTTTTGCCGAGAAAGAAAGCCGAAAAACTTGGAATGGTGGAAAGAGAATAGTTCACTTATAAAGTGGTTTAAGCTCAGCTGTGGCGATGTGTGGGCCATTTCAGGTGAAATGTTTATGAAGCTAGCCAAAATGTTTCATCACGAACTAACTTAAGACTATGACTCTGAATATTGGCCAAGGTGGTTACACACAAGTTTAAAGGCAGGCTCCAAGTGTGGTGAAAACCGAAATACCGATAATGAAACCGTGGCAAAATTTGTCAATGAGTTTTCAGAATCAAGGTGTGGATGTACGAAACTAGAGAAAAGGTTGATGTTATTGCGTTTAATTTTCTTCACATGGTGATAACAGTTGTCAAATGAATATCTGTCATGAGCATAGCCCCCATTAAATGAGAAACTTATTAAATGAAGAGAAAAAGTTATCATTAAATTCCAGGACACCCTTTACAGATATTCAAGAAATGTTGATAACACGTAAAGAAAATTAAACTATGTTTGTACTGAAGCAATATTTGATTTCTTTTGAACCAAAAAAAATATGCTTTAAAAACTTTAAAAACGCTGACGTCCCCTACATTCCCAAAGTAGAATGTTGTCAATGTTGGCCGCTAAGAAATATTAGACTTTTTTCTACTGTTCTCTCAACCAAAATTTGGCTATATACATCACATTGGACCTGGCAGCATTAATGATATCTTTTGTTTGGTTCATATACACTTATTGTATACAATATATGTTTAAACAGCATTTAAATATGTAAATCGATAAAGTTTGTCACTTTTAGATTTTATATTACAGGTATTATTTGAAACTTTTTTTTCTGACAAATAATAATTGTATTATTTCTACCTTGTAAGTTATAGCGCTAAATATGTATAATGCTATGGTAAGTCTAGGGCGTAGGCATAAAAGGTATATGTGATGCGGCCCAGAAAAACATGCTAAATGTCACAAAAATCCTTTTTCTGTTTTTTATTTCTATCAATAGAAAACTCAATTCTTAACATTAAAAAATATATATACCTCTAACTATAAAATTACATTTTTTTATAATATTTCAAACATCAATATATATTTTTACCCATTTGTGGTAAATGGCCACCAGAGTTTAAGAAAAGAAAAATATCCATACAAATTAAATCTTTTTTTTAACCATAAGGTATTTAAAATACTCTTTTTGAATTGGAGAATACATTTTGTCTGCAAAAAAAAATTTAGATGTTTTATTTTTTTTATCAGAAAAAGGAATAACTGAAAAATGTTTACCAACAGAAACAGAATCCATAGAATTAATGTATTTATAAAATATTATAACTATAGTTTTTACTCTTCTGTCTTGATTTTTAGTTAGCACTTTAATATTTAAAAAAATCCTACTTAGTCTAGCAACTTTACTGATTGGGACTAAAATTATCTCTTTTTTCTAAACTAACTACCAGGAACCATCACTAACGAATTAAAGAATAATTAAAATTAATCACTATCAAATTTATCAAAACGTCACCACTTTGGCACAACACAGGAACTAAATGGTGCAGTTGGTATACCCTCTATAGAGATGCAGCCTTCTTTGATCTTCCACATGACCCCTTTGGAGGTGTGCTGGGGATAGTGTTAGCTTCCAAAATTCACAAAACACAATCAATGTGACTATCAACTATTAAGCTTTCAGAGCAACGAACAAAACAGTATGATCAATCACTAGACTTGAGGAAAAAATACCATTTTCTTCTACAAATCTTTATTAATAATGATTACAGTACAAAACAGCACTAAAACAAATGAAAGGCGCTGGTTTTATTATTGTTTGAAATACTGAAAAATAGAAAGATATCAATTACCACTGAATATGTAACTTTCAATAAACCATGCCTCTTGTCGCTATTGGAATTTAGTATCAGGTCTACAGCTGGCATGATTTAATTTCCTGCGCAATACCTTATTTAAAGCTAGATTTATTTTATTATTAGTGTCGTGATCATATTTACTGATTGACATTGTAGTTAAGGTTTCGAACTAACTGATGTCACTGAAATCTAGAACCCATCAATTTCAACCCAAAATGACATTTTACGCTCTGCTGAACAATTTCTTTGAGTGACATGTGGCATGGGTCGCATCACATATTCAGAGTTCTTAGGAGTCAAATTCCATGGTCCGGCACACATCATCTTCCAAGGGTGCCAGACTAAGAGTTTCAACCAATATACATACTCAAAAGTGTACACTGTTTTTAAGGTATAGTCACAAAGCTGAATGATTTACTTCCCCCAGTATGAGATTTCAGAAAGCAATTTTTCACAAAGATAATGATCCTAATAAACTTTATTGAAAACTAAACTACACATCATATTACATCAAATTACATTATTTTATAAGTAAATAAGAAAATATTTCCATAGTTTAAACCATTTATCAAATTTTTAAAAAAAATTGAGCCACAGCAACACAGAAATGCTTTAGTAATGCTTAAATTGTGTGAAAATAACAAAATTGCCAAGAATAGACTGGTATGATTCTAGTATGAAAGAAAAATAGGCTACTGTATATTCATGTGGCAATTCGTGTGGTGTATAGCTGTCATTTTGATAGATGGAATTTTGTAAAATATTATCAACGTTGACAGCAAAAACACTAAATATTTGTATTTTTCTTACTACCATAATCCTACTATACTTCTAGGCTACCCTGCAGATAATTCATTTTAAAATGTAATTAATGAGAAATATGACAACTAGTAGCAAGTATGAATTTTTTTTTCATGGTATACATATATCTCTAATGCAATGTTAGCCAACAGTGTAGCATGTACACTCCATTTTACCTGAAAGGTAATAGCATTCTTAGATATGACTAACCTCATAATGGAACCATGTAAGATAAGCTTTCTACCAACCAGGCTAACTGAAAGGTATATATTGTAATAAGTTTTATTTATTTTGTATTGTGTCTTACCTGCTTGGTTAGCCCCATGGTCTAAGGTGCTACTCACGCTGTAGACTAAACTGCTGATGACGAGGAGATTGAAGTTTGAATCTTGGTCGGGTAAATTGATGGTGATTTTCTCAAGTGATTTTACACTCTCCCTCCACACAAATGTAGGTATACCTCCTCCAAATATTAAATATAACAGTTACAATCTCTAAAGACTATTAGCGTAATTAATACATAAGCGTATAACCCCAACGAGTAGTGAGATGTGATGCAAAAATATATATATTGTGTCTTGGTACCCATTTGGGTTACACAGATAAATTAATTACACTCATGGAATAAGGAAGGTAATATTTTAGAATAAATGGGCCCAAATTTGTGTGGTGAGTATGAGAAATTATTTAAGGAAACTCACCCCTACTAACATCTGATCAGGATTCAAGTCTGATCTCCCCTTCATATGCAACAATCCAGTCAAATACGAGAGCGATGGGGTAGACCATGTGAATATAGATATGAGTTAAAACTTTATTGCTGTCAAAAGTTTCGTTGCTTAAAAAATAGGTTATAGGCATAGTCACCAACTTCGTTCAGCATTTTATTCTTAAAGACTACCAAATAATACAATCTTAAAATGAATCTAATAGAGCTTTTTAAAAAAATTAATGATAATGCAAAATAATATTTAATAACCTGACAATTTGTATGCCTTGCTAAAAACTTAAAATTGCTCAAATTTTTTCATAATATAATTGAATTTGTTGTAAATCAGTTTATTTTTAATTTGTAGCCTAGCCTATATGGATGCTCAGTTTTAGATAATATTTTACATGTTAAATTCACCATTTGTCATTACACTGTGATTATGTTCATGTTTAATTATACATAAACATATAAATAAACTGTATATTTATAAACACTGCAAACTTTCGTGAAGAAATCTCAGTTAAGTACCAAGCCAAGATACTTGTATGACGCCTGCCTCCTTGGTGGATCTATGGTTAAGTGCCCAGAGTGTAAAAAATTATTTTAACAATGCTAGAGTAAACTAAATGCTCTAAATTGCAATATATATATACAGGGTGTCTACTCAGTTAGAGAAACAAAAATTCGTGACTTTTTGGTGACCTTTTTTGACCACAAAATACCTTCGGGGGCGTATAGCCCAAACGGTCAGTAAGACGCGGTGCAAAAAAAAATCCTTTGGTAACCGATTGAACATTATATTGTACATCGGGCCTAGATATTATAATAAAAAAACACCTTGGAGTAGGGCAGAGGTTAGTTCCAAATGCTTCTTACCTTTTCCGTGAATTTTCACTTCATTCAACCCACTGTGGCTTATATCAAATTTCGATTTATAAAATGTACAATAAGCCTTATACTGGTCATCTTCAACAGGGCGCAACCACTTTGAGTATTTATTTTCTTCAACAGTCAGCCAAAACTCTTTGAACGAACATTTACCAGGCATCTTTTAACAGATTATCCTAAACTTCACAGATAAAATCTTTGAATGCCCCACAAAAAAATTATGGATTTTTTCGCAACACACGATTAAAAAATAATTTAGGCCTAATATTTTATGTGCCCATTAAACAACAAAAATCATTTTAAAAATTGGTAAATTTCAACTGTTTTGAATGAATGGTCTTTAAAATTAAATGAATTACATCAAGGATTAAATATTAACACTAGTAATATTATTTTATATTTTATAAAAAATACACCATATTTCACTGCAAAAACTATTGCTATTTGCTGCCAACGTTAATTTGAAATTATAATATACATTTTACACCGCCTTTAAATTGCAGTCGGATCACTGAAAGTGTAGTCGGTGACCTGGAGGTCTAGGGGTAAGGTGTCAGACTTCTGTGCTGGCGGCTGGGGTTCAATCCCCGGTCCCGGCACAGATTTATCTGATTACCAAACCCTTCCTTCACCTCTGACAAGACATCTTGTGAATGTGGGGAATGCCAGGCCTCTACCATGGTTCGGATCCCACGTTAAACTGTAGGTCCTCCATTTCATCTCACAATCACCCTACCATTACACATTAGCGTAAGTGCGTATAACCCGAACGGGTAATAAGACGTGGTGCTAATAATAATAACACTGAAAGCGTAAAAAATTGATAATTGCCGCCAACATCTTGATCCAGATCCACAACACAGATGAACGCCTGGTTTCTGTAGAAAATGTCCTGGTATTTTCCCATATTATCTACAAAACCTGAATTCCAATTCATTCACTCGAAAACCATTATTTGTAGACACACACCCCACGAGACAAGCAGCACGCCAAATTAAAATTTAATACAAGATGGCAAAAGTTAAACCTTGTCGTTGGAGTCCCAAACAAAACAATCAGGCAACTTCTTACTGGCGCGTGCCATCACATGTAGTGGATAGCGAGAGCTATCTTTGAAGCATTCGCGTTGTTACGATGTGCGGGAAATTCAAACTAAAATTATTTTCATGACTTTATGACCAAAATATTAAAAATCCGTGTCTTTCGTGGCCTTTTTTTGCAATTAGTGACTTTTTCATGACTTTCGTGACCCAGTAGACACCCTGATATATATATATATATATCACAATATTAAGTAGTATAGATCTGAGAAAAATATAATTTGGGACTTTTTAATATAAAACACATTTTCTAAAGATTACTTCACTTTGTGTGAGACCAATTGTATTTACTCTATAATTCCCAATTTTATGCAAAGCTAAAACTTGGTAAAAGAGGAATTTGGAAGGTTCAAACCTCCTCCTCCTAGTCTCCTGAAACTTGATAGTAATTTTAATTACTGGTAATACAACATTATTGTTGAAACCATTTCAAAATAAATGTACAACTCTCTAACTAACACTGAAACCATCAGTGGTGCCGCTGCAGGAGAGACCAGAAGGACCTTGAAAATCAATACTGGTGTCAGATTTAATGCTTAAAAATGAGGCAATGTCTAAATCATCACCTACAGTCTATACACCATAGAAGTGGTTGTAAATGACAACTCGCAGAAGATTTTTTATTGCAAACATAGGATGAAAATTACTTATGTGGAAAAAGTTAATATTTTCCTAGTAATACAATAGTATCAATCAAAGGTGATAATAAGCACGGCCAATAGTAATAATACTTTTCTAGGGATTACTGTATAGTTGTTTTTTCTTAACTTATTGAAAGGACAATAAATATAAATAAAACAGTAAGTTTTGTTATGTGGTTTTTATTTTGAAAACACAAACACGTGAATACAACCAAACACAGTTTGTTGTATGAAGTCATCAACCTCCCTTGTTTCTGCTGGTTCACCATCTTATTTATGATAAGAAGCCAGCCATTTATAAGGTCTTGTTTGTAAAGTATTTTTGCTAATTTCATACACTACTTCCATAAAAAATAATCTAAATGGTTATTTTCAAGTATTTCAATATTGTAAAAATGATTTTAAAAAAATAATGAAAAATTGTTTGTTGTGAAAGCTTTGACTGACTAAAGTGACAGCAAACTCAACGTACAGTCTTGCAGATCATAGGATTTGTCAAATGGATGCATGAGAATAGATCTGGTAACTTTTGCTAGCTGTCAGTCACCACCCCTCACTCCTGTGGCAAATAAACTTTAGCTGCCAGCATTGTCTCTAACCACAACACAGGACATGTGGCCATTCCACCAGGTTTTAACTCTGTCGTAAAAACAAAATAAAGGTATTGAGTGTGCAGAGCTTAGTCTCTGATCTAATAAATCGAGTTGATCGAGTGAAGTCCAAATAACCTTTTAGATACCTAATCACTAATCAGTGGTGTTTATAAAACCCTCTACTTACTCTGTCCTTTAAACTATATAAGTTGTGGATAGCCCTGCTGGTAGCAAGACTTGTGGGACATACTTTAATACAATAAAAAATGGTTGAGTGGTTGGTTGAGTGTGGGTGAAAGATGCACTGAACAGACATCGCTATTAAAAAATGAACTCAAATCATTTTCAAAGGAATCCAAAGTTTCAAAAAACTATAGAAGCAGGCATTCATTCATCCAGCCTCTTTTTGGTTATTGAAACTCTTGTTCGTTTAAAAGTGTTGTTTTAATTGGCTCCTACACAAAAACAAATTCAGTATTTCCTCTAAATGATACTTTCCTCGACCTTCATCTATCAAGCCTAGTTTAATTAAATATTGACAGGTTGTAAATAAAACGCTATGGAAAAAAAACAATAAATAAGGTTAGGCTATTTGAGATGACACACCAAAGTGAGAATATTCCACGTTTGGTTTGGGGTTGTTCATACCCATTGATTGTTATTTAAGGTGGGTTTTTTTCGAATTTACTATCAAAGATGCAAGGAAAATTATGCTGTAATAAGGTGTCAAGAGTCAAAGCAAATAAATGACAAAGCTCAGACTTTAAGCAATGTAAGCTCTTTAAGGGTGTGCCTTCAGCAGATGAATTTCATTCTCACATTTAATTTGATTAGTCCACATAAGTAGTAAGACATCATGGTACAAATAAAAAATAAGATTGAAATAAAATAATAATGGCTAATACTCTAAAAGTGGAAATATCCACCTAGTATGTTTAAAGCGAGTATCCTTCAAAATTTAACAGAAATCTAACATAGGGATTATTCATCACAATATTGTTCAACCTTAAGAGTTACTGGTTTTAAAATCCTTAGATCCCCAGCTCTATTTTATTACCTACTACTTATCTTAGGGCTATTCAATTATTTATTCAAGCGAGCCACTCCAAAAAATCATAATATTTAGCAGGCCAGACATTTAATTTAATTTGGCAGTAATTTGGAACGTTATTAGATTATACTTTAGTAGTTTAAGTGCGGCAGAACGGAGCAAAAGTAATTTTACAGTTTTTATAGAATTAATTTTTTTTTTTTGCCAAAATATATAAAATATTTCTCCAGTAGCAACATAGAGTGTAGTTTTCTGCACATGCTAATATCAACAGATCTTGAATAACTCTCAAAGGTGTCCTGAAATTTGGTCAATACTTTTTCTCTTTATTTAAAAAGTTTTGACAAAATTCCAGGGTACTCTTGACAGATATTAAAGATCTGTTGATATTAGCATGTGGAGAAAACTAAACTCTAAGTTGTTATTGGAGAAATATTTGATATATTTTGGCCAAAATATTTCAATTCTGTAAAAACTGTAAAAATACTCGCGCTCCCTTCGGCCGCACCTTAAATGGGGGTGGGAGTGAAACCTAATTTTATATTATAATATTGATATATTTCAGTGACATTAATTTTCATCGTCAACCTTTTTTTCTTAATACTCAAAGTAGAAAGTGCAATTCTGGAAAACTTACAATAAGGCTCATTACAAGCAAAGCACTCTGCTAAAAGTACTATAAATAACGCACAAACTATATGTAAGCCAGGCAAATGCTGTTAGATGGAGGGGCAAAGAGGTGTGGGTCACCTGCATTGTTCAAGGCCAAAAACAAGAATATGTTATATAGCTCAGCAGTTATGTGATGGCGCTTGGCTGCCTTATCGTATTTTTCAATGTGTCTGAGTGTTGTTTTGTTCAACGTTTTAGTGCCACAAATATAATGGAATTCACATGCCAAATGTGCTATAGCTATTTCATCCTTTTTTGCAAGGTTATATAAAAAAATCACCATAGTGTTATTTTTATTATTATTATTATTATTATTATTATTATTAGCACCGCGTCTTACTACCCATTCGGGTTATACGCACTTACGCTAATGTGTAATGGTAGGGTGATTGTGAGATGAAATGAAGGACCTACAGTTTAACGTCGAATCTGAACCACGGTGGAGGCCTGACATTCCTCACATTNCGGGTTATACGCACTTACGCTAATGTGTAATGGTAGGGTGATTGTGAGATGAAATGAAGGACCTACAGTTTAACGTCGAATCTGAACCACGGTGGAGGCCTGACATTCCTCACATTCACAAGATGTCTTGTCAGAGGTGAAGGAAGGGTTTGGTAACAAATAAATCTTTGCCGGGACCGAGGATTGAACCCCGGTCGCCAGCACAAAAGTCTGACACCTTACCCCTAGACCGCCAGGTCACCTATAATTAACTAAGAAAGCATTATAAGCCCAATCAAAACCAATGAATTGTCTTATTTGACACTCAAAATTGCCAGGGAGGGGAAAACTTTTTTTTTTTATGTTTGATAGTGCAAAGAGGGCTTCTTAACATATTCTAGGTCATGATTATATTGATATTAGACTAATGAGAATAAAGCAGATTAAACCTAGATCCAATAATTTGGACAATCCACAAAAATATTCCTGCATTGAGAATCGTAAACTTCACAAAACAATATGTGCAACACAGTAGTGTTGGACCCC
The DNA here is from genome assembly GCA_902141375.1 of Timema poppense. Lineage (NCBI taxonomy): Eukaryota > Metazoa > Arthropoda > Insecta > Phasmatodea > Timematidae > Timema > Timema poppense. Next base: position 218,055 of record CABFOV010000330.1, read on the forward strand.
AACATTTTGTATCGACTACAATACACATAGACATGTTTCCAACTAAAGGGTTCGGTTCTAACTGATTTTATAGTCATGGCGGTGTTTGGGTAAAGTGAGGAGGGAGCAGGGCCAGGGCTACTCTCTGGAAAGTTAGGTAGAGTGGGGATGGTCCACAAGGTCAATGCAAGGTCATAAACTTTAGTATGGTGGTCACTTTGTGTCTATTCCAAGAATTGGATATTTTACTAGGCCTACCCAAGCAATTTATTTCCCCACAGTTACCAATATACATATATTTTATTAGTATATCTTGCAGTAAGCTTGTTGTAAAAGTGAGCAATTGCATGGGAATATGTGTAAATTAAAATCACTTTGGCTTTTTGATCACTAGACTGTTATCTCATTTCCCTCTCATTACAACCTAGTTTGACTATTTGAAAAATTGACACAAATGAGAGCATATTCGAGAACCCATCCCAAGCTGGAAACATCTCAAAAGGAAATAGGCCTGTGCAGAATAAGCCTAAGAGTTAAATAGTCACTATCCTATCCTATCCTAGAGAGTTAATGACCATGACAGGCTAACAGTGAGGAGGGTGGGGGACAATCTGTATTATGTCCTGGAGGTCCAAATAAAATATGAATGACATGCAGTCAAATTAAATGCATATAAATACTAAAAATGAGCGCATGCCCAACCTGCCTATTTGGGTTTCCTATAGAAGAATTTACTTATAAAAGACAGAATGATACACCCACCGAAAGCATATTTGACCATCCGTATTACATTCGCCAATCCTTACTATGTGCAGGGGTCCAAATGAAATATTAATGACATGCAATCAAATTAAATATATATAAATACTTGTAACCGCACAGCCTAAATTGGAAGGCGTGTTTGTGTAATATTGTGTGTAATGGATTGTGAATAACAAAACGAGTGTTGAAGGTTGTTGTGATTAGCCTGTAAACAAATAAAATAGAGGAGCTGATCACACAAATGTTGTCAGCGTTCCTTAGTTAGAAACAAGGCCAGGGGGCAGGATAAAAAGTAGGGGATCCAGCCATCGTGGCTGACTAAACAACATCGTCTAGGAGTCTCACTGCCCAATTTGGGACTACACGGGCTAGGATACCAGTTCATCAGCATTTGTAGTAGAGGGCTAACGCTCGAGCCCAAGGTACTGAGGTTAGGAAAACGTATAGGGACCACCTAGGAGTCAGAGAGTCCATTGGTTATACCAAGCTACACCTCATTTTGTCACAAGCTTTCAAATATTCTCCAGGTTATTTCATCCTTATTACTATCAATATCACATTTGTAATAGACTTAGTAGTACTAACAAAAACCTTAAAGATCTAAGTCGAACGTCAATCACAAACCCACACAGGTATACATAATCCCCTCTCTCTATCCTCGGCCATAGCACATCCTGACAGATTATAGGGTCACGTTTAAGCAGTAGAGAGGGGGTGGTGGCACTAATAATTAGTGCATACCCAACCTGCCTGTTTGGGTTTCCGATGGACGAATTTTATTTTTATTGTTCTCAGCATGTCTACATCTTTGTGTTCTTATCACTAGCTACTAGTCTTTACATTTTTCTTTGGATTTTGAGTTGATATTTTTCCTTGGGGTTCAAGTTATAAAGAAAACCAAATATGTATACATTATATTCATAGAGAAGAGCCATTGTTCATGCTGTTTAAGACGTCGATCTCACAATGTCCGAATTTACAAATAAATGTGCACTCTAGGTACTCGATTGCATCCTTAGAATTATAAATTCAAATCACTTAAGATGAGTTATAAAAGCGAGTGAATGCCATAATTAATTGGATGACAAAATTGAAAAGCTATGAACATACATCGTCCAACTTAGGCTCAAAGAATATCCCTGCCAAATTTGGTTAAAATTGGTCCACACATTTGGCAGACAAACAGATTTTTAAGTGACCATCATCTTTAAACAGATAACCAGATCAAAAAACAATGAAAATATGCAGTTCAGCCAAGGTTTAAAGAATGTCCCTGGCAAATTTCAGTCAACATATTTGACAGTTATTGGCTATCATGGATCTAGAAATACAAAGTTCCAAATGCTAAATTTGAAACAGAGCTGGTCAATTAGTTTACAACTGTTCCTAACTATATTTGAAAACATTTCTCAGTTTTAATTTAATTGTTTCAGTTCAGATCCTGTCCTGAACCTCAAGGGTATTTAGGAGTTTTATATAATGAAGCCTATTGTTTTTGTACACCGGGTAGAAATCAAACTTGTTATGTATCTGTGAGGCAATGGATCTGGAAGGGAGCAAACCCAGACTCGTGAGGAGTTTAATAAGTAAGTATTTTGGCAGCTCCAGTTTAGAAAGGGATTAAAGGCAGAAAGGCTCAATTTGTTGACCATATGACTCTATCTATCAACAAAGGCTGGCACCATCATCGTTAACGGCGTCACTGCTCGGTCTGTATAGCTTGCTTGCGGGCTCATACCTAGGCGATACATAAACTAATTCTAGTGAAAGATTAATTTTAGTATTTCTTTACAGGAGTCTCATTTCAGTTTTCAGTTACATCCCTGCCCCTGGTATTGGGAACTGGTTGAGCAACTAGCGAGTGGGCCTGACCCAGGTTGTAAAAGACTAAAAAAAAATGTGGTTCTAGTACACAGAAACATAGGCCCAATGTTGGAAAACATTGTTATAAAAACAAAAACACAACCAAAATGAACGATTAATCCCAATACACATACTTTGGTACCTGATAGATAATATTACAAAATGATGGTTTACTGGATTATACCGTAATTACAAGGGCCCGGATTTTGATGGCATGTTTTTTTTGTCCATCAGAGACAATGCTCACAAGTACATAAACTCTTTTTATGATCCCTTGGTTGCAGAAATGTATATTTTATAGGTCATTTTTCTTAAGTTTTTTAATGTCATTTTTAAGCATTTTTTTTAAAAAAAAATGTTTGAAAATGACTAAAAAGTTTATATAGGCCTAAAAGAATTATCAGTGCTTTGATAAAACATTATTATTCAAACATCAGATATTTAACCACACGCTTGTTGAATGAAGAAGATAATGTATGAGTCCAAAGGAACTTTGTGGCTCTTTGTGTCTCAAACTATTAATGGTTTAGTTAAGTTGGGATGGTTTATGTAGCCTACATTTAGTTTTTAAGATGTTTTGTATGCAATGTTGACCATGTCTGAATAGTCTGTCTCCCGCGCACTTGTGCACATAACTGAAAACTTAAATATAAGACGTTTCTGGCGGCCCTAAGTACATAGGGTGCATGATAGTTTTCGGACAGCAAAGTACAGCTAGAGCCATCTGGTGGTTAATTCTGAAATGTGTGTTTCCATTGTAACGATATTGAATCTTGATTGTTTTCTGTCAATGACGTCAATTGTGACATATTTTTTATGGCGCAAATTTATATTTATCATTTATATTCCTTAATTATATGAACCTTAAGGTTTGTTCCACTGTCCCTGTGAAGAATAAAATCAATTATACGCAGTTGATGTTATTTTACAATAATCATAATAAAAAGAGAGCACTTTAATATGCTGAAAAGTAGACAAAAGTAAAATGATATTAAGATTTAACCCCTTTATGTGTTATTGTTAAAAACGTAATTGGAAAACTTGCGCCAAAATTGGTCAAACCTAACAAAGTTTTAAAAAAAATTAAATTTTTGGGAAGCTGACGATTATACTAGGCCTAGCTTACATTAATATCAAGTTGTTTTAAAGTACATGTAACAGTGTTGCCAGATAAATACATAGGCCTATAGAAAATTCCAAAATAAATTACTTAAGTTACATGTTGATTCCTCGGTCCCGGCAAAGATTTATCTGATTACCAAACCCTTCCTTCACCTCTGACATCTTGTGAATGTGGGGAATGCCAGGC
>CABFOV010000331.1:0-24768 GCA_902141375.1 Timema poppense
GCATACATTTAACACATGTACACATAGATTTAAATATACCACGATACAATGAGTACATCCCATTCTTATCTGAATACAGTAGTCTCAATGGTAAGTTGAACAGAACCATTTTGAAAACTCAAATTTCATGAAATAACAGTAAAAAATATGAAAATACATGTTTTTAAGTGTAGAAAGTACTTCATATATATTTTTAAACTCCATAATTTAAAAAAAATCATAGATGGATGAGAAGAGAACTATTTTGGATGTAATTCTTTGGTACAAAGTGAACTGTATTAGACAAATCCTTAGGGGGAATTGTCTTCTGCTCAGCGTCATTGAAGGCATGGTTGAGGGAAAGAGAAGTTTGTGAATATGGATTCAATTATTGGATGACTTGAAGCAAAGAAGAAAGTTCTGTTAGCCGAGGATGAAGCAGAGGACAGGGAACATTGGAGGTCTTAAGTTTCACTAAGTTATCAAGTATTTTTTAAATTTATTTTAACTTATGATTGTTGCCTTGCTGCTTAACTATGCATTGTTCATCTTATGTGTCCCTGGCTCAGGTCATCAAGACACTACTGTATAAGAAACTAAACTTGGAGCTAAAATTGGGTGGGCCACTATACAAAATTGTGTTAAGATAATGAAATGAAATGAGTATTTTGGGCCTACCTGTTCTATTAATTGTGAAGACTTTGTCACATCAAATGTAGTTTTACAGGTGCACAACAATACATTACTATCCAGAAAATACAGTTGGGCCACTTCAGCGTCCAATTTTGATTGTGAAGATTGATTGGATTTTTCTTTTGGTTGAGTTTCATAAATATTTGCCACAGCATCTTTGTTCAGAATAACTCTTTTCACATATTCTATCACAGAAAAAAATAAAATTACATAACACGATTAAAGGGGGAGCAGGGAGGAACATGAAAGGAAAAATGTGATTTGAATACAAACCTTGCCTTGTCAACATAAACATTAAAAGCTTTAGGCCCAGTCTGACAATGTCAAGTTAAACTCCTCGTAACTCAACTGTTTGTAAAGTCTAACCCTTGGTTAAATTAGACTCAGATTTTACAATAATATTTTGATGTGCTCATCGAGTTACGGACAGGTGCCTTGAACCATTAGTTCTTATCATGGCACTAGATTCATTACAAAACTTTTGATTAGCTTAGTTTGAGCCAGTACAACCTATGGAGTTATGGTGTTGTTATGAAAACATATTAAACCAGAAATCCTATGTTCATGTGAATGTTTTTTATAAATTATTTTATTTATTTTAAACAGGTGTATTTTAACACGGTTGTTTTAAGCTTCAAAATCATCATCACATATCTAAACAAAGTCAAAGACAATTTTTAAATATCATCATCATCATCATCATCATGCAGAGTTTAAAATAATGGCTTTAAAGAATAAAAAAAATACAAGCTTGGAACAGGGCTCGGCCAGTTGGCTGCCAGGCAGTATGGTGGGCTGGGAGTGCTAGGGTTAGTGAGGAGCTAGGTCCTTGTCAGCACCCGTAACCTCAGTTAGGGTAGGTGACCACCAAAACCAGGAATATCTGAGGACCTATAGGCAGCAGCCCCGCTACTCAGATGTAAGTCACAACAGGCCTAGTAAGCCAGTGGCCGAAACAAAATAATAACTCGATGAAACAGTAAAATGCCAGAAGAGAAACTTTAAATATGACAACAAGCTATGGTTAGGTACATGGAATATTGGCACACTGACAGGAAGAGTAGAAGAGTGTGTGGATTTAATGGAGGGAAGGAAACGAGATATGTGTGTAATGAGTGAAACAAAGTGGAGAGAGAGTGGAGTGATGAACTTAAGGAAAGGATATATGTTACATTGTATGGGGAGTGGCGAAGGGAGGAGAAATGGGGTTGGGTTTGTAGTGAAGATGGCTGGGAAGTAGAGCTGGAAAAACTGAGTGAGAGGATAATGAAAATAGTAATTACAGAAAAAAGAAAGCAGTTAGAAGTATTGCAGGTGTATGGTCCTCAAGCTGGATGTAATTTGGAGGAGAAAGAAAAATTTGAAGAACTGGAAACACACCCGGGTAAGGAAAGGAAAGGCAAGTAGTGATGGGAGGCTTAAATGACTAAGATGGAAAGGAAAGAAGAGATTTTGAATAAGTACTAGCTGATGGATAAGTAAAAAGAAACGAAGAAGGAAAGAAACTCCTCAAATTGTGGACAAGAAATAGCCTGCAGGTCAGTAACAGTTGGCTTAAGAAGACCAGGGATACTGATAAGATAACGTGCTACAGCTGGAATGGGGAGTAAAAATTCTTAAATGACTATTTTATATTAGAAAGAGAAGCAAAGGTGTGCACAATGAACATGAAGGTCCTGCCAAGTGTGTCTTTGGATGGGGACCATAGACTAGTAGTCATCGACATGAAAGGCTGGAGAAGGGGGTTCCAGATAGTGAAACAGGAAAAGAGGATAAGGATATGGAGGCTCAGCCAAGTGGAGGAGAGAATGAACTTTCAAGCAAGAGTAAAAGGAGCACTACCAAAGGAAGACATAAAGGAGGAGAACAGGAGTGGCAAAGGTTCAAAACGTGTATGGTGGAAGTGGCAGAGGAGACATGCAGAAGGAGTAAAAAGAGAAGCTGTAAGGAAACTTCATGGTGGAACGAAAAGTTGAAGGAAACAGTGAATGTTAAGAACAACGCATTTTGAGAATGGTTAACAAAAATAAAAAAAGAGACAGGATAAGTATAAGAAGAAAAATATAAATGCAAAGATAGGAAGAAAAAGAAAAATGCAAAGAATATAACGGAGAAAAACATGGATGGAAGAGTGAACAAGGTGCTACAGACTGATGTGGAAGGGAGCAAGAAAATATTGTATAGTTTAAGATAGCCAAGGGGGAAAATAGGAGAAAGGTCTGAATGATGGATGAAAAAGGAAAGATAATGGAGAGGGATGAGGAGGTAAAGAAGCTGTGGAAATCATATTTTGAGAGATTGTTGAACCCAGAGGGGAAAGGATTGATAAAGAAGAAAGAAGAGAAGGAATTGGACAGAGGAATGGAGGAGGAACTCACGGTAATGATAACGACAGCGGGGAAAAATGGGTCTACAGTGGTGGTATAAAGTAGTAAGGGCAGTGTGGAGGGAGAAGAAAGTGCCAAAAGGTATTATGTTACCATTATTCAAGAAAGGGAGTAGGAAGAGGTGTGAAAATTAGAGAGGCTTAACACTAATGTGTCAATGCGCAAAAATGCATGAAAATATTCTTGAAAGCAGAACAAGGAAAAGCGTGAAGGTAAAATGGAGAAAGGAATAATATGCGTTCAGAGAGAAGAGATTGACAGTAGTAGATTTAATATTTGGAATTAGACAGTTAATGGAAAAGAGATATAAGTTTGAAAAGGATCTGGTAATGGCATATTTTATAGATGTAGAAAAAGATAGTGATAATGTGGATAGAAAGAAAGTATGGAAAGCAATAAAGGAGGCTGGAGTAGAAAGAGATGTGGCTAGGAGAATATGGACAGAGTGGTGCCAATTTAAAAAATGGAATCAAGCAGGGAAGTGCCCTTTCACCATTACTATTTGTATTGGTGATGGAAATAATCATGAATAAAGTGACAGGGAAACTGGGTGAGGGTAAAATGGAAGCAATGATGTTTGCAGATGACTTAAAGGTATGTGGGGGGGAAAGGAAGAAGAAGTACAGGAACACATGTTCGTTATTTTAAATGTAAAATATAACACTTAATTAAAATACTCAACACTTATAACAAAACAGTGATCTTTTAGAAGTGTTGGTAACCCAAACTCCAAACATATGATTTTTGAACTGTCATCCAGGTAAAAACCTATCATAAACAGACTTTACTTCACACCCATAGTTATGTATGCAGTGGAAACTTGGAGTTTGGATAAAAGAGAAATGAGTAAAGTGGAGGCCATAGGTATGAAGTTTTTGAGCATGCTAGCTGTCATCAGAAGAGATAGGATTAGGAATTAAGATGTAAGGTCAATAGTTGGGGTACATGAGATAGTTGAGGAAGCAAAGGTGAGATGGTAATAAGAATGGAAGTGAAGAAAATTTCAATAAGATGAATGGATATGAAGTATGTATGGAAGAGACTGCGAGGGAGACCAAGGAAGAGATGGAAGGAACAGATAGCAAGTCTACAAGTGAGAGGAGAGTGCAGGAGGAAGAATGATGGAAGGACAGAGGGAGCTGGAGTTATTTTACTAAACAGACCTGGCCACAGGCTGGAAACAGTTCATGATGATGAAGATGATAAGTTACCATATAGTGTTATAATATTATTTATTTTGAAGTCAGAGTCGGTACATTGTTATCGACTCAAACTCCACCCAAAATTGCTTCAGACTCTACAATTCCGACTCAAAATCCTGGTGCCAGAGATTAAAATCCACTAGCCTAGTGTTGTATGGTAACTTCAAGAATGGGTTACAGTCATCCAAAGCACGGATTAAAAACCGCGCTGAAAAGCACGTGTTAAAACTTGTTCATTTATTTTTCACTTATGTTGGATGGTATATAACTTGTAATCAATATAATGAATTTCCATCATTTCCTGACTACAAAATTATCAATACCTATAACATAATTTTAATATTGAAGTGAAAAATGATTAATACTTTTATTTTCTATAAGGCCCTTACTATGAAAATTGTATTCTTCCCATGGTCATTGCCCAGGTTCATGGCATCACCCTTATCACACGCAAAACTTTGTAGCACTGCTCATCTGAACAAGTTTAAGAACTAATTAGAATTATATGTGACACGCAAGTAACAGGCCTACCTTCTGCCACATATCCGTTGACCAGCAAGAAGAGCTCTGCGCTATATATCTTCTGATTTTCCTCGTTTTTCCATTTCATTGTCAACTCATTGCTGAGGTTAAATAAAGAATAAATAAAATGTGTAAGTTAGGTTGGTACAAACATTCATCATAGCTGCTACAGTGATTGCATGGTCTTAGGCTTTACTCTAGCAGTGGCCTAGAATGCCAATTATGGGGGTGACGAGGTTTGAGTATCGGTCGGGTATATTAAAGGTTTTTTTTCCAAAATTGTTTTCCACTCTCCCCCCTTGCAAATGTGGATAAACTTCCTATAAATAAAGTCTTCCTTATCCCTTAGACCATTAGCTTGATTATTACATTTAAGTGTATGGCCCAAATGAGTTAGATATGTTTAAAAACATTCTTCATCATCATTACAATTTATTCTCATCTTAATTCTAATGGCCCATTAAATTTGGACTGCTTGTTTTTTTCATATAGTGCAGTGTGAAATTAATTGAACACACTCTCGCATTTCCCAGTGACCTCGATATCCCCTTTATTGGCAGTCCGGTCTTCTTTTGTGATAGCCTTATATACCATTTGACAACAAAAATGGTTGATACAAAAATTTTATTTCATTCAATGTATTGTGACTATAATATTATGGTATTTTGTTGCAATTGGTTAGTATTGAGACTGTGCATAGATACTTTTTTTTATCACCATGTCTTACTAAGTACATGTTTGGGTTATATGCTCATAGATAGTTAGAAAAACACCTCTGGTGCAAATTTGGATTAAGTAACAAAAAAAAAGAGACTACAAACAATATATCTGTGTATATAGTCTTAATTGTGGGACTTAAAACATTTTTAGGTCACCAACCATTTGTCATCGAAATAATACTTTTGTGCCAGACTTGATGAATTAATTAAATTTGCAGGGTTTAAATCGAACCGATAGTAAAATGTGGTGTTAAAAAATTTAATTTAAAATTTATTTTGATATTAAATAAAGATATTTTAATCATGTCAGTTGCCAGAATATTTAAATTGGTAAGAATCATGAACCAGATGGTGTCCCATTAGTGATTTTAGAATGGTCGACCCCAAAAATGCCAAAGATAAAAAAAAATATTTGTCTACTTTATTGTAAATGTGAGAATGATGCCTAGAAGCACCTTATCATAAAACTTACTTAAGATAGCTAGTAATTAAAAATTTAATTTTACTCACAAGGAAATAGCAAATCAAATGATAGGCTACTATAATTATGTTTGAAATTATTTTATTTTTACAAAAATTAAATACAGTAACTCACCAAAACCCAAGTTCAAACGTAAACACACTAGAGCAACATGTGGTTTAAGCCTTGATATCTTACAATACCTATGTAATCCTACCTACTATGAAAGTCTCTTTTTTTATGAATTTTAATTGAGATTATAATTTATGAACTAGTGGAAGAGTCTTGCAAGGTTGGATCATGTTAGCCAATTATATTCCATTCACAGTAGGAATTACTCTCTGAAAGGTCTTTTTTCCTACAAATATCCTACTATATAATTGATTTCTGGTAGGGAAAAAGGCCTTTCAGAAAACAATTCCAACAGTGAACAGACTTTAATTACTATATAATGAATAAAGCCCGGATTTGTATTCACAATAAATCACGAAAAATCTAAAAAATATGCACCATAATATGTGCATAAACAAATGAACAAAAATCAACTAAACCATTTGTTTTGTGTAAAATCTTGTCTTATTCATGGTTGTTACAGTATGTGGGTTAAGTCATACTGAGATTTTCTTCTGTGTAGCTCCTATGTCTGTCACTGGATGTTTTATAGGCCTACAATTAAAATGTCCTTTCAACTTAGCATATCTCACAGGTGCATGTCAAAAATACCTCAATTCTTCTCTAGTGAATTCCTTTTGTATTTAAGATTTTTTACCAGACAACTTTTTGTTTATAAGACAGACTGTTTTGTAACCAGGATTTTTATTTAATACCTGACCAAACTTATTGAATGCATTTTAGCAACATCGTGAATTTCTTAAGGCAATGCTACTGAAATTTGATCCATCAGAGAAAGTGAGAACTCCAAGAAATTACTTCGAGCCTCCAACTGTGTTAAAATTTCAGAGAAGTGGTTATAGATATACTGGGGCTGTATCTGAATAGTCCGTCCCCTAAAGACTAGTGAACTTTACTGCACGCTTTAATATGGCACGTTTCTGGCACTCCTAAGTACATAGGGTCCATGGTAGTTTTCGGACAGCAAAGTACAGCTAGATCCATCTGGTGACTAATTCTGAAATATGCGTTTCCATGGTAACGATATTGAATTTTGATAGTGTTTTGTCAATAGTGACATATTTAGATACATAAGTATATTATACAAATTATATATATTGCCCTAATTAATTTACTTATATCTGTAAAGTATTATTCTCAAACAAATTTTACTGAAGATCTCATAGCTCACCAAAAAAAAATTCTATTGAGAGAGATTTTCACACTAGAAAGAGAAATTTAACCGTTTAACATCATGAATATAAACAAAGAACATATTATAGTAGTTTTATTTAACAGTATGTGAATGTTTTATTCCATTTTCATAAAATATATATAATACTTTCATTGAATATAAAAAGCTAGTTTAACTTAAATGCGCAATAAAGGGCAAGTCGTATATGCCCCTTAGTAAAGTATGCAATAATGGGTGCAATTGTACACTTTAAGAGAATTCAGACACCATCAAAAATCACTTCCGGCCTTTAAGCCGACGCCATTACAACTTTAAAGTGCACTTGGCTTCCAAGGGCCCTTAGACGGACTATTCAGATACAGCCATTATCTTTTTCTTGATACCATCTTCAGAAAACACACACAACCACACATACACAATAGTTTGTTTTATTCGAAAGGGTAGTAAGACGTGGTGATGATGATGATGATGATGGTAATAATAATAATAATAATAATAATAGTTTTATGTTATACCCAATTGAATGCAGAGATTTTATTTTTTAATTAGTAACTAGCCGATGACAGAAAGGGGACAAGTATGTCATATAAGAGTAAAATATGCATTTTTACCTTAAGAATTTAAATTGTACATGCAAAATCATTTTCCCTCAGAATATGCATTTATATGCACTATAAAACACTGGGCAAATGGTCTATTAAGGTTTGGTGACCTGGCGGTCTAGGGGTAAGGTGTCAAGACTTCTATGCTGGCGGCCGGGGTTCAATCCTCGGTCCCGGCACAGATTTATCTGATTACCAAACCCTTCCTTCACCTCTGACAAGACATCTTGTGAATGTGGGGAATGCCAGGCCACCACCGTGGTTCGGATTCCACATTAAACTGTAGGTCCTTCATTTCCTCTCACAATCACCCTACCATTACACATTAGCGTAAGTGCGTATAACCCGAACGGGTAGTAACACGCGGTGCTAATAATAATAATAATTAAGGTTTGATTTACAAGGTATATAATTTCCACATAGTCTACCTTTAGATATGTAAAAAAGAACATGCATTTTACATACAAATCTGGGCTCTAATTATGAAGGTTACCGGTAGATTAAGTATGTTTGTAAATGAACCTAATAATGTATGTACATATACATACATACATATTAAGCCTCAAATATATATATTACTTTATTATAAAAGTCTCTCTGACTTCCAGTGTATGATGTCTTGTGTATCTATTTAAAGCTTTAATAAATTTTAACTTTAATTCTAATGGAGTCGTGTGAGTTTAATGGATAAAAATAGTTAGTGCGTGTGTTTTTTGCTTTGCTAAAAGAAGATTGGTTAACCATTTTCAATAATTTTTTCTTTTTCAGAAGAAAATGAAGTGTGGTCACTATAGAAGATTATTATGCATTAATCGGCTCTATAGTATACATCAAAATTCTGTTGTGCAATTTAACAGGTCTTAATTTATATTTGTTCCTGCGTCACTTTGTTGAGTTTGGTTTTGAATTGTTAATTATTGCCATACAAAGTTTTTTAATTTACAATTTAGTATAATTGGATTTCCCTCATTTTGGTGAGTGTATTGCTAGAATGCTAATCTAGTTAAGTTATAAATTTTGTGATTTTCGGTTTCTTTTGGCCTGTCTACAACCAAACGCACCCGCTTGTTGGACTCGCAACTACGCAATAAAGTAATTTTGTTTGTCTACAATAGCTTACGAAAACACAATCGTATGTCAGAACTGTCAGACCAGCTTGTCGGGAGGAGATAAACATTGTCGATCTCTTGTAGTTGCGTTGGCTTGCGTTCAGCCAATCAAAAAACAAATATGGATGGACTACTAAAATCAAATAATTTGAAGTTATTTGGTCTATGACAAATAACGCTTGGAAATGTATAGTAATTAATACAGGATTTTAAATTAAAATCATGTGTATTTAACCATTTAAATATTTTTTAAATATTTATTTCTTATTTTAAAACATTAATATGAATTTGACTTTTATAGTCATGTTTACTGTTTGTTCCTATTGGTTGAAATTACGTTTTACGACTTTTCATTGTAGACAGTCTATTTTGTATTTAATAAAAGCGTAATTACGAGTGCATTTGCGATTGCGTAGTTGCGAGTCCGACAAGCGGGTATGTTGGTTGTAGCCTGGCCTTTAGAAAGAAAAAATTGTTCTAGGGTTTTATCCTCTTAAATGGATTTAAAGTCTCGTCACTAACCTGCCAAGTGGCTTATTTACATTACTATCATCATCACTACTTTCATCTTCTTCGTCCCAAAAGGCTCGAGATGGTCTTTGAACAATTTCTCCAAAGAATGTACTCATGATGCAAATTGGCTAATTACACAAGAATTTAAACAGATTATGAAATAATTACTAGACGAGTATTTTTATTTATTTTCTTGATGGTATTTATGTCAGGGCTTAGTTAGACATTTAATGACTTATTTATAATACCGATTACAAAGTCAATTGGATATATTTATCGGCACAATAGCATAAATAGCACTGATCAGGTTAACACGAAATAAATAGTAACAAATCATAAATATGCACATTCACTTTTTTTTTTAATAGAAACAAATGATTTGTGGACTAAATTTAACAGTTTTGCCAACATATATTTATTTCTTGGCGCACAATTTAACTGTTGACAATTTAAATTTATCAAACAATAAATATCTAGCGAAGATAATTTACAAAAGGTAAAGAATATCATGCATCAAGATTGTAGAAGTCTTGTGAAAATTTATAAATTTTTGTTTTGTTTATTACTCGTTAAAATTAGATTATTGTTTACATGTTTAGGATTTAGAAATAATTGAGTATGTTCAAATAATGTAAAATAAAGGCATTCTATACTTCAAGAGTTAATTGTTTTATTTTCCAAGCTTTCTAACTTAACACCGAAGGTTTCAAAAATAATATAAATTGGGTTTGGAGAATAGATCTTTAAGATAGATGTGACGGTAATTTTAAGGCTGATAAGGATGATAAATAAACGCAAGAAATCAGTAGATTCAGTGAAAAAAGGTATTCACGTCTCCTTCTAAAAGCTCTACCCAACTGATCTCTGACCCAAATGGAATGACACAAACGTTATCCACTTGATCTGTGAACGCTATAATGTTGAAAGACACTTTGGTTGAAATTCATTACTATTTACTAGTAGTAGAGGATATAACAGTCACAACATTAAATTACCAACTGGGTGTTGAAGGAGGTGGGCGAAGTATTGTTGATTATTTGAAAACGTTTAAATCAATGTTAAGTAAATGTTAACTGCCCAGTAAGAGAAATGAAGCTTTATATTAAAATTAAAATTAAGAAAATCAAGGGTAAGATGATTGATATATAATGATTGGTTTGGCTTCAGGAGTGGGAAATTTCTTAGATAGAATGTTGGTTAATCATATCAAAGAAGGATTGCCTGAGTTTGGTTTGATAGAAAATTGAGTAGAACAAGCATGATTTCCGAAAAAGTTATTATTATGTGACACAGTTTCGGTCTAACGTACCGTAGAATCTATATGATGTGTTGGATGAAGGAGGAATAATTCATCTAGTATCCCTAGATTTTGAAAAGGCGTTTAAAGATTGGAAAGCTTTAAAATGTAGTAGGAAGTAGTGATCTGGATGTAGGATTTTTCCTAATCAAAACCAGAGCATGAATGTAGTGGAAGTATCCTCATAGAAAGTACAAGTCACATGATATGGGGTAGAGTGTAATAGTGTTTCAGCTCCTCTTCTATTCATTGCCATGATGCATGGTAATAGGGAGGGTTTATTTTCACATATGTCTCTTTGTTGATGACTGAGTAATTTAACAAAAATTTGAAGGAAAAAAAATATAGCCAAGCCGCAGCCTTTAAGATCATCTAAAAACAATAAGTAAATGGGTAAGAACAAACCAGATGCCTATAAATATTAATAACAGCAGTGTGATTTAAAAAAATAATTATATATATATATATATCTGGCATTAGAGAATATGAGTTTCTATATACAAAACTGAGTTTAATAAAAAAGGTTAAATTAATATGTGAATGTCAATATTAGCTGGATGATGCTTACTAAATTAATAATTGAATATCAGTATAAGCTGGATGATGCATATTAAATTGATCATTGAAATAAATGGTATCATTAGATATATGAAGCGATTTAGTATTATGACGAGGGAGAGGAATTTGTACGAGGATTATGCCCATCATTTAGTAAGTGTCATGTACCTGAAGGCCATAGATACCTAAAAGGAGATTTACCTTCTTCTATGATGTCTTTCAGAAGGCATTACCTTTTTAGGACGTGTCCAGTACAGTTTGCTTTGTTCCACTGAATCACATTCATATTCATAGTTATATTCTTTATAGGACTTCTTCATTCGTCACGTTGTCTATCCACCTGATCATTTAAAGTCTTCTCCAACATCACATTTTTAAGCTCTCTAATGTAACATTTCATTAGTTATTTTTTACTCATTTCCAAACTCAAACTACTGGTCAGAAGTTACCTCTTCTTATTGAAAGCTACCTTGCCCATAAAGATCCTTGACCTAATTTGCATGGTGAAGTAGGGATTTTACTCAAAATTAAAGGTATTCCCATTCAAATGTTTGTATTCATCAGGAATGATATCTGAGAGGAAGCTATAACATAACTTATAGTATTTTATATGCGATATTATCCACCCATAATTTACATGATTGATCTATTTATTTATTTTTAACAAGAATGGGGATATTTTACTATAATCTTAAAACATGCTCTGTGCTACCGGAAGCACATTAATTCTTTCCCATTTTCACAGGAAAATATTGGTAATGTTTGAGTTTTGTGTTCATAAACTTATATTAAGTTTTTTAAATTGTTTCACATAAAATCTTCTCGTAATTCCCAACTCTAAAGATATTAAAGGTAATACTATACTATACTCAACACACTAATATTCACATCTTTCAAACATTGATGGAAAAAAGTTAAAATTTTACAATTCTATCACTGTATATAAACGGATGTAGTTCTTAAAATGAAATCTAGATTAAAGGGTTAATGTAATAATCGTATCTATTCGAAAGGCTCTAATTGTCTTAATTCTTTGGGATGTATTGTGTTGACATATGGTTAAATACTCGATTAATTTAAGTGCCATTAGTTGTCTTCTAAGGTTTGTGTGAAGAGTTGTTTTTTTTAATCCGCCCTGCCAATATTGGCTGTATCCGATTATTCTACTTATGCAGCGTCGCCTTGGCTCGTGCCTTTGATAGTTGCATTGGCAATCACGTGACCAAGTGTAGAGCTGTCCGAATAGTCACGAACGATACCTATGTGGTCTTCTCGATGTCTTTATAACTATGGTTACGGAAGGCTACCAGCCATGCACTGTTGCGGTGTTTGACTGGCAATTATTTTAGTATTATCGTTTTGTCTGCTAGGGCAGTGACTTCCGTTTTCCGCCTTTTAAATATTGTTGCTGTTCGGATAGTTTGATGCAGTCTTCGCTATGAACAGCGTGAGAAGTGTAAACTCAACAAGTCTAGAACTCAAGTGTCCGACTAGGGAGCCGTGGACTATTCAGATACAGCCACTGTGTCTGGCCCGCCTACATTGTCTTGTTTTAAACTAGGTTTCAAGCAGTTGTTGGGTGACTTAAAAGTGTGAATATATTGTTATATTATTTGTCATGCAACATAAAAAGTTTCTTTTTACTAGCTACACAAAAATTTAATGAATAAAATAATATCAATATTTATAGGTTTTGTAAATTTTCTTAGAAAATTAGGTACTTGAATATCTAAAGGGTGATTTACACAGTGCTGCTTTTATTCATTTTGAACAAGTTTCTTTATAAGCTTACAAATTCGCTGGCAAATGATTCTAAAGATGTGGCTTCTTTTCTCGCTTCATTATTTTGAAGAAGCAGCGAGTAAAAGACGCTAGCTGACAAGTTGAATATATCCAACTTTAACGCTCCCACAAAGCGATTAACTAACTGCTTTTACCAGCAACGTCAAAAGAAGTGGCTTGTCATCGCTTTTAAGAGAAACCAGCAAATGTTTCTTCCTTAATGCTCATGCGCGATACGGGCTGCTAGCTACTAATCTTGTTTGAGATGCATGTGCGAGGTCAGTTATTTTGATTCCATGACACTCAAGACTGGCTAAACGCTTGTGACTTTACACCTTTTAGAAGCATTTTGTAAATGTTTATCAGCTAGCGAATCATGCAGCCAGATATTCACTCAGGGAAAGTGTCAAGGTGGCGTTAAAAGAAACCAGCGAATATTATCAAAAGCTGCACCGTGTAAATCATCCTTAAGTCACAAGATAAGGCTTGGCTCCATTGCATAATATTGCCTGTCCACATAAACAATCTATATGTTTGAAAACTAATATATATACATTTTAGATAGTTGTTTTATTTTGTTTGAATACATATTGAGCAATATATTGAAGTGGTTTTATGAGTACCTTAGCACGTAATAAGTATAGTAATGACCCCATATTTAATTTAAGAAATTTGTAAGACTTAATTTATAGAAACTGATAGAGGGCAGATAAAATTTATAATCATACAATACAGCATTAACAATTATTTTTCCACACATTTGGTTGATTAAATGCAATATGTAAGCCATACAACTGCATTGTGTTACAAAATTTAAAAAATTGTTATATGTCATGAGTTGGCCTATATAAAACTAAACCTTAATGTAAATTTATTATCATTTTGCAAAGTATTTTATTCAACGTCCCACTTAAGAGTTGACAACTATCTTATATTTCTTGTGATTTAGTGTTTTTAATTCATGCAAATATTTTATTCTTGAAAAAACAGTAATGGCAGACAGTGAAGACGAATATGATAGAAAAAGAAGAGACAAATTCCGGGGGGAGAGGACAGAATCTTACCAGAGAGGTGAAGGTCGCAGGGGAGGAGCTAGTGAAGAACGACGTCGGGATGATTGGATTGACAGGTTTGTGTTTTAATGTTAATGTAATCACAATATTTACGATACACACAAAGTTAGTAATATTTTTTTAAACACAATTGATTCGTTAAAACTTTAAATGGACAGTAAAGGTTAAAAAAAATAGCTTGTTCATAGTGTGCAGGGCATAGTTATCTGCATCATAAATATGTATGTATTCTTCCACAAGCAAATTTAAAAGTTATGTTCTTGCCTTTTACATAAGCAAAACAATATTGTAGGCTGAGGTAATTTCTTGAAAATTACCATCATTACAACTGTGTTTATAATAATTTATCAGAGACATAGTTGGGAAGAAAAAGGGGAGCTATAACCAATCCAATATAATTTAAACATTTTATACTCTAGTAGTTTTTGTGTGATTCCAGGGAGTCTTGGGGAAGTCGTAGCCGTCCTAGAACAGAGTACAGAGAATATCGTGGGGGAGGTGGACGAGAGAGGTACAGCGCAGCTCATTCACAAGACATTGTGCAACCCATGAAACGTATGAAAACAGAGTGGTATGTTTGCTTCTTTTTATGTTTAATTCATATTTCTGTTAGTGAGTTGTAAGTAGTGATGTAATGCTGAATAATATTTGTCATAAAGATTTCAAATCAATGCTTGGTTTAACTTAATTTGAAAATTAAATAATAAAACCAGATACTTATATATTTTGGTTAATTTGTAGGGCCTGCATTTTAATTCATTCTTGTTCCCCTTTTTAAATAATTGAGTTATTCATACTTAAAAATTACTGGAAACTGGGATTGGTGTGCAAAGCATTGAAATGTCAAAGTGTAAGGCAAAATCTCCTTCACTTTGACTTTGACTTTGACTTACACATATTAGAAACATTCCTAAGAAGAATAAGAAAACTTACTATATTATATAAACTATATTATGTTGAATAGATTCAAAATAATTCACTAAATATGAAATATTTTACATACAATCATTTTTAGAACGGCTACTAAATACTATTTTAAAACTGACTTGTTATTACCAGTAAGTGGAATCTCTTATATGAGCACAGATAAATTCAAATATGTCAGCATAAAAGAATATAGTGTACTTTGTTTTTTAGCCAAACCTATAACTATATTTAAAAAATTAAAAGTAGGTAATGTGATGAGACAACAAAAATCTTATCTTCGACTTTGACTTTTATTTGCACGTTTAAATATATTATCTTCAACCTTGCATTAAATAAGTGACTTTATGCAAACTATAATTTAAAAAATTTTACAGTTAAATTCAATTTCCTATATATTACTTTTTATTACTTAAAACTACGAAAATTAAATGCTTCTATAACGTATAGTAGTTGATCTATAAATCATTTGGTGGAAAATAGGCTATATTTTAACTAGAGTAAAATAGATATATATTTATATCGATGAATAAACCCTTTTGTTTGATGCACTTGTATACTTTCATGACAAGAAGCTATTTATTAGTTTTGTTAACTCGTGATATTTATGTTGGTCTTAGGACGCCAACCAAACTCCCAATAACTTATACAAAATAGCAAGCAATTTCAGATGGATGGGAAATTGGTCGACGCCCATTGATGGCTTTTATTATGACTTTAGAGCTTTGGTGAAGTGAATAGTTTTTATGTTCTGGTATCCTATGTTACATTATTAAAGCTTCGACCCGGTTTTGTGTAAAGCTCCTTGCTTTTTCTCAGGGAGGATAGAAGAGGTGGTGGCTACAGCCACGACAATAGTGGGGGGTATAACTACAGAAACCAATGGATGCAAGAGAGCTATGTCCCTCAGCACAACTATTCAGGAAACTTCAACAACCAAAAGTAATTGAAGTACTTTTTACTTTCCATTTCACCATATTTTTGGAAAACCCTGTTAGAAATTTGATTAGTCATTGAGTATTTGTAGCTTACTTTAGTTATTGAGTATTTGTGGTTAAAAGTTTTTTTACGTGGTTGCGTTAGACGTGGTAGACCTAATATTTATTTTAAATATAAATTAGAGATGTCAAATTCAATTTCTTGATGCCATCAATTTTTACTGGTTTTGAAAGAATTGCTAATCAATCTTAATGTCTCGATTTTCAATACCTCAATGTTTAGATCTCAAATTCCAGGGAATGAAAGTTCTGACATTGAAACGAAACGGCAACATTCAGAAATAGTTGTTATGTTTAAGTTTTTTTTTACTATTTACATTTAAAAAATTTACATTACATTATATAAATCATATTTTGGTTAGATACATGAAATGAGATTGAAAATGTAAAGCTTGTAAAATGGAAATCAATAATTGAAAAATCATGGCTAAAATTTATGGGCAGGAATTGAGAAATATGGTAATTATGACATCTCTAATATAAATACTTGCTGGCTACCTTGAGATTGTTTTTTTCTGTTTTTTTCCTGGTCCTATTAGGGAGCTTCAGACAGATACACAGCCACCCATGATGTCATTCAAAGCCTTCCTGCAGACCCAGGATGATAACATAACAGACGATGAAGCCATAAGGAAGTACAATGAATACAAGTTGGAGTTTAAGCGCCAACAACTGAACGAGTTCTTTATGGCTCACAAGGATGAAGAGTGGTATGTTATCATTGCTTGACTCTGTTGCTCCTTTAGCTTAGTTTCAGTTTTATATAGGATATAATGGCTTGTTAAGTCCTCCATACACGATGATGCATGCATTACAGTCTTTTTGCTTGTCATTTCATATCCAATCCCATGATTGATAACCGGTCAACCACACACTATCATGTGCAACACTCATGGTAAATGAACAATCGTGTTTGGACTGTCGAATGATTTATTTAAAAAATGTAACTTCTTATAGGAATCTTGTTTTAGTTGCTTAATTCTATAAGACTCACTTTTTACCTTCCACAGAGTTGGCAACTCACAATAAACTTATAAAAATCCCTACTGTGTTGACGCTGCTAGAATTTCAAATACAGATGCATTATTAGTCAGCTCCATTCATGTTTCATTTTAATCATTAGTAAAAAAATCAAACATGTTGGAAATCCGTCAACCTGACATGTTAGTCACCTTCATACAAAGCCGGACAAGATCATTTTTGAATGTCAATCACGATGACTCATACGTGCATGATCATGTATCAGCGTTTGTAGAGCTCTCAATTTGGTAACTTTTTTTTTTCTAATTTTTTAAGAAGACCTTGAAACAAAAAGGGATTAGCTTCACTTTTACAGGAAAGCTATAAAACAGTTTTTTAAATTATCTGTAATATTTATATCACAGGGAATACTTTTTTGGGGCTATTTGTGATATTACTTTTATCTTTAATCCAATTTACTATGTATAAAATTATGAACTGTGCTGTTATAATATAATATAGCTTGGAGCTGAACCCTTTTTGTACAAAAAAGACAAAAATTCAAATTATTACATTAAATAAAACCCCATATCTAATAGTAATTTTAAAATATGAATGATTTAGCAAATTTAATGGAAAGATCAACTTATTTTCTACATGTACACAAATGTTTTTCTATGAAAAAAAAATCTTTTTTGGCTCTAACTTTGAATAATTATAAAATTTTGGTTAGTATCAAAACATTCAAGTGACACATTGTGCATATTTTCTTTCATGAACAAGGTTTTTAATGAGTTTCCCCCATCAAATATTAAGAAAAAATAAATTTGCCTTTTATAGTAATACAAACATATTTTTCTTAACATATGATAACCTTCATAGTCTTCAGTTATTGACATCTCATATTCATGATTTTGCATTGCATCTTCTGTAAAAAAAATAGCATGGTGGCACATACTTCTCGGCAAGATCCATAATATCTTTGTATTTTACTTCCTTTACCAGAAGAGGGGGTTTAATATAACAACTTTCAGTTAGCAAGTTAATCTTACCGTATTTCCTCTCCATTCGGAATGCAGATATTTTCAAAATATTTAAACCTACACTTACAATCTGGACCAGTATTTCTAGGCCCCACTTCCTTATTAAACCACTTTATATATATGTTGTTTACCCTGTTTCAGAGCTTTTTTTTTAATGTGTTCCTGTTCCATTTACTTTGTTAGGTTAGTTTCCTGGTTTTCTTTGAGAGTGAACATTTTCAACAATAAATATCATTATATGTTTCACTTTTAGAAGATACATAAAAAAATAATTCATTAGTCAACTCTAGTGAAGTTATATCACTCATAATAAAATCACAAGACAACACAATGGCAACTAATTATCACCTAGAGACACAAAACTAAACAGGGAAAACATAAGAAACTATATATAAACAGTTAGGACTGCTAATAGTATAACCACAACCACCACCACCACCACCACCACCACCATGTTGACTAAGAAAATATCCCTCTGTTTGGGACAAAATAGGTACAACTCTAGGAGCTGCATCCTTCTTGAGCCAAGCAAAGAATGTTTCAATCCTTTTTTTGCAATAACTTATAATGTATTGCTTGGAGCTGAATTCTGTTTGTGCCAATCCACTCACATTTTTGTTTTCATAATTGCCATTACAAAATCTGAAAATGTCAAAAAAATGGAGCCAAACTCTTTTTGTGGCAAGGTCTTCTTTCATTATCAAACATCGGGGTGCAAAAAGGCTTACTTTACAAAACAAATCATTATCAAGGCTAGCGCGTGGATTGTGGATTAGTTTCCCTAAACACAAAATTAAATACATCATTGTTATTAAATCTTGCCACAAGTTGTTGCAAGGTAGCTTTCCTGCAATTTTGTTTAATGTGACAACTTTCTGGATTAATCATAAATAGTGAAATCTTTGCTAAAATTTTATGACATTTCAAAAACACTGTTTTGCCTGAATAAAATAATTATTTAAAATTGTATTCATTTATGAATTATTTTTAAGATGCTTAACATGACAACTTGGTACAGCTAGGTCAAAAATTTTATAATTTACATTGCCAGTACATTGAAAGCTAACACAAGGGAAAAGGGAGAAAGAATAATCTAGGATCAAACTTATTAACTGGAACAATGGCATAATCTATGTGCTAACTGAATGCACTGTTAAATTACAAGAAATACATGGCTCACTAAGGAATATAATTGATGTAATAGGAAGAAAACATAAGATGGGTTAAACTTTGATAGAAACAAGTCCACGTCTCCAATTCTATGTATGAAGAGTCCTTTTCTCTCTTCATTTAGTCATAGTTTTCTTTCTTCTCCCTCTAATAACTCATAAGAAGAGTCTACTTCTCTCTCCAATACTTCACGTGAAGAGTCTTCTGTGTCTGCTTCTCTCTCCATTACTTCAAACGAAGAGTCTTCTATGTCTTCTCTCTCCAATACTTCAAACGAAGAGTCTTCTATGTCTTCTCTCTCCATTACTTCAAACGAAGAGTCTTCTATGTCTTCTCTCTCCAATACTTCAAACGAAGAGTCTTCTATGTCTTCTCTCTCCATTACTTCAAACGAAGAGTCTTCTATGTCTTCTCTCTCCAATACTTCAAACGAAGAGTCTTCTATGTCTTCATCTCTCCAATACTTCAAACGAAGAGTCTTCTGTGTCTTCTTCTCTCTCCAATACTTTATACGAAGAGTAATCCTCTCTTATAATTTTTAATCATATGAAGTCTAGGTTTTACTTCTCCCTCAATTTCTTTATATGAAGAGTCTTTTCATCTTTCTCGATTTCTTCATATGAATAGTCTTTTATGTCTTTCTAAATTTCATAATATGAAGAGTCTTCTTTTCTCTCCATTTTTTGATATGAAGAGTACTTCTCTTTCCAATACCTCATATGTAGAGTCTACTTATCTCTCCAATACCTTATATGGTGAGTATATGAAGAACATGATCATTTTACTTGTGTCTATCAACAGCTAGTCCATCTTATTTTCTCTACCTTCTCTATCACACTTTACGTTAAAGTGTTGAGTTACTGGTAGGCTATGAAGTGAGAATATTATCGATATCTCCAGACTGTGTCAGATCCTAGACATTAATATTTATTAGGGCTGGGCCGATGCCGATTATTAATCCGATCATCGGCCGATTATTGCATAACCGGCGATTCCGATGATCGGTGTTTGAATCTCCGATTATTTATGCCGATTATTCAAAATGTGTGGGTATATTTTAAGTCCTAAAAAAATAATATTTTATCTCTGCTCTCTCGTATGTGATCTTGGAATANTAATATTTATTTTCCCAAACTGTGTTTCTTGCTACCTAAATGGTATATTTTCTCTTTTTAAATGTATTCAAAATCATTTTAACTAGTCAACCAAATTACTTTATTTATTTTTAATATTTTATAATATAAAATCTATGCCATTGTAAGTTATAATCATAATAAACTAAGACACCCTTTGAATTTATACTTTCAGTACACTTTCAAATATCTCACTTACATTAATGTACAGTGTTTCTACACTCTTTTATCGTTTACTTCCAACAAGCCACTAGGCAATAACTAATTTTACCATCATTAAATTATTTGTTAATAATTAACACATAATTAGCATTGGAGAGAATTTATAGTAGGCTTTATTTTTATTTTATAAAATTATTTGACATATTTGGTCTTATTTACTTGTCATGTAGTTTAAGTGTTGTTTGTAAAATATTTGCTATATTTTGTAATTTTTAAAGAACTTGGTCTACTACCCCATTGGCTGCATTATTTTAACCCTTTTTTTTTTAAAGTCAATATTTTATATTAAATATAATCAAACCGAATTCGGTCGCCGCATGGTCTAAGGCTCTACTCTCACAATAGATTAGCTTGTCGAAGACAGGGAGATCAGGGTTTGATCCCAGTCATGTGTTTAGGATGGTTTTCCACTCTCCCTCCATGCAAATAAAGGTACATTTCCTTTAAATTTAACCTTCCTAATCACTAACACATTAGTGTAATTATTACATAGGCGTACAACATGAACATGTAGTAAGAGATGCTTAAGTTTAATTAAAAATTAGAAATTTCCTTGTTTCATTTCTGACTATTACAATGGCATAAATTTAAAACATTTTGAACAAACCTGTAATCGGCGTGTCCTAAAAATATATATTTTTCTTTTATAAGTGAAACATGTTTTCACTTTTAATTAGAATTCCACTTGAAGATTAATTATAAAATAGGCTACTTAGTGTGTTATATTTAAATTATTTTTTTCTTTAAAACACTTCATTCTCAACTCAAGATAGTACAGTTACTAGTTTGTTCAAAGTTAAGTCTTTTTCAATTTTGGAATGATCTGATTGTGTTCATGTAAAACCCCCGTTCTCTCCTACAGCCTTCTTTCTCATCAAATATTGGAAACTTCATTGCTGCTTCAAGATAAATCTGTTACTTATGTTAGTTGTGCGGTAAATCAAAAAAAAATGTATGGAAAGAAAAAGTGTTGCGATGAATAATATATATTGTCTTTAATATTGGAAAATGAGGATAAGATTGCCTATACGAGAGCAAAATACAATTGGAAAAAAATATCATTTTAAATGCTTAAGTGCATCACAATGCACACGAGAAGAGAGATCTATTTATGAAACCATTTTATCTGCGATTATGTATACCGAGAAAAATATTTTATTTATTGTAAATGTTTTACTATGAATTTGTAAATCTCCTGTTATGTGCAATGAGTGGAAACAGCGTCTTTATCCCACTGAGCGCAATGCAGTGGTGTCAATTGATTGGGCCAAAATATTATGTTACAATATTTTGGGTGTGATTTTTTTTTATATTCAGTTGAAATATATTTATTTATGTGTCATTAAAAAATGCTCTTGGTTAAACAATCGCCGGAATGAGCCTCGCATAAAACCAACAAGTCAGGTGAGACTACATATTATCAAGTTATAAATAATTTTTATGTTGATCTCACTTAACCAAGCTGACAGCTAACAATTCATAGGGCAAAAAAAAAAAACATTAAGGGAAAGTGACACAACCAAAATATTTAATATATAAATGTTAAATTACAGCTTTATTTATATTTTCATTTTCATGTGTATATTTACTTCTAAATCACCAAGGTCTTTCCATAAAAATAATGTGTGCTGCTTCATTTTTCTTGAGATATTCATGTCTTTAAATTAAATCATGTTTTGTGAGTATTTTTAAAAAGATTCCTTTGTTATGACATTCATGTCTTTAAATTAGTGAGTACTCCTAAAAATAGAATCATCTGGCTATGACATTCATGTTTGTTTTCATATATAACTTTTGATTCTTAATGAAATTATTTTTGTTTACCGGTACTTAAACCAATTCAGTGCTCGGCTTAAGACATATTTAATAAAAAATGTATAAAACATCTTACAACTAGAAGCAAAAAAACCTTTAACTATAATTTACATATTTGTTATGATTTATAATTTAGGGGTGTACAAGACTCAAAAGTATCCATAACTCTCATAAAGTCTTAGTCACTTATCAAGCACTAGTGTTCCCTCTCACATTTCAGAAACTTTAGTAAAAATAAAACAAGAAAATTAATACTTATCCATCTTAAACTAATGCGCACACACACAGCGTCTAGACTATCTGCATATTTACATTAATAGGATAGGAATAAAGGTAGAATTTAGAGGAATTGTATCCTCATTTGTTTGGAAGGAGAGTGGAAAACAATCTAGAAAATTTAAATACCTCAGTAAGCTTGGTAGGGTTTCAAACCTTGGCCTATATAATCATCAGTACCAGTCCATAAAGAGACTTGATGCCTTATTCTGTGTACACACTGACGCAGATATAAAATGATTAATTAGATCATATGTAACTAAACTTACAAACAATATATATTTTTAATATAAAATAGCGAAAAGTTTAAAAATGATTGCATAATGCACAGCACAGAAGCACGTTTTACACTGCTGTCTCTGGCCAGAGAATCATTGTCCTAAGTTTGTTTTATAGTATTCTTTCCCTTAACGTGGGAGTGTGGGTAACAAGAATTAAGGGCAGTACTTGCAATTTTTACATCAAAAAATGTTTTTTTGCCTAAATAAAAAAATATTGTTTCAGTAGAAACAATGAGTTTAACTTTCTTCACATGGTGACATCAATATTTCTTGAATATCTGTCAAGAGTGTCCTAAAATTTAATGATAACTTGTTATCCCTCACGGCTTCAGGGGTAACTGGTTGATGTCACGACGACAGCGATGTTGTGTTCAGACATGTGTGGGCTTTGCCGGAGCGGCGGGTGGTAAGATGGAGTCCCAGCAACGTGAGTCGCGGTGGCTGGTAGGATAGAGTCCCGGCAACATGAGGTGGGAGGTAAAGGATGATGGCGGAAGGAGAGGGAGTTCAGACAAAATTGCTCTTTACAAAACATGACAATTTATTAGCTCTTTCAAACGGCGCACCCGGGTTGGGTAGCCACTCTCCTACTGGCCTCTGACCGAGGAACCACCGTGCTAAATACCCTCCACTGCTGGCTTGCCTTGTCAAATGGGAGAAAATAAAGCTTCCCATTTGTGCGAGCCAATAGAAAGAGGAGTTCCCATGGGCGCTGAGTACAGTGTGTGGGGAACTCGTCACGGACGGCTTAGAGAACATGGACTGTGGAGCTGTCTGTGCAAGTGCTGAGGAAAAATACAAGGGCCTACTGAACAGTAAGGCACAACAAACTTTTCCTCTTCATTTAAAAAATTTCTCATCTAAGGCTGCTATTAGAGGTCTGCAAAGCTTCTATAATATTTATATTGGTTTGAATTTTATATTATTTGATTTGATTGTTTGAATTAAATCAAACTAAAACAAAATCAACAAGGCTTTATTTTAGGATGCTGCAAATCCCACACTGTGCCTAAAATATATTTAATTTTTTTAATAACAATTCTGTTGAGGTAAAGTAAATTATAATTAACTATTACCATATTGAATGTAAAATAAGCCACACTATTTTAGCAAAACAGTATTTATAAAACGTTTGCTTAGTCTATAATCATACCCTTGGATAATACCTAATAAATCTGTTAGCTTCGAGAACTGAAGATACATGTTAAAATAGTTTAAAATCACCACAACAAATGATCACAATGTTAACTCTCGTTGGATGAACATGTTGAATGTCAACCTCGGTGGTCTTGGAATAAGTGCTTGCCTTAGGACCCCAGGTTCATGGGTGCAAACCCAGCTGAGGTTAACAGATTTTTCCTGTGAACCCTAGAAGGTATGTGAAAATACCTTTTTCCGCAAAATTGTTAGGCTCTTTCGCTATCGCTAATTGAAATTCTTATGTGCTGATATAAACATTCGGTTCAGAAAGTGCTCGTTAATCACCTAAAAATTAAAATAACATGTTGGAATAACTAAACACATAATTTATAAGACTAAGGTACAAAACTAATCTAATGTTTTGTTTTTTAAAATATAGTTTGTAACTTCTTTTTATTCAACATAACAATTTTAGCATATTTAACTAAGATATGATTCGATAACTAATCGAAATTCATGAATAATACTTGTTTCAATTTGAGATTTGGCTTGAATTAAAAAAAAACTGCCTTGCAGATGTTTAGCTTCTATGCTCATTATAGAT
>CABFOV010000331.1:24844-69471 GCA_902141375.1 Timema poppense
GGGGGGGGGTAAACCTGAAAGAAATATCAGAATAAGAATTATATTCTCTATTATCTTGATTCTTAATAAGTATGTTTATGTACATCTTAATGATTTCTTGAAGTTTTAGAGGAGTTCTTGCACATCCCTAATACATTTTTCAAATACATAGCTACTTATTATTTTTTATATTGGTCTTGGTTCATAAATTCATTGTTTTTATTTTTAATACTTTTAATTTTTAAATGGTGTGTTTTCTTTCACATTCTTTTGTGGAATTCTATGACCAGATTATTTATATTTCTTGATAATTTCACTGAAAAACACAAGATTTAACTAGCTGATAAAAAAATAGTATTCTAAATTTTCTTTTAATTTGTTCAACTTTTCTATTTTATATACATTTCTCTCACAATGTTTTGGTAAATATTTGACCTATCCTTTCATGTTTGTCATAGTAAAATAGTTACTAATTCATTCAGTTTGAATTTAATTCCTCTTCCATTTTGGTTTGTGTTTAAAAGGTGCTAAGCTATTAATCCCTCTTGAGAGGAAGTTTCATTTAAATATCCGTTAGCAATTTAATAAGAAAATTTTAGTTTTACTTGAATAACCCTTTGCTATTCATAAATCTCCGGCATTAAGGTTTAACTTCAGCTAGTCTTGCTTGTTTTTTAATCTCATAACTGTTGTTTCATATTTGTAGTATATATTCAAACTTTCTAATCACATCTTATTTGCAGTTTGAGTAACTGTGTTTGGTTTATATACACACAGGTTCAAAATAAAATATCACCCTGAAGATTCTGTGAGGAGGAAAGACGAGCAGAGTGCGTCTCTAAAGGTAAATAAACTAATCTATTGTTAATATGAATGGTAACTTCAAATACTAGAAATCTGAAGGAAAATAAAGATTTCAAAAAATTATTATATTCTTTTACGAATTTGATGCTGGTTATTATTTTGCTTTTTAGGGCTGTTGAACAAACTGCAAATCCAAGATCATTAATTAATGTAGGGGTGTTCTAAGTCCACATACCTTCTTTGATGGCCGCATGGTCTAAGGTGCTATTATCACAATAAACTAGACTGCCGATGTTAGGGAGATTGTGTTTTGATCTCGGTCGGGTGTATTGAGGGTGGTTTTTCTTAATTGGTTTCCCATTTGCTCTCCGCACAAATGCGGGTACACTAACTTCAACCTTACTCAACCTTAACCCATTAGAGTAATTAGTACATAAACTTATAACCTTAGGTAAGTTGTATGTATTTAACAGCTTAGAATTGCATTACTTGACCATAAATTGAGTATATTAGCTGTCAATATAAAACTTTTGGCAAAATTTCTTAATTGTCAAAGCCAGGATTTTTTTCTAAGCAAAGTCAAAGCTAATATTTGTTTTGAAGCCAAGTCTAAAGTTTCAAATCTTTGCACACCCCTAAATTAATGTATTAATATAATCATGGGTTCCAAGTTCATGTTTACAAATCAAAAGGCCTCGAGTTTGAGCCCCGGTGCCACCAGATTTTTCTGTGAAACGATGGGTCTGGAATAGGATCTACTCAGCCTCGTGAGTACAACTGAGGAGCTACTCGAATAAAGAATAGAACCTCCGGTCTAGAAAACCGAGTTTAACAGCTGGAAAGCTTGTTGTTTAGACCACTTGACACCCTTTATCCACAAATATTGGAACTTTCTTCTCTAACATACAACTCGCCTCGGTGGCATAGTTAGCTAACACCCTAGCTTCTTGTTGAGCTAGACTGCCGATGACAGGGAGATTGAGGTTCAACTCTCACTCTGGTGAACTAGGGGTGGTTTTTCCGGAATGATTTTCCACTCTCCATGCAAATGCTGGCTCACTTCCTCTATATTCAAACCTTCCCAATTCCTAACACATTAACTATATCAGTTCATAAGCGTACAACCTGAACGGGTAGTAAGACGTATTATTAAGTATATCCAATAAACAGAGGCCGCTTGGTCGGTATAGCTCGCTTGTAAACTGATGCTATGGATTTTTTTTGTAGATCTTATAATAAATGCACTCTAGATAATGCTAACATATGGTCATTATTTCAATTTTCTTTAGAAACTTAATTATTGAAACTTTTACACTTCTCATATTTATAAGGTTTAAGATTTGTATATAAAAAGAATATTCAATTTAAAAAAAGTAATTCTTTAATTGAGTACCATCTCAAATATATAAATTCAGCAGGATTTTACCAAATTTGAATATTATTTAAAGTTCAATCAACGTGTTATTAATCAAACCAAACTTATTTAGCCACAAATTTCAAATCTTTAAATTACAGTACTTGTGAAACTCTAAATCTTGTGATGCAAATAACATTTTTTAGTTTGTTTTATACTTCTGCTTAACCCCACATTTATAGTAACAGTAACAACAAATAACTTTTGAAACTGGTTCTTATCTTGCTGTATCATGTTTTTTGTTTAGTTAAAAATTATGTTTCTTTTTCATACAGAGAAAGTATTGTAACTGTGGGGAGAAATTACCTCGATTATGATGTGTTTTGATGTTTTATGTGCTCATGAACCCAATAAATTGTCTCTTAAAATTCCCTTAGCCAAAATGAAAACAATTTGTTGGAATTTGTTAAAATTTGATATTTTAATAATAATAATTATAATATTTAGCACCGCGTCTTACTACCCGTTCGGGTTATATGCTTTAAGTACTAATTACTCTAATGGATTAAGAATTGGGAAGGTTGAATTAGAGGAAGTGAACCCGCATTTGCGTGGAGGGAGAGTGGAACACTATTTAGGAAAAACCACCCCCAGTTCACCCGACCGAGATTCGAACCTCAATCTCCCCGTCCTCAGCAGTCGAGCTCAACACGACAAGCACGTTAGCCAACTACGCCACCGAGGCGGGTATTTTATATTTTGATGTCAATTAATTACCTACTGTACTTTTTTAAAATTCGATGATAGTCATCAAATTAATGGGTATTTATTGATGAATGATTTTTAAAATCAGCAGTTTTTAAAAGATGTCTTTAAAGTTAAAAATATTTTATATTTAAAATAGTCTTTGATTGAATTGATAAGAAAGTATCTACCTACGTGTTCACTAATCAAAAAACTAGGAACTATGTTTGAATTTTGTGTATCTGGGGAAAAACTTCAGCAAAAGTCCTTGAATTTTGCTATTTGATGGGAATTTAAAGGCAATGACCACTCTAAATAGCTTGAAGAATCTTAAAAATGTCAAAAATTTCTTGGAGATGCTCCACTACAAATAGCATCTGGAAGCATTTCATTTTTAAAAAATCCAGGAGAGGAGGACCACTCTCATTAGCTTCTAGGTGTACCCAAATTTTGAATATTTTCCGGGGTAGGAACAATTCAAATATCTTTGGGAGGGGTCTAATATTCACATTATTTTCCTATGATGACCTCTCTAAATAGCTTCTAAGTGCGATAATTTTCTAACTTCTTCCAAAGTGTGGTAATCACTGTTCCCCTTTGACTTGGATGACAACTATTTTATGTAAACGTTTTCTAATTCCGCCCTAAACAATTAAGGTTTTGCTGTCACTGTATCTATCTAGTAGATTTGTATGCATACCAATGTTTAACTTGTCTACGCTCCTATTGTGGTTGATTTCACAACACAAGTGGAATAATTACTTTCTAATACTGTGCTTAGAAAGAAATGTGATCAGGATGTAGAGTAGTTCCTTATTTGTACCCTGGTTTTTTTATAGATATATATTTTTTTGGTGGAAAGGAGGGAGGGATTCTATCTGTAGTGGCCTGTGATGGTCTTCCAACAAGAGATAGCTAGGATTTTTTTTTTTCCAATAAAGACTCATTTTGAAGTAATTTAAATGGTTTTAAGACCTAATTGGCGTTGTAGAGTGTATGAATTGTGTAGGCCTCTAATAATTTATATTAACTTTGTCATTGAGTACAGTAGCCCCATGGCTTCTTTGGTGCTGACTGACAGCTCACAGCTGACTTCTGACATTCAACATTTAGGTATATACCTAAATTTTGACTGTCAGAAGTGACAGCTGCTAAACATATGTTTTTGCAGATCATATGGTTCGGCGTAGGGATACATAATTTGGTCTGGTAGCTTTTCAAAGCTGTCAGCTTTCAGCTGTGAGCTGTCAGTCAGCACCAAAGAAGTCATGGGGCTACTGGTGAAAGAATTACTAACAAAACTGGCTCAAGTACTAAAATAGGGTGGCTTGTTCAAAGCTTCTCAACCATGAACTGGAGGAAAATAATTTTAATCAATTGGTGAAAATGTTTTCTGTTTGCCAGGAAAATCAAGAATTATGCCGGAATTACGAATGCTGGTGTAAGATTTTATAAAACAATTTTTTATAAATTTTTTAGCACCCTGTCTTACTACCTGTTCAGGTTATACACATA
Source organism: Timema poppense (assembly GCA_902141375.1). Taxonomy (NCBI): domain Eukaryota; kingdom Metazoa; phylum Arthropoda; class Insecta; order Phasmatodea; family Timematidae; genus Timema; species Timema poppense. Next base: position 29,241 of record CABFOV010000331.1, read on the forward strand.
TGTAGTAATTACACTAATGGGTTTAAGGATTAAGAAGGCTTAATGTAGAGGAAGTGCACTTGCATTCATGTAGAGGTCCATTTAATTTTAGAATAGCTATTTTGATAGCTGCATTCTCTTAAGGCGTCACACACACAATTTACTAGACAGCCAATGCCAGAAAGATTGAGATTCGAATTCTGGTCGGGTGTACTGAGGGTGTTTTTTCTGTAATTGTTTTCCACTCTCCTTTCATGCAAATGCAGGTATACTTCTTCTAAATTCAACCTTCTTTATCCCTAACTCATTAGGATAATTAGTACACATATTTATAGCCTGAACAGGTAATAGGATGCTGTGCTAAAAAAAAAATTAAATCTCTTTCTTTTTAATCATAGCGTAAAGCTATAATTGTGTGATTGAGTTATAATTGTGTTTGTCCAGCACCGTCTGGAGGTGTTTCTCGAGTTCTTGGAGTCTGATCGTCTAGACGCTGTCTCTGTAGACGCTCATCAACAGGAACAGCTCATTACCTTGCTGGACGCTGTCGTGATCCGTTTAGAGGGGGGCACTGACCTGGATCTGCAGATACTGGAGGCCCCGCCTCCGGAACCCCCTGCAGAAGACAAGGTGGATTCCACCACCGGAGACAAGCCAGAGAGCAAGGAAGGGGAAATCAGGTCATTGTCTTACTACTATTAACTTTTCAAAATCCTCAATTATATTTGACATCCTAAAAAAAAATGTTCAAACTAAGGCTACAACCATATCTGGTTTAGTTTGCTGGTGACATCAGAATGTAATGGCCTGTTATTTAACATCTAAAAACACATGTAAAATTGTCGTTTAAGTAGCCATCACTAGTGAGACTACAAGGTAAAAGCTTTATTTAAGATAGGTTGAATAAATGACCAAACGATTACTACTATTATGTTTATCAAAGAGAGGTGAACTAGTATAATAGTCGTCATCTTGATGAGGGTCAGGGTTTGTCGGTCAGCCAGCTTCCTGCAAATATTTGTGTTTGAATCCTAAACTTCATTCTAAATCTTAATCCAAATGCCTCCACAACAACTCTTTCGGACAATTGCCCACAGCCAACTGTCTAGAGTTCTCCCATAACCACAGTCATAACCATTGTCATAATCTAATCGCTCAATGAATGCCGTTTCTCAACTCGTACATTTTCCTGATACTCTCGGGCAATTGTCTACAACCAACGATCCAGAGTAACTGTTTAGAGCCAACTGCCTAGAGCTCTGCTCTAGGACATGCAAACCAGCTTTTGCCAACTTGGAAGCTTCTTCCAATTACGGTATGGACTACCAATTAAAAGACAACTGTGCCACATCACAGAAACACTTGATAACTAACAGTGATTTACACGAATATAGTGCTGCCATCAACTAATCTAGTGAACCACTGCCGTATATGCTGATCTGACCGGGTATGGCTCCTGTTTCTGACCCATTACACTTAACTTAGTCAACCAGAAACAGGAAACCCTTACAATAGATGACGTTCACCAAAAATAGAGAACAGAATCTGCTTGAGTGGCACAGCAACTCACAAGCTTTATGTTGACCCATGATGCATTGAAACGCAAACTTAAACAGCTGATAATCAACATATTTTATTTTCTAGGGGTACACATATTTTTTAGATCACTATACCAATGGATATTTTCAAATTATAACTCTGTTGAGTGGCACAATCCAATACATAGATACACACACCTTCCATTGGTTTATTTCAAATATCCCAACAATGGCCAATGATGCTGTCTGCGTGCTTCTGGCTGTACAGCAAATGCGTTGATTTGAAATGGTCGAGTTTGAGATATGATTGGCTCTGCCATGCCGAACATCTCGTGCAGGGTGAACAAAGTAGAGATGAGTTGAACTTTGAGCAGAACAGCTCACGCCAATCAGGCAGAAATCGCGTGATTGGCTTAGTGCTCGTCAGGCGACGCGTTTCGGTTCTGTGCTTGTTTTTCCGCGAAAGTTTTAATCCATCGTAAGAATGATGTCACTATTTTGAGAGCATCACATAACATTTTTTATAATCCATTCATCATAACTTTCATACAATTAAATGTTAAGTTACTTGTTTGGGCCCGGGTTGTTAATTTCATACTGTGGCTCTGATCCACCAACAAGCAGTATTAGAGCTCTAAAACAAATTTCACTTGAAAAATATTATTTTTTAAGGTTTGAATCTCACATCTGAATTTTTCTCAAATCTTTGAATCCCAGATATCTTTTAAGGATTTGAGGGCCAATCCATAGTATATTTTAACTGATGTTTCATTCTCAGTGTGTAAATATGGGTTGATCTACTTTATATAAATTCTACTTTCTTCATTACAACTGTCCGACACCTTAGCTCAGTCAAAAGCATGCCATTCCTGTCTACTGAACCAAGGGTCCTGAGTTCTGTTCCTGGAATGACCGAAAAATTTATCATTGGTAAAATGTGGGTTTCCCCTTTCACAGTGATTATTATTATTATTATTATTATTATTATTAGCACCGCGTCTTAATACCCGTTCGGGTTATACGCACTTACGCTAATGTGTAATGGTAGGGTGATTGTGAGATGAAATGGAGGACCTACAGTTTAACGTGGAATCCGAACCATGGTAGAGGCCTGGCATTCCACACATTCACAAGTTGTGATTAATACACGTCTTTCACAGTGATGAATTAACGACCTGGGATTGAGTGTAGTGTCTGTTCTAGATTTAAGTTAGTTTAGAAGTCATGTATTGACATAATCAGTCCATTCAGAAAGTGCACACTAAACACCTCAAATAAATGAAAGAAAATTCATCCCAACCCCATTAATGTAACTAAATAAATAGCCTTAATTATGAAGAGCGCAGTAAAAAAAATAAACTTTTATTTTTGTTAACAGTGATGACGAAGACAAAAAGTCTGATGAAGGTGACAAAGACTCCGAGATATCTGATAAAGAAGCTGCAGAGCCAAAGTTGGATGAGGTCGTGCCTGAACCAGAATTAAAACCAAACACTGAAGTCAAGAAAACTTTAAAGGAGGAGAAAACAAAAAATGCTGCAGAAGTTGAAGAAATAGCAGGTGTGTACAACCAGGCACGTGTATATAGCAAAGGGGGATGAACAGACCAACACTCATTTCTTGGACTATATACCTCCCATGTTCTATCTTTCCTTTAAATACATCATGAGGGTTCTTGTTTGTGGTGTGGAGAGGGCTTTCGTCAAATGTGCTGCTTCAATGTAGGGCCAAGGAATTAAGGCAGATGGCTTAGCAGCGCTACCTTAGCGGAGGGTCTAGAAATTAATGCAGACAACCTAGTGGTGCTACCTTAGCAAAAGGTGTAAGCCTTAAGGCAGACGGCCTAGTGATGCTACCTTAGCAAAGGGTGTAAGAATTAAGGCAGACGGGCTTAGTGATGCCACCATAGCGAAAGGTGTAGGCATTAAGTCAGATGGCCTAGTGATGCTATCTTAGTGAAAGGTGTAGGCATTAAGTCAGACAGCGTAGTGATGCTACCTTATCGAAAGGTCTAAGCATTAAGTCAGACAGCCTAGTGATATTACCTTAGCGAAAGGTGTAAGCAGTAAGTGAGACGACCTAGTGATGCCACCATAGCAAAAGGTGTACACATTAAGGAAGATGGCCTAATGATGCTACCTTAGCGAAAGGGACAGGAACTAAGGCAAACGATTTAATAGCACTAGCTTAGTGGTGATGGCCTATGAGTATAGAATTTTGATAAACTCAAAATTTTTATATACTATTAGAGAATTGATTCCCTTTCATTGTCCTCCTTGTTCTTATTACAATTTCTCTCCCTATTAGTTATCAAGGTATACTCTTAACAACATTAGGTAAATGATACAATATACATATGATTTATTCAATCTAACCTATTTTTTAACATAATGTAAATAATTTTGGAAGAAGTTATAGGAAAGATGGATAGAAATATATAAAAGGGTATGAGCACAGTATGGCTTTTACAATGAAAAGAAGAACAGTTCACACTTTACATTGCTGCCATTTGACAAAGAGGTAAAGGTTGCCTCTTAAAGAAAATCTATCGTCACCGCCCAATCCTTTGACCTAGGTTTCATTCTATCGGAACTCATCAGGGATGAGTGTGAAACATGTGACGCAACTTCATTTAAGAGGAAACTAAAACAACACAAAAGGTAGAAAATGGAAATTGTAAAGAATGATAGGACACATAGGTAGGAACATGTAAAAGGTGCAGCATGAAGGACAAACACAGGAAAAGGATATTAAATGTGAATAAATAATATATCTCCTTTCTTATACCTTCTTCCAAATATAATACAAGTACCTCATAAAGCGAAAAGAGGTTTCCCTTATAGAGATATATTAACATTAACATGATGTAAAGTTAGTGATAGTGAAGGAAGTCAACCTCATAGGATAGTTAGGTTAGGCCTAGATAAAAACAAACACACTTCTCTCCTTGTTTTTCTTTAGGCCTAACCTAACTATCCTTTCAGGTTGGCTTCCTTCACTATCACTTTATATTACTGTACAACATTTCTACACTGTATTTCAATGTTATTGTAGCATCTTCCTCAGGAAGTAGTGGTGGTGGTGGTGGTGATAAGATTAACTATTACTATTAATACTACTACAATAGCATCAAAATATTGAGGTGTGTGTAAATATGTGTTAGTGTTTTTACTTTTATTTGTGCTCTATTATTTTTCTACTATTCTATCATCTTATTTATTACAAATAATTAAGTTTTAAAATCATATATTTATTCAACCCAACTCGAGATAAACTTGAATTAAAAAACTCGCAAACTCCTACTTTTTTGAGATATTGCGATCAGCATGATGACTCTGTCTCTCAAGAAATAACATTTTAATTTGATTGGTTTATCTTGTAATGTGTGTCGTTGATGTTGTAGAGGTTGTAGAGAAGGACAATAAAGACGATGAACCCCCTCCCCCTGGTCTGGAGGCCCCTGCCGTGGGGTCACCTATCCCTGCTAGTGAACCGGAAGAGGAAGAGACTCCTCATGGCGAGAAGAGGAAGAGATCTCTTAGTGAAGATATGGATCTTGACACTACTAACGAAATGGAAGATATAGTAAGTGGGTCTATAGTTTATTCTATTTACAATATTATGAAGGTAATATGCCATAGCAACACACATTCATAATAACGCCTTTTTGTTCATTAAATTCATAAGTTAACAAGCATAAATAAAAATAATAAGACTCATTTATTGAAACAACTATTTAGTTTTTAAATAAAGGTACGAGAGAAGGTAAAATGTTGGTATCTTATAAACCCTTTGCTACAGATTCAAAATGCTAAACTGTAAACAAAAATATATTGATAGTTATTATTTTTGCAACTAATACAAATTCATCATCAACTGTTTCCAGCCTGGGGCCAGGTCAGTTTAGTAAAATGTCTCCATCTTCCTCTCTCCTTCCACGATTTTTCCTCCTTTAATTGTTTCCATACTGCTCCTTTCCCTTGCACATGTTTTGTTTTGCTCCTCCAATCTCTTGGCCACCCTTGTGGTATTTTTCCTAAACACTTCATCTTCATCATCTCTGTGTGTTGATTATGGAAATTATTTTTAAGAGAGAAAAAAACCCAGCTATTACTTAATTAGCTGCCCAAGGATGAAAAATGATTTCATTGATTGCCAAGTGATTTGATGATTAGTCTTTCTGAGGGCATTGTTTATTTCAACCAGTGTATTGACCTTTAAATTCACAAAGTCCAAATCTTAAAGGTTAGGTAGGTACATCATCTCAAATTAGGGATCACATCTTAGTTCAGTTTTTTCTTTTCTTCATTAGTAAATGAGATTAGTAAAATTGTTTTCCCCCACATTTAAAAAATTCCAGCATAGTTGGGAAATATTTTTTTTTGAACGAATAATAACAAATTCACTAATTCTAATTTTTGATGTTGTTGGGTGAAGAATATGGAAAACCACACTCTCATGGGATTTCTCAATCAAACGTAACTATGTATCTAATATTCCGACTATTCAGCCGCAAGATTTACAAAGTTGAACAAAATAATTGCCCTGGGGTTTATATATTACACATCGATGACTAAACCCTAGAGACCCTGAATTGTGCTGAATAAAATGATTGTCTTTCCCTAAATAAAAAATAGTATTTCAGAAAAGTTGATAGCTAAAATGCTTTTTTTCGGCTACTAATGATTAAAAAAACTCAAAATGATAGTGGTATTGTGAGTGCTATGGATAGAAAAATTACAGCTAAATTTCTCTTTCTTAAATATTTGTATTTGTTCACAATATGACTGTCATATAAGCAAGATAAAAAATATACAGTATTTTACTTTACCAAGGGTCTTTGGTTGAGGGAAATAAATTCTCTAGAGTCTAGAGTAAGAACTTTAGTTGTTTGCAGGAATAATAAAGAAAAAAAAAATCGATAATACTGCTGTTGATACTCTATTTTCTGGGATTTTCAGACAAAAAAGGGCAAAGAATGATCTCATTTTGTTTTAAATTGAATGTGTAAAATAAATTTGAAAATACAACAATCAACTTTCAAAATATTTTTATATTTAATTTAATGTGCTAGTAAAAGTTTGTGAAAAAACATCTTGTGAAATTTTGGTGTGTCTTCTAATTCCCCCACTCCAGTCTTGAGATAATTATTGGATGTTGATGTTGTTGTCAACCCTTGTATGTACAGTCAGACAAGGAAGACTCCAGCCTCAAGTTGGACAAGCCAGAGGATGGTAAAGTGAGAAAGGAGAACGCTCGTGAAGAGGGAGAAGAAGAGGAAGTAGCGAGGGAGGAAGGAGAAAGAAAGGAGGAAGAGAAGGAGCCGAAGCCAAGGCCGCTTCACCGCACTGCATCCATTTTCTTGAGAAACCTGGCCCCCACCATCACTAAGCAGGAGGTTGAAGCTGTAAGTACTTGAGTCACTAAGGTGTTTGATTAATTGATTTCTTAATATAAAACAATATAGTTGTAATCTTGAGCATACCGCTATGCTTGAAAATGAGACCCAGGTAGAAAAAAAGAGGGGAAGCCTCCTCTATTCACCAACACAAACTGTTCTCACCCCAAAAGAGGCTATAAAACATTTCTAAAAAACATAACACATCCATAAAAAAAACCATAGCACCCTCAGATTCACTTGTAACATTTCTCAACACCATACCATATTATTTTATCTGTAACTGAGCTTAATCAGGAAACATAGAATTGACATCTTTTGGCACAAATAATTCAAATATTTCTCCAGTAGCAAAATAGAGATTAGTTTTCTGCACATGCTAATAGCAACAGATCTAATATCTGTCAAGGGTGTCCTGAAATTTTGTCAAAACTGTTAAAATAAAGAGAAAAGGGTTTGACAAAATTCCAAGATACCCTTGACAGATATTCAAGATATGTTGATATTAGCAGGTGCAGAAAATTAAACTCTATGTTGCTGCTGGAGAAATATTTGATTTGTTTTGGCCAAAAATATGTAATGCTATAAAAACTCTAAAAATACTTGCACTTCCTTTGGCCTAAGCCCGATTATTTTCATTGAATTTTAATCCTTTGTAAATGAGCAGTAAATTTGACAAATTGGACTAAATATTTATACATGTCTATGCATCTAGATGTGTAAGCGGTATCCGGGGTTCTTGCGTGTGGCCATCGCTGACCCTCAACAGGACAGGAGGTGGTTCCGGAGGGGCTGGGTTACTTTTCAAAGAAGTGTCAACATTAAGGAGATCTGCTGGAACCTAAACAACATACGGGTATGAGATGATAATATTATAAATTGACTCTATTTTACTAGGGAAATATAACTACAGTAGCCCCAAGGCCTCTTTGGTGCTGGCTCACAGCTAACTTCTGACAGTTAAAATTTATGTATATACCTAAATTTTGACTGTCAAAAGTGAGAGCCGCTAAACATATGTCTTTGCAGATCATCTGGTTCGGCGTAGGGATATGAAATTTGGTCTGGTAACTTTTTAAAGCTGTCAACTGTCAGTTGTGAACTGTCAGTCAGCACCAAAGAAGCCATGGGGCTACTGTAGCACTTTCTTACTGTCCTCATGAACCGTCTCTGGGTCAATTTACTAAAATGCCTCTATCTTCCTCCTTTTTTTTTTCATTCTTCTCCTTTCACTCGCACACTTACTTTTATCTGCTCCTCCCATTTCCTTATTGGTCTTTCTTATGGTATTTTCCCTACATCTTTTATCTCCATCATTCTCTTTTGGAATTGTTCTTTTTCCATCCTCATTACCTGGTCATACCATCTCAGCCTTGCTTCCTCTATCTTATGTACCCCTGTACCCAACTCTTGCTCAAACCTATCCCAGCTCTATTATTTTGAAATATTCTTACTTTAATAGCTTTATTGAATGGTATTGGTGGTAGTTAAAACTACTAAACGTTAATATTGTTGCTTGTAGCTCCGTGACTGTGAACTGGGAGCCATAGTGAACAGAGATCTGAGCCGGCGGATACGAACTGTTAATGGTATCACTGCCCACCGGCAAGTGGTGAGACATGACATCAAGTTGTCGGCACGTATTGTACACAACCTTGACGCCAGGAGTGGTCTCTGGTCTGAATCTGGGGACGAGAAGGTGGTAGAACAAGTTGCCGTCAAGAAAGATTCTGGGCCTGTACGTACCCATTAATGCCTAGATTTTTTTTTATAGCTTTAGATTTTCAAAACCTGATGAAGACTTTCCTTAGACAGATAAAATAAAGAATTGTGACATATTTTATTTAGGATTTTTAAATAGCTATAAAAATATAAACTTAGAAAAAATGGCACTAAACGGCTGTATTCAATTAAACATTGAAAGGAGGATAGAAGGTCAAGGCCTACAAACTTACCAGAAAACTGTAGGGTCTCAAGAGTTCACAAATGAAAATATAACACACAGCTCTTCAAGCAAACCTCGTTTCATTTTTTTTAAGTGCATTCTTCTCTACATTATGGATGCGGGAAGAAAAATTTTTAATCTTATTCAAACTATACATAAATTTAAAATTTTGTTTTATTGATTTGTTACGCATGTATCATATTTTTATTGCTTTTTAAAACTATTAAGTAAATAGCATAACAAAGTGTGAAGTGATGATAATAACAAAGAAGAGTATAATGCATAGTAAAGCTATAAAGTTGGATGAAGTAGATCTGGTAAAAGTACAGAACGTAAAATATCTTGAAAGCTGGATTGAGGCGAAAGGTAGAAGTAGAAAGGATCTAATGAGAAGAGGACAGCAGGTAGAGTTGTTCTTTAGTTGTGTAAGAGACTTGCTATAGAGAAGAGAAGTGCCCTTGATGTGTAAGAAACTGTATTATAGGGCATACTTTGTACCCATTGTCACACATGCAGCAGAAACATGGGCATTGAATGTAAGAGGGATTAGGAAATGAGAGGAAATGGGATTGACGTTTGTGAGGAGCATGCTGGCTGTCATGAGGAGAAACAAGATTAGGAATGAAGTTATCCAGAAAAGAGAAGAGGTTCAGGGAGTACTTGAGATAGTAGGATTAGCAAGACTTAGATGGGGGCATGTAATGAAGATGGAAAATGAGGGGATGCCAAAGAAAATGTGTGAAAAAAGACCGCAAGGGAGGCCAAGAAAGAGAGGGAAGGAGCAAATAACAGAAAAGTATTCAAATGAGGCTATACCAGGGATGTTAATGCGGATAGTATTGGTTTTTTCGGATTTTAAGGTATAAAATGGATCACAGGATATCATGAGTATTTTCATGGACATAAAGTTTTTTTTTTTTTAGTTTGGCATTAGGAATCATGATTTCTACTTATCCATTTTGGTACTTTAATTTCAATTTCGATAGATTAATTCTTTGTTTTCAGCCTTTAAAAGATTTTGCAATATGTCCAAACAAGGACTTGACTATATATTATGCGTCTGCAAGTTTGGGTTTTTTCATTCGAGTTGAGTATTTCTAAAAGCTTTCAAGCCGTGTTCGAGTATAAGCCTATTTATATTTTTTAAATGTTAAAAAGTATATTAAAACACATGTCCTTAAATATGAATGACACTCATTTTTATAAACAGTAAATACTTTTGAAAAAAAAGTTAAACAATGTAAATATTGGTTTTTAAATTAGAAATAACGCCTATAAACACAATTTAAAAAACAAAAACACTCCAATAAAAATCTAATAAATAAACAAATAATTAAAATGGTTTCGACACTTAGTGAAGGAAGCCAACCTGAAAGGATAGTTAGGTTAGGCCTAGATAATAACAAACACACTTCTCTTTTCATGTAAAACTTTCACACTTTCCACTTTAAATTTCCACAGTTGCACATTAGTTTGAATTTTTGGGAATATTTCTTTTTCATTAATGTCTTTTCATATGAAAAATTTCTTATCTAATGACATTTAAATTTGCAACATTCCAGTCATTTGGCCTTCTGTCAAAGAATCCAGTCATGAAGAATATAACAGATTACCTGATTGAAGAAGCATCTGCTGAAGAAGAAGAGTTGTTAGGTCATGGAGGGGACCACGAGGATGGGCAGCTTGCAGATGATGCAGCCACCTTTGATAGAGACGAGGGACTCATTAAGGTGACCTTTAGCTCATAATATGAACCTGTACAATTCATTGAAAATAATTAAGGATAAAAATACACCAAATAACTTAATTAAATAAACATTAAATGGGGGATAGAACAGCAAGATCCGAACACTTACTAGAAAACTGTAGACCCAAATGATACTTGTTTTAACATGAAGACATCGCAGAAATTTTCAGGGATATAACTCCTCCAGAATAAACATTGCCCTAAAATTTACTTTGTCTCAAGACCCATATTTAATCTTAAAAATCCTTTTTAAATGTCTTAGGTAGCACAAGGAAAAAAATATAGTTTCTATTTATTCTTTAATGACAAACAACAAGCCAGCACACTTTTCCTATCTATGCAGCCATTTTAAACTACTTTAAAGATGAAAAATAATACATGTTACCAACCCCTCTTTTCACCTAAATCATAAGTAATCTGTCAGAATATTTTATGGCCGAGGATAGGGGGAGATGGTTGTGTATGCCTGTGTGGGTTCATAATTGATGAAAACTTAATTTTAAGTTTTTTTATTGGTGCGTCTATCTCAAGTACAAATGTGATGTTGATAATAATATAAGGCTTAAATAATCTGAAGAATATTTGAAATCTTGTGACAAAACGAGTTGTTGCTAGGAATAACCAATGGCCCGTTTGACTCCTAGGTGATCTCTACACGGTTTATTAACCTCAGTACCTTGGGCTCGAGTGGTAGCCCTCTACCCTAAATACTGATGAACCTATCACGTAAAATCCTGTGTTTATGTGGTCAGCTCCTCTATTATATTTGTTTACATTCTAATCACAACAACCCACAACACTTTTTTTTGTCATTCACAATCCATAGCACAATGTTATACAAACACACCTTCAAATTTAGGCCTTGCAGTCACATAGAAAAAAAAATTGCAGAAAAGTGTAAAGACTGATGTTTCGAAGTTACACAAACTTTGACTTGGCCTCGACATTTATGAAACTTATAACCAGTCGTAATACCAGGAGCGCAAAAATGCTTTGATCAAAAACATTGTTACTAACTCTTTTGTGAAAACATTTCTATTGGGACACGTTAGTGTAATTTTACATATATCTGCCCAGTGATGAAAATTTGAATTGTTGATTAACCTGATTTTATGATTAGTCTTTCTGAGGGTAGTAACATGTTATTTAAACATATGCTTGTATTTTACTCTGTATAGAGACATCAAAATTTCATGACACTTGTTTCTACAAACTTTTACTCAGGACAATAAAATTAATACCAAACCATATTTAAAAACCATTGTAGTGTTTTTGAAGTAATAATACATTTGCAAAATAAAACTAAATATTTAATATTTTTGCTAAATTGACTATTTTGCATTTTAAATGCGAATTATGGTCAATTTTGTTGATTTAATGCCATATTAATATAAACCTTAACAATGTCATTGTTTACCTTTATTCTGAGACTGCCTAGTTCAAATACTATACAAATGCTAATACAAAAGAAATTATTAAAAATCTATTTATTAACTAAACCAAAGATTGTTTACTAATTGCAAAAAAGGTCATGAAAGTCCCTGAAAAGGCAAGAATTTTCAATATTTTAATAACAAAGTCACAAAAATTTACAAATATTATTAACTAGTTTGTAATAAAGGCCTTTATTTTTAAAATTGTAATTAAATGAAATAAAATATAGATTTAAAAAAATAGCTCTTATTTATATATTTGTGTTTATAGTAGGCCAAGAACATAAAACCTTTAGCTATAATTTTTCTAATCATAGCAATATATAATTATATTCAAGTTGATATCATTTTCAAATCACCTTCCCCAATTTTTTTAATTAAAAATACAAGATTATTTAATGAAATACATTAACTTCATTTAGCACAAATCAGGATTAAAACTTTTATGTTCATCATCATCATCTGTTTACAGCCTGTAGCCGGGTCACTTTAGTAAAAGTTCTCCATTTTCTTCTATTTTTCCACCATTTTTTCTATTTTTAATTTCTTTCCTTCTTCTCTTCTCACTTGTACATCTTCTGTTATCTGCTCCTCTCTTTCTTGGCCTCCTTTGCAGTCTTTTTTCCTATATACTTTGTTTTCATAATATACTTTGGATATTGTCCCTTTCTGTTTTCAATCGAATGAATTGTCTCTTCATTCGCTGCTGTGTGTGTCTAATTCAGTCATAATAAAGCTGACTAATCAAAATAATAATAGCTGTTTCTTTTCACTTGCCTGTGTCATGAAATACAGCCAGTTACCAAACATAAACACACATAAATTATTAGTTTATTTAAAGATAATGTTTGCTGTACCAACAATAGAGGGTTGAGGGTTATTTGAGACCTAAAAAACATACAGAGCAGTTTGGTGGTTTCACTGGTTTCTTTTGTGATTTATGAGTTCTTGACTTTAAACAAAAAAATATTATGGAACTAAAAAAGTAATTTTTTTGATATCACAATTTTTAGTGATATCCTAAATAACAATTCACTATCGTTGTATGCATTTATAGATTAGTTGAAATTGATAATATTAGTTATAATATAATGGTGATCATATTATTTAATTAGATAATATTTCTAAATGCTGTTTTTATTTTGAAATACATTTTTAATCAATGTTTTAAAAATATGTGATAGAACTAATACGAATAATTTTCACAATATTTTGTAATTTATTTGGATTCTTATTCGCCTAAAATAGTTTAATATCATGATAATCCTATCGCAATATAATTTCAAATTAGTGATTATTATTATTTTAAAGGCACTGTCCCAGTAATACTACTTTGAAGATAAACTTAACGGTTATGGATTTAAATTAGAGCATAATTCAACTATGAACACTAAAACAGATGCCAATTGGGCCAAAGAAAAACTTACAAAATAAAACACTGTAACAGAGTTTTTTTTTACCAGAATAATAGAAAAGGCCTACACTCACCAGGAATAAAATACAGAGGCTAAGCTATGAATATTTTTTATGTATTATTAATTTTCAATGTGTAGCATATTTGACGTCTATAAAGATTTATTATTTTTATCGCAAAAGAAAGTAAATACATGAATTTATTAAGGTGGCTGAATTCGTCTTTTGTTGTTATATATGGTTTTTTATGTGCTGTTTCTGAACCATTTTATTATATCAGCACATGACTTTTACATTAACTAAATTCTAGAACAGACACAACATCCGGCCCTTAGCCGCTAATTCATCACTGTGAAACGGTAAACCCACATTTACCAATAATAGATTTATCAGTCATGCCTGGAATCAAACCCGAGAGTCTTAGATTACTGGCAGACTCGTTACTAACTGAGCTAAGGCATTGGATAATTCGTAAGTATTGCGGACTTAGTTGAATATCCTTATAGGAAAGACCTTTATTATGAATTAAATTAATAACAAATAAATACATATAGGTTTGAATAATAATCTAAACATTATGGTTAGGAAGATGTGAAATCAACTACAATGTGAATGATAAACTGTAGGCTTACTTCAACACACAATTAGTGTGGATAAACAATAGATGAGAACGAAACCATAAGATTGACTTAAATAATAATAATAATAATAGTTCAACGATGTAAAACTAGGATTGATTTCCAATAGTAGGCCTTATAGAAACTAATATTTCGCATCTCTGTAACAAGGAAAACATTCGAAACATTAAGGTTGACTATCAATCAGCAATGTGAATGAATATGAATACTTTTCATTCAAATAATTTTTAAACTTTTGATTGATTTGATAGTTTAATACTATCTAATTATTCGATAGTTTTCATTCGATAGTGCCCATCACTACTATATATTATAACATTGCTGTTCAATATGTTTATGGAGATTTTAGATTGTGTATGTATTTTCAGGTCTTGGACAAACTGCTCCTTTATTTGCGCATAGTTCATTCGGTAGATTATTACAACCATTGTGAATACCCTAATGAAGATGAGATGCCCAATCGATGTGGCATCATGCATGCCCGAAGCATTCCACCAATTTCTAAGGTAATACCATTCTTTACACTTACATGCCTTTCTAACCATCTAATTTTTGGGTCACATTTTGTGTTGGGTGTGTGTGAATGAAAACAATCTAGGTTTGATACCCTTTAAATTTCCTTTATATTTTAAACCACTTAAATACCTAAGCACATTCATTGTTGCCCAAAAATTGATTAGCTTAAGAAATAGAGGCTGCTAAGAAAGTGCTTATGTGCAGTCCACATTAATAGGTTATTTTATCTAACATTTTGCTCAGATATAGAAAATAAAAAATAACTAATATTACCACAATCCACCCAAAATATGCTTCGGCTTGAATTCATCGCCGTGCTTATAGTTGTTAAGTATGAGGTAAATTTAAAAAGGTAATTTGTAATTTAATTTTGGTTTCCAATTGATACTTGTTTACTGCCAATGAAGTACAACTAAGCGCATAAATTAATTTTGCTAAAATATTGCAATAACCTAATCAATTTCAACACTGATCCTGTGTTGAAAGGCGTTAATCCCCAAATCTTCTCACTCCATTACTTGTTAGGTTAAAATGAATTTATGTAGTCAATAGAGATGTCACATTACTTGTTTTTCTAGATTCCGATTCTCAAGTCCAATCTCGATTCTTCGATTCCAATTCTTGAACATTTCCTTTTTTATTAGTGTTCCAAGCATTAATGCATAGAAAATCTGACGTGCCTGATACCCTACTCCCCTTTCAATGTGAAAATTGGATTCGATTATTACAACACATGCCGATTTATTATATTTGGGAGAAGGTATAGTAAAGGTGGATAGAAACCTAAAGGAGACAAACACAATATGTAGTAACATGTTTCTCTCCACCTTACCTATAACTTCTTCCAAATATAATACAGTTGCCTCATAAAGTGAAAAGAGGTTTTACTTATAGAGATATAACACATGTAGTTTGAAACTTTAATCTCACAATCTTATAGATATTTATTAAACACACTAAAATTCTTCATAATTGAAAACCATAACCAAGGATTCAAATAAACTCAGAATTAATACAATAAATTGCGGATTTTATAACGGAAAGAACACATTTCACAAGCTAAAGAATTTTTAAGTCGTACGTAACTGAATTCTATAAACGTTAGCTCATCAGAAATTAATAATAAAGTTTTGGCAAAGATATATCGATAATCTAATGAAGTTTTTCTTCATATCAAGCTTTCAATTTCAATCAACCCCAACCATCCCTTGTAAAATACTGGTTAAAATCCAGGCATATTAAACATTCTAGACTCATATTATTGTTTAGAAATCAAATCAGTCAAAATTTGAGTGTCTTTAAGTTATTTTTAAAAGTGTTGATAGAATGAGTTAAGGTTTAAAAAACATGCGAAATAAACAAATACATTAGGCCTAGTTACCATTTGATCATCTTTAATCATCTTGAGAAATAATGAACTCAATAATGCCTAAGTATGTATGTATTATTATTATTATTATTATTACCTTTCATATCTATTATCTATCTTCTCATAGGAAACAAGAAATATATTCGATTCTTGCAATATATCAATTTCTAAGAATACATTCTATTTAAACACGAACACTTTTTCGACTCTCGCAATATGTTCATTCCTATTTTATTAGGCAAGACTGCGTTTGAATATTTTTACAATTACTTCAAAAACATATTTGAAAAAAAATAATAAACTCTTAGTTAAAATCAATTTAAAAACAAATTATGAAATAGCAAGCCGTTATTTGATTCTTAAAACTCGATAGCACTAACTAAGTGATCAGATTACCTGAATCAATTACAAACAAATACTCAATATTCAATACATAAGCCGGTAGGTGTAAATAAACAGTTTTATCGATATCCTAACTGTTGACAGTATTTATTTTTCATGAAACCCACCAAAATATCTAACTTAAGGATCATATGAGATAAATTGGGGTTCTTTGCATAGTTGTAGATATTTAAAACAAGTTGGGTAGTAAGAATTAAGTCATGTTTATTTAATCATCACTCGAGCCGCTTGCGAGTAAACACATACGTTATGGCGGCTGACTTTTTATCATGTGTAATGTGTTCTTATTTTCTTTAAAAAAAAAGCCCTAATTTGTTTTATTTATTTCGAGCTTATTTGTAATTCTAGTTTTGATTTTCAGTTTTTGAAGAGCTATAATTTGTTCATTAAAATATTTACAAGATTGTTCGTGAGGTGAAAGTTTCAGAATTAAGCATGCAATGAAACGGTCAATTATCACACATAAAAGGCCATCATCACTAGTAACACTAGTTTATTTAGCGGTTGTAAGAGATCTAAGAACTAAAAAACTAAAATATATTGAACAATAATCTGGAACAAACTAAAAAAGTTATAAAAATACAAATTTTGATATATTTTATCTAGTTGAGGTAAGGAAAGGGAGCTTAGCATAGAGGTTAATTAACATTCAAACAAACAACAAAATTTAAACAAAGAAATGTTCAAGTTGGGAAAGAATGGGATAGAGCTACTACTAGAAAAAATTATCAAGGCCTTATCAAAAGGAATAAATGAAAATCTTCGCAAAAAAGAAATCTTAAATTAATCAAGAACGAATTATTGATTGCAAATATAAAATATCAATTTTTAAAAGTTGTATGTGTTCATGTGGAGAATTTGGCTGTCAAAAAGGCGCCAATCCACGCTCCTAGTGTAAATATATCATGTGTTGTCCTGCTAAAATGAAATGTGCATATTTTTTAGGGAGGAGCCATTCGAAACAAACGAAAAACGAATGATTGCAATCATAAAAAATATGAATTTTTAAAAGATTGTGGAGGGGTTCAACTTCGTGGACGTGCAATGTAAACATACAATTTATGGGCGTATATAAGCAGATAAAACTATTTTTTCTGGAACAAATGAAAAACAAATTATTGCAATCATATAATGTGTTTTTAGGTGGAAAGGATGGTGAGGCAGCTTCATGAAGGTTCAAAGTAAACATATCATTTGTGAAGCTATCATAACAGAAAAACTAATTTTATTGCGGAACAATTTGAACCAAACGAAGAAAAAAGTATTTTAATCATAAAAGTTTTTAAAAGTGAAGAAGGGTGTGAATTCATGAATGTCATATGTAAATGTATAATTAATTTTGGGGTCGTAAAAAAGATTTAAACAAACGAGCAAACAATCACAACCATAAGAATTAAAATTTTCAACTGTGGGAGGGAGGTATCTCAAAGTTGGCACTACCAATGTAAACATAACATTTGTGAGATTATCAAAACGGAAAAAACAAAATGTTTGTGTGACAATCTGAAACAAACGAATGCAATGATAAATATATGGATTTTTCAAAGTTGAGGGGCTACCATGAAGTTGACCCCTAACAAGTAAACAAAGTGTTAGAAGTTCATGTCCCATTTGTGCAAGAACAAATGCGAAACAAACAATACTTTTTGTGCTACAATCCGAAACAAACGATTGCAACCATAAAAATGTAAATTTTCCTAAGTGGGGGGAGAGGGGGGCCTACCATGAAGTTGTCACTCCCCCTTTCCTCCAAAATGTAAAAATATCATTTGTGGACTTATCAAAGCAGAACAAACAAACAAAATTGCGAAACATTCTGGAACAAGCGAAGAACAAATTATTGTTATCATAAAAACTTGAATTTTTAAATTGGAGGGGCCAACTTCGCGGACGTGTTTTTTTCACATATGAAACCTACCCATGTTTATTTTGATGACGCAAATACTCATCTCTAATAGTGTTCACTTTCTGTAGTGTAAAAAATAAATAACTTTAATTTGAAACATATTTTATTTGCTATTTGTTTTAAGGTTTACAAAATAATGATTTATTTATGGCTTATAATGATTGGTTCTAATATGATAAACGTGAAAATATAATACATTTAATTTATAGCTCTCTGCACTGTTACAGTTCATATTGCCAATATGGCTTAAGTGAGAAAATAAAATTTGTATTCATTAAAAATTCGTATGATTGACAGTGTAAAGACAAATCATTAAGTAATCCATAAGGAGGTATTATTAAAGTATTTCTATAATGTCAAATGTTAGTAACTTTCAATCAATGTTGGTGAACTCTATTGTTCTTCCTATAAAAATTGGGATTTATATTATCGTGGCTCTAAATCGGCTTGTTGAACCTAACTTAATTGTTGGTAGACCTGCTTTGGTGGCTGCACTGTCTAAGATGTAACTAACTCTAGCATTAGACTAAATTCCTGATAACAGGGAGATCGAGGATCAAATTCTATTTGGGGGGGTATTGAGGGTGGTTTTCCCTAAATGGGTATCCACTTTCTCTCTTCACACAAACGTGGGTATACTTCCTCTAAATTTAACCTTCCTCATCACTAACTCATAAGTGTAATTAGTAAATATGCTTATTATAACTTAAATAGGTAATAATACAGATGCTAAAAAAACTGTTGATAGAATCAGAACACAATTAGTCATACACCAAATTACTTAGCTCCCCATAAGTAAAAATCCATCCCCCATCTACCATGTCTTCTCTTCCTTGCTAGAGAACAAAGAGAAAGTCTGTCTACAAAGGATATTAAGTGATTGATGAGTCAGCTTTGTTTCAGTCTGAAACTTAAAAGAATCAATCCCTCTTGGGTCAATGGGGAGTGGATAGAATCCCAAGCATTCAGGATCTCTTCCAAGCTTATTTTATACCCAAGTTTCGGAATTAACTAGTTTTATTTATAGAGGCAAGTTAGCTAAAAAAAAAAATTTAACAACGTTGATACTAACTTAGTGCCATTCTTGACTGATTCTTAATTAAATTAAACACAT
Source organism: Timema poppense (assembly GCA_902141375.1). Lineage (NCBI taxonomy): Eukaryota > Metazoa > Arthropoda > Insecta > Phasmatodea > Timematidae > Timema > Timema poppense. The sequence continues at coordinate 48,639 of CABFOV010000331.1, forward strand.
GAAATAGTTTCAATTTAAATTATAGCATCGTGTCTCAATACCCGTTTGGGCTGTATGCTTAAGTACTAATCACTCTAATGTGTCAGAAATGGGAAAGGTTGAATTTTAAAGGAACTGACCCCACATTTGTGTGGGAGGGAGAGTGGAAAACCATTTATGAAAACCACTCCCAGTTCACCTGACCTAGATTTGAACCTCAATCTCCCTCATCCTCGGCAGACTCGCTTTACATGAATCTAGCGCATTAGCTAACTATGCCACCAAGGCGGGTCATGATATAGTTTTGATGCATGTCTGCACAATATTTTTTCTGTCAATTTAAAACATTAAAAACAATATTAAAATTTAAATTCTGCTTTGGGAATAATTCATATATTCTGATCATCTTCAAATGAAAAAAAAAAATAGACTTACTCTAGCTATAGAAACACCAATACCAATGACTTTGAAACAATATATTTATAAATTAATGATAATCAGATATCATAATTAAAAAATTAAAATTGTTCCAGGTGAGCCAGCAGGAGATCAGTGACTACTGTCGAATGTTTGAACAAAAGGTTGCTTCATTCCTCCAGCCTAATACGATAGTTACAGATGAAGACTACAGCAAGCTTGGCTACAAGGACCCTGATATGTATCCTTACAAAGATATTACTTGGTACTATATAATAGATTGAGTTGTAACTTAGATTTCACCACTTCATGTTAGTTAAACAAATAAATATGGCAACTAATGTTGGCTTTTGGAACCTAAATTCAATAATCGAGTTTCGATGTAAAGACTGTGGAAACACCAAATATACCGTATCGGAATGTGATATCAGCGATAAAGAGGGAAAACAACCCCAAAGGATGGTTAGGTAAGGCTTCTATAGTCATTTCTACATGCATTCTTCACACCTACACATAATTTTGAACTATTCAGAGCTATTACTTTATCAGTTCTTTGTTTCTTGAGGTGGTTAACTTTTATGTCAGTGGCAAAAGTGTAAGTGATTAGCTTATTCGGTGTAAAGTGAGTGAATAATTAATAAAGTAGTTTATTTGTTTCTATTAAGGCCTTGCCTCACTAGCCTTTTAGGTTGGCTTTCTTCCATATGATATTACTTTATTTTATCATGTTTCCAAACTGATTTCTTATAGTTCCATGTCATTAGGCAATTATTTGTTTTCACTATCTACTTTTTAGAACTTAAATTTGTTAATTTCTATCCTTTACTGGTGACTCAGCGAGGTGGAGAAGTTTGTGCAGGCCAACACACAGGAGTTAGCCAAGGACAAATGGCTGTGCCCTCTTTCAGGGAAAAAGTTCAAGGGACCTGAATTTGTACGCAAGCACATCTTTAACAAACATGCAGAGAAGGTGGAAGAGGTCAAAAAAGAGGTATTTTTTTTTATATAATCAACTCATCAACTTGGAAATACAATGCTAGTGATTATCAACATATGCAATTAAATAAACATGATCGAGTTGTAGAAAACTAAGCTCAAATAAAAGTAAAAATACTTAAAACATATTTACACTTAAACCCTGCCAATACAAACTTATAACTGAGAATCAAACCAACAATTAGTTTACAAGCATTTAACCAACAATTACACTATATTATCACTGGGGACACTGCATACAGTATTGTTTGATGGTTGGCTACTATTGTTCTGTGTGTCACTTAGCGTACACATGGTACTTCAGCGAGTGGACCAAGGTCAGTCACCCCGCCTAGTATTTACAACCAATTGACCAGAAAATGCTTCGTACTTTTAAATATGCATACAAAAAAAAAATGCGATTACGAACTCTAATTGGGAATGAAGATATTTCACTCTCCATACTTGAACTCCTGTAAAAGGGACAATCAAAAATATTATCTACTCAGTGGCTGAGGCATGGGATAATGTCAAATAGCAGTTTCTTAGAAAGGCGTGGAAAAAATTATAGCAAAAGCGTTGGCACTATCCCTACAGTACATATAGCAGCACACCAACCCCTCGCCAACGGATGTCATGTTTATGAGACGCTGATGTAATGTTGCATCATATTATAGATGCATATCCTTATGACAAAAATTTACTCATTTCATGCAGTCAGAAACTTAGTGAATTTTGTGATGATTTTTTTGTTATGAATTCATAAAAGAAGAATCCAAAAAACACTAAAGGGAGGAAAAGGAAATTGGTAAAGAATGATAGGACACTTGGATAAGAACATGTAAAACGAATAACAGGAAGGACAAACACAGGAAATAGAGATACGTATTAGTAGGGACACTGAAATATCATGAAACTTGATTTATGGACTTGTATTTAGCACATTAAAATGAATATAAAATTTTATTCAAGTTTGTTGTAGTATATTAACCATAATATGGGAAGTAAAAGGAATTAAAATATTAAGTTATTAACCTAAAATTTATTGCTTGGCCTTTTATATGTGAATAATGGTTAATTAGGTTGAGTTGAATGGGAATTATCAAAATGCAAACTACACACATTTACACTTGGTAGCAGACAAAATTGTTCGTTGCCTAAAATTGCCAGGAAAAAAAAATACCAACTGTGCTTTTATAGTTTTTTTCTTGATAGTTCTATAACAAATCATAAGTTTACAAACATAAAAAATAATTCACTTACCACTTAAATTTGTTCGAATATCTTATTTAACCATTTTTGTTCGAAAAAGGCCATATATTTACCAAATTTAATACCAAAATTCAACCTTTCATTTATCGAAATCCAATTCTTTTATTTACCACAAATTATGGTATCTATGAATTAGTGTTCTCACTTTTATTTGTGCTTCATTTTCTGCAATTCTATCTTATCTATTTATTTAATTTGTTTTTTCAAATACATTCTTTAATTCTTAACAACATCCATACCAAAAGTGATAATTTATCCACTGTCTACTGTGCCCTAAATATTGTGTTAACAATATATTGCAGGTGGAATATTTCAATAACTACCTACGTGACCCAAAAAGGCCTCAGCTGCCAGAGCACCCCGGTAAGAGGCCCCAGAGGGGGGAAGGCACACCAGAGAGCCAAGGCTTCTCTGCTCCTGCTCCTTACCTACCTCAGTAAGTATAGTTATAGAAATAACTCAAAATAGGACAGCTAAATATTCATCTACCCAGTGATGCAAATTCTACTGAGTTGATTTTTGAAAGTGATTTTATGATTAGTCTTTCTGAGGGTAAAATAGGATGTGATATTGTGTGACTAAAATTAATCTATTCTTTCTAATTAATGATTTTTTGTTTAATTTATTTTCAGCTACCAATACAACAGTTTTGCCCGTCATGGTGGCTACGGTGGTCACCCATATGGCGGTTATGGCTATAACCAAGGGTATGGTAGAGGAAGAGGATACAACCGAGGGAGGTTAGTGCTGCTCTTTTGATTGCTTGATGCCACATTATTATTCTTTTGAATGTGACTACTAAATTGTTCTGGGAGTGGGTAAAGAGAATGAAACAAGGAGTGAATTGAAATACCTACGGCATTCATAATGAACATTGTGAGATTGTCTGAGATGAATGAATATAGGAGAGTAATTGAGGGAGTATTTTGAGCAATTGTATAATGAAAATATGAGAAAGTAGCATAATATAGTGAAAATGTTATGATAAGTGAAGTAATCAACAATGCTGAAGTGTTAAAGAATGGCAAAGGTGTAGATGTGATCACAAATGAAATGCTTTTATTAAGTGTGTGGGCATGGTACCACTTGCTGGGTTGTGTGAGTTGTTCACTGTGTGTACTGGGATGTTGAATGTTCCCTAATGAAAGAATTGGTAAGGCATTTAGTTTGTTGAGAATGTCAGATAAAGTTTTTGGAGAGTTTTAATTAAAAGAGTGCATGAAAAAAACTGTGGACAAAATTTTGGATGTCAGTAATTAAGAAGTTTATTGTACATTTGTTGATCTGGAAAAATCGTACAATCGGGTGAATAGAAGTATGTTATGAAATGTTCTTAGAGAGTATGGGGTGGATGCATGGTTAGTAAATACAATTATAGATGTATATGATGGAAATAAAGTGTACATTAGGGTGGATGAAGCTTTGAGCTAATGGTTTGACGCTGAACAGGGTGTTAGATAAGGTTGTGTTATGTGTCTATGTTTGTTTAATGTTTTCATAGATTATAATGTGTGGGATGCTTGTGAGGATGTAGTTGGTGTCCACAATGGGCAATAAGAATGTGAAATTGCTGTCATATACAGGTGATGCTGTATTAATGGCTGAGAGTGAAAATGACTTCCAGAATCAATTAAATCATTTGGATGTGGCAGTGTGCAGAAGGGAACTTTGTATAAATGTCTCCAAAACTAAGCTGATAGTTTTTTTAAGGACAGATCAGGAAATGATTGTCATCTTAGTGTAAATGGAAAACTGTTAGAACATTGAATGAGTATCTTATTGGCACGAATATAGGATGCCTCAAATATAAAACATCACCCCTATTTTTCCCTTGGCTGAATAAAAAAATATGGCCTCTAATGTAAGACGAACCCTACCATATTTTCTCAATAAGAATAGAATGAATATAGGGATAAAAATATGGCTTTTCTCTTGCCTATTGTTTGAGTTCAAACTCAAATTCTTCCATTTACTTTGTAGGCCTATTAAAGTTGTAATAATTTTTTTATAGTAGCTTAACGCTTTAATTCACAGTTAATACGTAGAACTTATTACAAATTAATTGTGGAGTAAATTTGGGTCATAATTGAGAATATTAATACATAGGGTGGATGTTATGCAGTGCACATGCAAAATGAGTTTTCATCTTTTGCCTTTATTTGTTTTGATGATGTGCCACATTTTTCTACACTATCTCTAAACTATATTTTATTTACATAACTGTAACTCATTCACATAACAAAAACAACAACTACACATAAGATAATAAGCATGCAGCTGAAATCATGTACCATAAAGAAAAGAAACACACATAATCACTCAAAGCTGTTCTGTACAAGTAGCCACTACACAGCAGCATCCTGAAGTTACTGAGCACTCCCCGAGATTAGTTCTTAGAGCATGATCAAACATAATGTACTTCTATGACGAAAGGGCAAAATAACGTTGTAGTGATGTTTATGGTTATGTTATGTATGACATAACGAAATACAATAAAGTTTTTGAGTTAGAAGGTATTTGTGTGGAAACATGTTATCGTATTTCACTGCATACCTGATTTTAAGATATATTTTGTAGCACGCTGGGGCTGTACTGGCCCTTCTAATGGAGTTACTATGAGCAAATAAGTCTAAATTCAAGGTCAAAATTGAGAGGAATATCTCCCTATTCCCTTCATTCATTGAGGGCAGCTGCTCTGGCTGGAACAGTGTGGCGAGTCTAATAATAAGCTCAAGGTCAAAAAACTGGTCATTTTTTTCCCCCACACTTTCATGATTACCCTATTGACCCGAATATAGTATGGCCCCAAATATAATAAAACTATAAATTTTTTAGGTGTTCCACATGAAGCATAAATGGTTTTGAATTTAATACGACCTGATATTGTGACAGTAACAGAAGTAATATTTAACACACTTTTTTTAAAAGTAAAAGTTTGGTGTGAAATTTTATAAATCAAAACTGAAAAACAGAATGCGACCATTATGCAGTGAAATACGATAACATGTTTCCACACAAATACCTTCTAACTCAAAAACTTTATTGTATTTCATTATGTCATACATAATATAACACACAAACGCGGGTACACATCCTCTGAATATAACCTTGATGGGATAATTAGTACATGAGTGTATAACCTGAACAGGTAGTAAGATGTGGTGCTAAAAAAGTTAGACACCCGGTAAAAAAAATAAAGACATCAGTTTTTGAAAATGCTAATTTTTTGTGCTGGTTAGTTTACACATGGAAGCAAATTAAAATCCCAAATTCCTATTTTAATTTAGTTCCTAATTATTGAGGCCATTATTTTATAATATTCAACAATGCCTCAATTTTATTGCAAATAGGCAAACAAATCTTAAAGCTAGAAAAAGTTACTAGATCTACATTCAAGTATTTATGTGCCAAGTCATGTTATCTTCAGATTTTACTTTAGACACACATTATAGATACATATTATGTTATTCACTCCACCTAGTTTGAATAAACATTTATTATATATTTCATAATGAAACATGCATTGAATCTCTTCCCTACACCACATTGAGGCTACAACTGACTATCTCAACTAATAGCAATGGTGGACAAGTACCCATTAGTTGTTAACGGTTACTTTGGTAATGTAAATTTTTATCCTATTCTGAAGAATCGTTCATTTTCCTTAAGTAAACCATTCCCTGCAATTTTTAATGAATGACAATATCATAGAGATCAAGGCATTTAATTTCCTAGTAGTTCTCTAGTAAAAGAGGACAGTAAATTCATATTATAGTGGCAGTTAGTCTAAACTAAGAGGAGTTGGTTTTTTTTATATATATATATATATATATAAATAAAAACTAAGAGGAGTTTATATATATATATATTTAAAATTCAATGTAAATATTATATGAGGCATTTTACTGCAATTTAAAACATTAACTTCATACAAACAATCTCTTAAAACAATATCAGTCTCATCCCACGGGAAGGAATGTTGTTTTGGGATTTTTCCATGTTTGCTTGAGCAAAGAAGGAGAAACAAACAAAGGAAGAAAAAGGTTGTTTGCTGTTGAATTGTAAATGAGCTAAGTTTTTCAGTGCGTGTGATGCCAGCCAATTTAAAAATAACGCTATATTTTTCTACAACTACTTGATTATGATATCAAAAGTTCTGCCAGATTACTTCAGCAGAAGGATACTTATAATTAAACTTTCAACACTAATTTAAAAGCCCTAGAAATTTGAATTGAAGTTGTTTTTTTGTTTGTTTTTTAAAAATCCTCAACCAAATCGTCAAGGACTAGTATCTTTCCATCCACAAATATCCGTTTTGTTTTGTTTTTCAATTCCAACAAATATTTCAAAACATAGCTTGAACATAGGACTTTAAGTCGAATTTATTTTCATGAACACCAGATATTAGATGATTATAAAAAAAGCATTAATTTTATTAGCTTTAAATCACATGCAGAGGCAGGTTTTTATGGTGAATATTTTAAAAAAAATTCTCATTAATTTTTCAAAATGGTGGTGTTTTGTGTTGAAAATTTCAATCGTTCTCCCCATGGTGAAATTAATAGTTGCTTAACTACACACGACTTTGGATAATGTGAAAAATGCAAATCATGATCTAATCAAGTATTAACACGCTAATTTAATGGTTTATTAGTGAAGCTAGTAACGGGCTATATCGAAAGAAAACTATCTAATACCAACATATGAAAAATGTGTAGCACCAAAAAAGTTATATAGTTATTACCTCTAGAATATACATGCTTGAACATTGCTTAGTAATTGCAACAAGCAAAGTGTTTTTTGGCTTAAAATTTGATGTGCAGTCTATGAGTAGTAATTCTATTGTGTTTTATTTACTTAATCATTCCAAGACGGCAAGATGGCGGGTGGCGACATATGGTAGTTGAAATCTCTTGTTTGAGATATTTTTATTTGGTTTAAGTGAAATATAAAATAAGCTGAGTACCCAAAATAACTTAAATAAATATCTGGCAGCGAGTATTAAAATTAACGCAGGATATGTTAATTTTTTTTTTAAAAACCTTTGAGGTGAAAAACACGTTTCTTTCCAGTCTTGTTTCAGTTTTAAAACTATGCATGCGCAAAATATATGATCCAGACACATTCTTAAGGCTTGTGAGACTTCTGTGAAAATAAAATGGCGGCAAATTTTACGCTGTGAAGGAATGTTTATTCAATAAAATATTGTTTTTAAAACTTCAAATCCGACTATTGAAATATTAAAGTGTGAAAAAAATATTAAATTTTTCGCGTTAATCGCGAGAATAATAAAATTTCGCGAGAATAGCAAAATTTCGCGAAAATTCGCGATTTGAAAATATGTTGGATCACTTCATAAACATTGTGAAACGTGTAAATATAGATTTTGAAGCTACAGAAAAACAATTCGCGTTTATCGCCAATAACAAAAAAACCTGCCTCTGATCATATGGTTATAAATGGAAAGGAGATTGACTAAAAGTAACAATAATTCATTCAAATTTCTTTGAAAAATTTTAAACTTTCATTTTATGAATTTATTTATTTATACTCTAAACTTTTATTAAACAGAATAGTAATCAACAAAAGATTTATTTAATTATATTTTGAATCATTTATAAAACCACTTAAATATTATATTACTAAATGGAGAAAATATTATCAAGTATTGTTCACTAAATTTCATCATTGTTGATAATTATGTTTTTAAGTTTTAGTTTGTATCTAGCTCAAACATATTTAGGTAAGGGGGAATATGGATGTTAAAAATCATATACATATCGAAGATATTTTTCATTTAAATCACTTAAGTAATTAAGATAATTATTTATTTTGGTATTGGCAACTCACCATTGACCTTCTCAAAATCCAATCCAAAATAGTTTTCTAGCAGTAACTCTTACAATCTCAGTCCTCTTGGCCATTGTATTCAAATCGCAAACTCTAGATTTGACAAATTTGACAAATTTGACTTTTGTCATTAAAGAAAAGCCAAACTCAAAGAAGATAAAAATTACCAAGGGCACGAATCAGCATAAAGGATTGAGAAGGTAGGCTAGTATTTATAACAAGGTGCAAATTGTAATGGAGACCATTTATATTAAAGAATCCAATCGAAATAATTACAATATTTTACAATCATAATTTAAACCACATAATTTTTTCCATGGAATTTCCCTAAAAGATTAGCATTTTAAATTAGTACAGCTGTAAATAATTAGCCAATTTTATTTAGTCCTATTTTAATCTATTTTATCCCGCAACCATTATTTTTCTAATAAAATGTGTTTATTTTGTTTCATAAGTAAGTACCTTTCATTTAACCTAGAAGAAGTTTTGCCTTGACAGAGTACACTATGGAATAGCCTATATAAGGTTATAGTGTAATCTGTCAAGATAAACTGCTTCCTTTCAGGGTAGACAAAAGGTAGATGGCCTTAAACTTGATAATAGGTTTGTTGTTTGTTTTTAAACCTGCTAACGCAGAGCTGTTTTTTAACATTATGTAATTCTTACATGTCTTGTTTTTTAGGGTAATTAACATGCAACCTATGTTTTAATTTATTATTTGGATACAAGATTGCATTTCTGTTCTAGTTTCACATCGTTCCACCATCCAACGCTATCCAGACAATTTCCTTCCTTATTCCCAATCCCCATTCCTCATGCTGGGGATATTAATAACAGGTATTTAATTTGTAGGAATGCTTTGTTTTCCTCACTAATGAGTAACTTGTAGTCACATGACTTTATTTATTTAAGTATATAAATAGTAAACCCACCTATCTCCATCTGTTCACTTTGTGTGAAAGAGTTTAGTGATCTTTATTATAATCATTTTAAGTGTCTATCTGCTTGGAACTGGTCATCTATGCAGAAAATCCTCAACAAACACGATCTTTTTTTCCCCCCATGTCCCCTTTCAGAGTGGCCACAGGGAAAATATGGAAAACCTAGAAAAGTCTGAATTCAAAACTACCTAGAAAGTTAGATAATTTTGTAGTCGATCCGAGAGAATGGTATATTTGGCTTTCTAGGGAAGAAAAAATGTATTTAGTTGAATTTTACTCAAAGATTGTTTATATCAAATCATCTCAATTTAATTTCAAGTGGATTTTAAAATTAATTTTTTTTAACTTTAGTATTTTTGTTTGTTTTTTAATTTCTTTATAAATATTGGTATGGGTTTTAGTTGAGGAAATTTGGATTTTTGGATCAAAGAAAAGTAAAAAAAAATTATTTATGATATTTTCTGGGCACACTGCTTTATTCTCCTTTCCCTCAAGTATTTTAGAACGCGTCCTATTGTGCTCACTTATTTGTTTTATACTTAAATGGTTCTCAAATACTTTTCATAGATCTAATGTCATAGCTGTGGAATCGATACACCAAGACTTTGACTCCTACTCTTTCAGAAATGGCTAATGTATATTAATTAGTAATAAAAAATCATTGCATTAAAATTCTTCAATACAGATTACTTCATTGATAGCTTCATTAGCATTGTGAATTTATATTTATATTTATATTTATATTTCTTTTAGGAAGTTGCGTTGCGCGTTACACACTCCTCCCTGATGAGTTCCGATAGAATGAAACCTAGGTCGGGGGATTGGGCGGTGACGATCAATTTTCTTTAAGAGACATCCATTACCTCTTTGTCCATTGGCAGCAGTGTAAAGTGTGAACTGTGTTCTTCTTTTCATTGTAAGGGCCATATTGTGTTTGTCCCCCTTTTATATGTTTCTATCCACCTTTCCTGTACCTTCTTCCAAATATAATACAATTGCCTCATAAAGCGAAAAGAGGTTTTCCTTATAGAGTCATATATTTGAATAAATGTGTCAATCCAAATTACAAATATTGCTCTTAAAGAATAAAAAGTATAAAACTAAAAATTAAAATGCTCTGTCAACCATATATTGTTATGATATAAGTTTTTTGTTTTTAAGTCAGTTAATAAATTTCTACAGACTCTGAGATCACTCATAATTGCTTCCAATTCCACAATCCTGCTTAATGTGTTCATGTTTTAATCAGTTTGTCTTGAACTATTTCATTTTTTGATCTCTTGTCATCTGTAAATATTTTCATAGTCTATAGCACATAGTGTGACAATTTCCACTTAAACTTCCATCATTGTTTCAATGTTTTGTGTGCTGTGGCATATTTTGTCTTAACACTTCCTTGTTTTGCTTATATTAATATATGCTTTCTATGGGGCATTATTTAGTTTCCACATACCTTAACTTAGGTAGGTAATACAGCTCAAAACAGGAGCCCCATTTTGTTGCAGTTTACTGTAGTCTAATTTTTTTTAATACTTCAAAATTTTAAAAAAAATTAATGAAAAATAATAATCTTAAATGAAGAAAAACCCACTTGAAAGCGATTTAAATCTCTGTAGTGTGATTAATACAGAAAAACCCCACTTCAATGTTATTCCTGATTTGAGCCTAATATTTTTTCTAATATCCCCTTTAAGAAATATAGTCACATGTTTTTCACTTTTTCTTCTCTCTTCCATTTGTTGTTTGAACTAATCAAATCTGCCACGGATATTTTACTACAATTTCATACAGGTTAATCCATTCCTTGGAGTGTGTGAAACATAGATATTCATGTAGGCCAGACAGCCATTTTTCTACTTAGAAACTTGTATCCAACAAATATTTTTGCTACTAATTTATTTTCTCATTTATTACTTTATTCATAGTCAAAGTATAGCATTGAACTGGTAGCTCCATCTATCAACTTAATTATGAAGTTTATGGGCTGATTAAAAGTACATTTGTTCATTGAGTTATGATATTACAGTTACTTGTTGCAATGAAACGTCGAATCATGCCCACGCCAATGTACTTACAAGCAAACACAGGCTTTGTTCAATGCCTGCACCAGGAAAGGGTTAAAATACCCTGTGGTAGTATGATTATTTTTCAATAGTCCCTACACAAATCTTTTCTTGGTTGGATTTCTCATGTATTGAAACAGTTGCTGCCCTCCTATTCCTTTGGAGACTTATGTTTCTCATAAGCTATCATTACAGCGACGATTCCTTTAACCTAGTCATTTCTTTTATACATCATTGTATTCTTTGTTGCTGCTCCTACCTCTTCACACTTCCTGTTTTGATCTCATTTCTGAAGACAAATTGTCACACACTATTGGTTTAAAGCAGAGATCATCATAATCTCAACTGTTTCTAGCTTGTGTTCAGGTCACTTTAGTAAAATGCCTCCATTTTCTTCTTTCCTTTTACCATTCTTCCTCCTCTAACTGCTTTCATTCTTCTCCTCCCACACACTTGCTGTTTATGCTCTTTCCATCTCTTTATTTATTTTCCTTGCAGTCTTTTTCCTACATAAAAAGAGATGCCGCAGAGAGCTCATGTGGGCATGCAAATTAAAAGTAGGGTCAAGACATGCATATTTATTAATATAATTTGGACATTCAAATTTCCGACAATAGGGTATTGGTACCTGTATAAAATAGATTTGTGCTAGGTAAATTTAATTTCCTATAATGTATTCATTTTTTCTAATATATTTTAGAGACCATTTTGATCTATAAAATACTTAAAAATACTATTTTCTAGTATAAAAATAAATGTATTTATTTTGGTTTTTATTATTTGAGCAACTTGCTGACCTATCACGAATTGAACTTAAAGTAGTTTGTAGTGTAGTTTGTATATATTTTGTTTTTGCAGGTCCCCTACTTACAATATGGGCAGACGTGTCATAGCGTATAATGACTTAGATGCTCCTGAAATTCCAGAAGTCTTCTCTTAGAGATATTATTCAAGTGTAAGACCTCACATTAGCTTTCCATCAATTATTCAATTAATGCCACGGTATCAACCACCATTACAGCATTCTTAAGTCTTTAAAACTAGAATTTTCACATAAATGGGTGGCACAATGTGTATAATATTACATTACCTATCAAGATTTTTCAGGTAACACTTATTTGAATTAAAAGTAGAAGTTGTGCAACTGTTTTTAGTATCTATTTCTAGAGAATTAAGCTATTTAAAAATTGATTCTTGAAAATGTATAATTTAAACCATCATATAAAACAGGGACATAGCTTCAATACTCAGAATAATATGTCCCTTTTTAAGTGTTGTTGGCTCTGATACTAAATACATATCTTGTTTTGCTATTTTGTGTTTTACCAGATGTACAGGGGGATCTATCTACACCTCCTAAACCTCTCCTTTGAATAACTTGTTGCTCAGTTGCTGATCTTGACAACATTCACTGGCACACTGCCCTTTTTGTCTAGTTTCTCCCAAAATACCCCCACCATTCCCACACCAACCTGATTACACATTTCACAAACAACACCCAGACAGAATAAGCCTAGTCCACACTGCCATACATTTGCCCACAAACATGTGAACAGATGTATAAAAACTTTATAAATTCTGTTTTGGGCATCCGTCTGCATACAGAAATAAATGTTTGCGGGCAAATCTTTGTCTGCATTTGTATCCAATGGAGAATGGAGAGCGCATACATGCCAGTGTGGACAGCCATGGCGGGCATAAGTACAACCTTCTTATCTAATTAGTTTTGCTATAGGGAGCTGAGTGACATTCTACACCGATATACAGATAAAAAGGAGTATAGATTTACTTCTGAACTTTAATAAAAGTTAGCCTAGTCATTGTTGGCCATTCACAACCACTGCCTCCGTCTCCCTCCTTGTCCGCCCTTATGCCAAAAACCTAAAGACTCTTCAATGTCATATTATCATATTGTAAAATAATAAAAAGAGGTTGAAAAGGATAAAACTACTGAATATTCTACCAATAAATAACTTTTCTCTTTTTATTGTTTTTAAATGAAGCCTCCTCCTCGCTTAGACATTTCAACTCCTGGTTTTTTTTTTCAGTGTAGACACTGCGGCTCGCATTCTATTGCCAAGGATTTATATTTGGCTATAACATACACAAGTGCATTTGTGTGCGGGCAATGTTTGTCAGTGTAGACCTGGCTATACAGTACATAAATAACCTTCACAACAAACTCTAATAAATCAACAAGGAGCCTATAAATATAAACCCTTACTCATTAATATCAGGATTGATATGCATCTGGAGAAGTTAGGGGTGTTTTCAAAGACTTTGCCATTTATTTTCAAATTATGAAAAAAAAAAATGTCTATCATTTGATCATATAAATTGTAATGCATAATTTTAACAAGTGTATAAGTGTACAAGTGTAAATCTGGCGATTTTATGATTTTTGCTACCATTGTTTTGGTAAGTAATTAATGCACTGGGCTGAAATTTAATTAATCTAATAATACATTTATAAAATTATGGGTGTAGAGAATGAAATAGTTACAATATTATTAATTTATAATATTAATATTATACATATTTAATTGTGTAACCCTCATTAGAATGTCTAGTTATACTAAATTTCAACCCCATACATTAATTACTTTACCTTCAAAAATCATAAAATAGCAAGTTTTACCGCTTGTAGCTAGTGAACTGCAATGATTTGAAATAATTGGATCACTACATTATTTATAAATTATAGCTATAAGCTTGTTAAAATTGTTCAATAAAATATTGATAGTAGAATGACTGTTTACATAAGTAGTGTTTTTACCAAACTTATTGTCTTCTTGGTCACTGAACACCGATTGATTATATCCCCCCTGTTTGCAAGTAGATGTTAGGAAGAGATCCTTGGTACACGTCTTTGATAACCTACCTCACTAAGTCATAAATATTTTATTTTCTGAAACATTTAATAACTAACATATTATTTTATGCCATAAAGACATTTGTTCACAATAAATTCTCATTTTAGTTTCACTGTATTAAAGGACTATAAGTTTCTATGTGTAATATAATTTTACAATTAAAATACAAAATGGGTTATTAATTTTTTACCATTGAGACAAACAATATAAGCCTATAGTTCTGTAGTGGATTACAAAGGATGTTTATTATCCGGAGTAGATCCCTGGATCAAAAAGTCTGGCCACTCCTGCTTTAAGGCGTCACTCTCGTGTTAGACTGTCCCACTAAAAACTGGGAGATCAGGGTTTGAATCTCGGTCGGGTCTACTGAGGGTGGTTCTCGCTAAATAATTTTCCCACTTTCCTTCCACACATATGCGGGTAGATATCCTATAAAATGCTTTCACCCTCATACCTAACTCATTAGAGTAATTATCATATATGTGTATAACCCAAACAAGTAGTAAGATACAGTGATAAAAAAAATTATGATAGCTACAATGCTCAGACTTATTACTGTAAGATTCTTAGTATTAAATCTTCACCTTGGTCATAATTTCATGAAGCTGTTTTGAGTTATTGCAGAAAACCACTCAACTAGGAGCCTTTTCACTTTTGAGTTATTATAATGGTTGGGGAAATTTCAAAACCTATTAAGTGTATCAGCTCTGGTTATGTTTTCTATATCATTTTTTAAAAGGCTTATACAAACATAAAAACAACTTCAAAACATTAACAACTTGGTGGTTTTGTCATAACTCAATGAATGTCCGCTTTTCGCAATTCAACAACTTTGGAATCCGCTTCAGTGACTGCATGGTTTAAGGTGTCACTCTCGAAGTAGATTAGACTGCCGATGATTGGGAGACCGAGGTTAAAATCTTGGTCTGGTGTACTGAGAGTGGTTTTTCCACTTTCCCACCATGCAATTGTGGGCACAGTTTCTCTAAAGATAACCTTCCTCATCCCTAAAAATCATTAGCATAATTAATGTGTATGCATTTAACCCAAACAGGTAGGAAGATGAGGTGCTAAAAAAACTTTGGATTTCTAGAACAAGCTTTGTAGATTAACAAGAATTTGTTATCTTAGTTCAGTGTGTAAAAAGTCGAATGACACAACTTAAGAGAAATTTATTCTTGATAGTGGACTAAAGTTGATTCAGATTGATACAGCAAAAGAGAATATTATTTTTGGTAGGGGACTAAAGTTGAATTTCACACAACATAGAAATACACTTAACAACCAACATTGAATGTTGCATTAAGAGATTTTTTCTAAACACACTTTCCATTCTAACATTGTACAATGATCTTTTTTTTTTTTAAAGTCATTAATCAAAAATAAAATAAAAGTTATATCAATCCATAATACTTTTATTTGTTATAAGAACTGACGGAACCTTTAGGAACTTATTCATATTTAAGGCTCATAATTCTATTATTAAATATATTGATTTTAGGGTTTACATCTTTGTTCCTCAAAAAAATTTAAGGTCCTGCTATTAAATTTTGATTTGAGCCCTGACAATAATGTAATGAAGTGTTGCAATCAACCAAAATAAATCAACATATATTTTGTTTCAGGGGTGGCGGCGATTATCGACCAGTGATCCATTACCGTGACTTAGATGCACCTAGAGAAACTGAAGAAATAATTTAACTCAATACTACACATTTTTTTATAATAGATATTTAAGTGAGTGTTTCTTCGCAAAATGTAAAGACTAAAGTGTAATTTATATGTTTCCTTAGGGAAAAGAATAATAGATTAGTGTTTACATCAATTTTATATGATTAGTTTATTTTAGTGTATTAATGATATTTTCACTATCATGTGAGCTCATTTCAAAGTTGTATTCATTATTAGAGAATATATAACTGATCAATATGATTCTATAAAATATAAGTTTTTTTATATGCTGCATTATATTACTGTAAAACACAACAAGCTAAAAGATATAATTGTTTATTTCTTATTTTAATTTTAAATAACTAATGATTACTAGACCATTGCTTGGTAAACGATTTATTGAACTGATTAAGGTGTGGCAGAAGGGAGCTCAAGTATTTTTACAGTTTTTATAGTATTGAAATTGTTTGGCCAAAATAAATTAAATATTTCTCCAGTAGCAACATAGGGTGTACTGGAATTTTGTCAAAACTTTTTAAACAAAGAGAAAAAGTGTTGACAAGATTTCAGGGCATTCATGGAAGATATTCAAGATCTGTTGATATTAGAATGTGCAGAAAACTAAACTCTATGTTGCTATTGGGAAAATATTTGATTTATTTTGGCCAAAAAATTTCAATTCTATAAAAACTGTCAAAAAAACTTGCGCCTCCTTCTGCCACTATTTTATTACTACCGAATTCCTCGTTTTTTCCAAAAGAAATTGCCATTTTTCATAAAATTGACTTAAGTGTGAAGTCATGTAATTTAATTTGAAATTGATGGGGAATACATCTTGTCACTTCACAACCCTTTTAAGGTCTAATAAGACATGTTTGAATCAGTGTGCTTGATTCTTCAATTCACTTTTCTGTCTATTCAAAGACAACTATCTTTAGCTTTTAATTAAATGTCTCATAATATTTTAATATTTTTATTAGATTTTGCAAAATTCACTGGTTTCTACCGGTTTATTCCTGACACATTATATTCCTTGTGTTTTCCTGGTGTGTGGCAACCTTTTGATTACTGATAGTCGTTGAAATTCTATTACATGTCTATTTGATTAATTTTTATGTCAAGATTAATCATATGTTTCCAACCATAGATAAAATCAATCATCTTCCACAGGTATGTCACTTTTTCGCTATCAGGTTTCATTTAGATAAATAAAAACTCCAAAACTACATATACAACACACATACATACTTGATTATTTTTTTAGTACTAGATTTGCTAAATGTATATATTTTTTGTATGATTAGTGCTCATTGAATCAATGTTAGAAATTTTGTAAAAAAAAATTACAAATAAACCTCAAAGTTTCTTTGGAGAAAAGTTGGTTAGAATATTCCTCATAATTTTTTTTTAATTGGAGGGTGTGTAAAGGTGGTTCAAACTATCTGCCACTGTAGGCTTTTGATATATCAATAAATTAAGTTATTGAACAGTGAACATCTCTACCATGATAAACTTGGAATATTGGGCACAGTTTGGATGCGCTCATTCAATCACTTACGCTGTTGGATCACAATTTGGCACAGGTCAAGCAATATTAATGTAGGCTATGAGAAGAAGAAAAATAAACATTAGGGGTGTGCGAAGCTTCAATCAAAACTTTGATTTGGCTTTGAAACAAACATCACAAGGTCGCTACAGAAAAATTCAGAGGCTT
The DNA here is from genome assembly GCA_902141375.1 of Timema poppense. Lineage (NCBI taxonomy): Eukaryota > Metazoa > Arthropoda > Insecta > Phasmatodea > Timematidae > Timema > Timema poppense. The sequence continues at coordinate 66,394 of CABFOV010000331.1, forward strand.
TTGAAAGGGTCAGGGAAAATGCAAAAAAAGTTATAGAATTCTTGAGAGTCAAACATGCCACATTGTGATCCTTTTCCTTTTGTGGTTTCCTCTACAATCATTCAGCGCTGTGTTTTTTATTCACACCAATATTGAACTGTATTATTGAAATAAACCTAAATACATTCAAGCTGGAAAGGTGAGACAATACAATTGGAAGCTTTAGGGTATCCTCGGGCTTATGACATCACTTGATGTCAACTGATTATTCCACTCTCGATTTTCGTATCGTATTTATGACCGGTGCATTAATCTCCATGTTACATTCAGTCTGTGTAAGATAAATAAAGGTGAGTATAACTTAAAAGCAATAGTTATTTGTATAGACTATTTAAAATCTACCGTGTCTTGTTTAGTATGCTTATACTGCCACGTTTAGGCAGCTTTCACACAGCGCGCGATGTATTATTCCGTGACTAGCCCCAAGATGAACATTAGCTTGTCAACAATATAAACATTTTTATTTTGAGTATAACTGACACACAACAGTGGTCTAGGGGTTGAGTCATTGGCTTGCAATCCCTTGATTGCGGTTAGGGTTGGGGGTGTTAAACTTTCATTATTAATTAATGTATGGTAAATTAATGTGATTATAGAATTAACTTAGCTGAAGTGCTGTGGCTTTGATGTTAATAGTCAATAAATTTTATTTTTGCACTTTATATCCAGATATTTGAAAAATGTTGTTTTACATGCTTGCTAACCTTTTTCATTTTTACCCTCAATAATTGAACAGTTTCTTGCTTGTTTTTAAAATCCACAGAGATCGTTTGTAGCTTGTTTTCCCAAAAGTCAGGGAAAATTTACCTTAAGGTCTGGAAAACAGGGAATTTTAAATTTTAAAATCTGTAGCAATCCTTCATCAGCTTAGACTTCACTTCGAAAAAAATTCTGGCCTCTAAGCTTCACTAATACAATTATACAATTATTGACAGCTAAAATACTCAGTTTATGTTCAATTATTGCCATTCAGAGCTGTTTTGTACATTACAAATTAATATTCAGATGGGGAAAAAATGTTTTTGAGTAATTGAATGTTGTGAATATAACTTAGTTTACTGGATTTAAGCTAAATATTACAAAACTTACACAATAAAACAACTAAAAAAATATTTGAACTTTGATTCGGCTTAAGGACGTTTTCGTATATTCGATTAAAGTTTGCTTCGAATTGAAAAAATGGACTTCGCATACCCCTGATTATTGATGGCTGCAGAATGCAAATAGTATGTTCACTTCAGTTTGTTTGCGCGCACAGCACTGCAAGCGAAAAATCCTACAGCTTTTAAGGACTGCTATATAGCCACGAAGTATGCTACAAGGTTCAAAGGTCTATGGAAATGGACATTTGACACTAAAGTGAATGCTGAATAAACAAAGAGTTAACTTTGTTTATAAAATATATAGTAATAAGTTAATCATTGTCCATAACTATTTTTGTATAAATATTTGTTATCTAGAACTACTTTGCTAGCATTGGAATGTCACAACATATATGCATGCTCTTCATTATATTAGCTGTTTCACCTAAAAATGTCCAACTAACATTAAACATTGTTTTTTATACCATGATTTGTGCAAAAATCAAACACAAAGCAAAATAATGCTTTAAAATTATCAATTAAAACAGATTGGTATATTGAGTAGATTTCATAGTTTTACAATGCATGGGATTTCGATAAAAATAAACTAACGCGTGATAATTTTTTTTAAAACACTGCGTCTTACTAGCCCTTTGGGTTATACACCTATGTACTACATACAATAACGGGTTAGGGATTAATACAGTTGAATTGAGAGGAAATGCACCCACATTTGTATGGAGAAAGAGAGTTAAACCATTTGGGGGGTAGCGGGAAGCCTCAGTACATCCAAGCGAGATCAAATCCTGATCTCCCTGTCATTGGCAGTCTAGTATTGTGAGAGTAGTTCTAGGATCATTTTTTCCATACTTTTCCTACTCTTTGACCTCCAGAAGAAAGAAACCATTTACTTTTCTTACTTTTTGACCTCCAGACAAAGTAAACCGTTTACTTTTCCTTCTTTTTGACCTCCAGAAGAAAGAAACCTTTACTTTTCCTACTTTTGACCTCCAGACAAACTAAACCGTTTACTTGTCCTTCTTTTTGACCTTCAGAAGAAAGAAACCTTTACTTTTCCTACTTTTTGACCTCCAGAAGAAAGAAACTATTCGGTTTGTAGATGTTGAAGTGTGGTTCTTCTTTTTTACTGGTAAGTTAACAAAACAAAATTTTGCATCATAATGTTTCACACTGTTTAGGCAAATTTGAATCGTATGCCCGAAAGCTTGTACAGTGTCTTTGAAATTTAATGGTGATAAAATTGTTTTGGAGGTAGTGTTAAAATAAATATTTCCAACTAGAATAGGCTAAATTAAAAGACTTGTTAAAGCTATACTTGTGTTACCCCATGGAAATACTCATATTGAGCGAGGATTCTCACAAACATTAAACTATCTTACAGCAGAACCTGTCTTTCTAAGGCATTTATCAGAGGCATGTAATCTACCAAAGATGGTCTTAAAATATTACAACTATCAGTTCAACACAGTAACATTCACGAATAATTTCATCAAGAAAGGACATGGGGCCCATAAGTTGTACTTGGCTAGACTCGAAGAAGAGAAGAGAATTGAGGCTGAACAGAAGAAATGAGAACAAGAAGATTATAACATAAAAAAACCAAAGTGAAGAGTTTCAAGCAAATAGGAAAGTTTTGGAAAATAAATCGCAGGAAGCTAAAGAGGCAATACAAAAAGAGAACCTGTTAGAAAAGCAATTGGCCGGGGTTCAATCCCCGGTCCCGGCACAGATTTATCAGATTACCAAACCCTTCCTTCACCTCTGACAAGACATCTTGTGAATTTGGGGAATGCCAGGCCTCCACCGTGGTTCGGATTCCACGTTAAACTGTAGGTCCTCCATTTCATCTCACAACCACCCTACCCTTACACATTAGCGTAAGTGTGTATAACCCGAACGGGTAGTAAGACGCGGTGCTAATAATAATAATAATAAT
>CABFOV010000331.1:70007-98398 GCA_902141375.1 Timema poppense
ATATAATATAACCCAAACAAGTATTATTATTATTATTATTATTAGCACTGCGTCTTACTACCCGTTCGGGTTATACGCACTTACGCTAATGTGTAATGGTAGAGTGATTGTGAGATGAAATGAAGGACCTACAGTTTAACGTGGAATCCGAACCACGGTGGAGGCCTGGCATTCCCCAAATTCACAAGATGTCTTGTCAGAGGTGAAGGAAGGGTTTGGTAATCTGATAAATTTGTGCCGGGACCGGGGATTGAACCCCGGCCGCCAGCACAGAAGTCCTACACCTTACCCCTAGACCACCAGGTCACCGAAATTCTAATAGAAATGTAAGTTGATAAAGTGCTAAAAACTACCTAGTTACTTCGTAGGTTCCTTTTGGCTATTGCATTCTGATAGCTTCTTGCTGACTTGTTTACTGTGGTGGCCTTGTAATGCTGCTAGCATGATATAAAATCATCCTCCAACCCCAGGCTTGTTGATTCTATTATACTACATATTAGTCGCATATAATCATTACTATATGCAATTTATAATAATTAAAACAATGATTAGTGGACATGTAGGTTTAATGTCACACTCTTTTGGTTTGGTTTGTTGGTAAAGGTGAAGTAAGGATTTTAATTCTGGCCAGGGGTAGTTTATCCTAATATTCTTCCAAGTAAATAAGTGTACATTTCCTCTAAATTTTACCTATACCATTGGTGTAGCTAACTGTAGATAGTCCGGGCTGGTAGTAATACACAGTGCAAAAAAAACTTAAAAACTATGATTTGAACGCTTTTAAGTTATCAAAGGGTCGCAATGACCGCAAAGAGAAAAGTTGTGGTAATAAACTATACAATGTTGGCAACCGCTGTAATAAAGTCAGTTAAATTTTTTAATCTAAAATACACGATTTGAACAATATCTGCAAACCTAAATAAATATATTTAAGCTCAATTGGATATTTAGCTCAGATGCAGGTAAACTGAAATAAATAATAATTCAAGTTGCACTGAAAAAGCCTTGTAGCTTTAAAAATCCAGTATGAACAAATAAACAAGGCTGTTGCCAGGGGAGTGGGGGGTTTGAGGGTACAAACCACCCCCAAAATGGCTTTTTTATTGTTCAAAAAATATAAAAAATAAGATACAAGTACAAATTAGTGGGCTGTGTTATCATAAAAACACTTCAGAGAACTTCTCGGTGTGTTTAATATTTACAATTTTCATAGCCTTCGGCAGTTATGGTGTTATATTGCCAAAAAGAACACTTCAGATAGCTTCTAGAACTGTTTATCAATATAATTATTTCTAGCTTCTGGCAATTGGGGTATGTGCCCACCAAACAAACCCCCTTTAAATTATTGGCTGGCTACGGCCTTGCAAATAAATAAATAAATTTTAAAATACAGTTGCCTAAGAGCTCGGTTTAAGGCTTGATTACTACCCCAAAATTTAAAAAAAACTGGGAGACACTCCCCACGTACTCAACTTGCCCTTCTTGTACTCTCCCTTTGCTACTTGGGAATTTTTCTAATTTCGAAATGCTTAGAGTTGGGAAAAACACTGTCCCCCCTCCCCCAAATATATTTTGTGCAACACCCCTGGTGATTGAAATCGTAAGTGATTTTTTCATGCATCCATGGTATTGGCCCGCAAGCAAGCTATACCAAACGAGCGGCTGGTGCCATTAGCGGTGATAGTGCCAATATTGTGGATAGAGGGTGTCATGTGGTCAGCAAAAGCCCTCCAGCCATTAACCTAAGTTTTATAAATCAGAACTGTTACTGCTTTATTCAATTAGCTTATTTGTTCTCACAAGGTCGAGTTTGACCTCGTTCCAGACCCTCTGCTTTATAGATAAGTTTTGGAAGCACCGGGATTTAACTCAGGATCTCTAGACGTGTAGCTAGGAACTTTGACCACAGAGGCGATGGCATGTTAATTCTTAAAAGTTTAAATAGATTATTAAGTTCTTAGAGCCAAATTTGCTTGAAGTCATACTGGTCAACTTTGGCTTTGAAATGGTAAACTAAACCAAAAACAAATTTGGAGATGTCCTTATGTGGCTCTGTGTGTATTCCAGGTTTGCTCCATTAGTTTGCCTGTTTTATGACATGCATACAAAGGAATGGGCTTTAAAACACAGCCTAAATTGTTTATTTACCAGTTAAGTTGCACAAACGCAATTGTACAAACAAAAAAACAAAATTATCTTTAATCCTTATCAAGAATGGAACTAGGGACCTTTAAATTTTTATTTGCATAAGATAGTTACTAGCATTATTAAAAAATTGAGAATCCTGGAAGAAAAACATCCCACAAAGTTAATAGTCTACCGAGAAAATGTAAAGGCAATTCTTCCCATGAGAGAAAAATTTGTATATAAAATTAAATGTTCAGATACCAGTAATGAGTCAACAAAGCATAAATCCTCATTTTAGCCTAATACAATTTCAAGCCAAGTTAAATAGTAGGTCTATATACACCAATACAATAATCGGTAGAATTTATTTCAATTTATTAAATACTGTCAGGTTTCTAAATATATGTGCTTGTTTATTCAATGTTAACAACCTTGACCTTCTCAATAATGTTTTCACAGTTTGAAGCAAATTTGTCGATATTGTGGAAGAAACAATTAAATATGGTGCAAAACAAATCAACAGTATTTTTTATTTTTTCATGAACATGTACAGAAACATAATATTTATTTCTAAATTATTCATAGTCTTATCCCACCATTGAATTGCATGTTAACGCCTGTTTTAACAATTTTTTCAAAACTGAAAGCCTTTGCGCTAAAAAGTTGATGGTAAAACTATATCTCATTTTCTTTAAAATAAACATATTTGAACACTCATACACACCTTTAGTAAGTTACAAATGGTTTCATGTTAATCATAGTTGAGACTATAGCAAATTGGTGTAAATGGTCAGAGAATTAAGACATATGAGTAGATTACATTTTTTCTGATAATCTGTTACAATTAATATATGGAGGGCCACATAGGTAGGAGACCTTTCTTCAAACTTTATCAAAATAACAATTTAACTGAACTTTTTCAAAGTGTTTCATCCCACAAACAATAATTTGATATAACCTTAACAATAATTGGCCTATTTTATATATTTTTAGAGTTTAAGAGAGTGTTGACACATGGCCATTATCACAAATTTAATTGTTTATGGTTTGTTTAAAATGGTTGACTTTTATTGCAATAAACTATATAATCCCCTGGCCCGAAAGTTATAAAATTGAGATATTTGGATGAAAAAGTATTGGCTCCGAACCAGAATTTAATTTAAATTAATATTGTGACCTGCCTCGGTGGCGTAGTTAGCTAACGCAGTAGTCGTGTTGAGCTCGACTGCCGAGAGCGGGGAGATCGAGGTTCAAATCTCGGTCAGGTGAACTTGGGGAGGTTTTCCCTAAATTGTTTTCCACTCTCCCTCCACGCAAATGTGGGGTCATTTCTTCCAAATTCAACCTTCCCAATTCCTAATCCATTAGCGTAATTAGTGCCTAAGTGTATAACCCAAACGGGTAGTAAGACGCGGTGCAAAATAAAATATATATATATATATTTATTATGCTAATCACTTGACACCCTACATCCACAGAAGATGGTATTATCTTTGCCAAAAGATGATGGCCGCTCATTCCATATCACCTGATTGCGGGCTGACGTCATTAAGTAGTAAAATAGAAATTGTCAAAAGACAAGACTAGGACAAGTGTTTTTGTAGAGCTGTTTCTGGCATAAAATATTATCAAGCTGTTAACGAGTGAAAAGGTTAGTAGGCTTGGATACACTTAGTTTAGATTATCCCTAATAATAAAGCAGCAACATTTAAAAATCAATGGCCCTCCCAACAAATATTTGACTTTGATCATGCCCGGATTGTACTTTCGAACATAATCGACCACCTCTTAAGTAAGCACACAATACAATTAAGCTATATTCTAGAGAAAAAAGTTTCAATCATGTTTGATTGCTTCTTTATTTAGTTTATAAAAAAGGACCAAATGGCTCGTACATGTATAAATATCCTAGTATTGGCGTGGATCGGAACCAATTAGTTTAAACATTTAGGCTATTGAAAAAAGTTTACAGAAATTTAATAGATGTCTTCATCCGGTCATACAAAATAAATTAAAAGCAGGCTTTAACTACTTTCATTATGATAGCAATATTATATATATATGTTTTTAAATAGTATGTTTCTAGACAAATCAACCCAACCTGCGCTCAGTAGGGCAAAGAACTTTGTTTGAATGGATATGAAAATTTAATTTCATAAATGCCATTACAAAAAAATAATTAAGTTTTGTGCCATGTATTGCATATTGTGCTGAAGTAAAGCTAACTTGGTTAATGGGTACAGTTTAAAGAACAAGCTACATTTAACCTTAATATATAATAAGTACAAACGGTTACTAGCCTATCTAATTTTTACTAATATTGTAGACAAAACAGTATATTATCCAATAAGTATAGTTTATGGTTATTACAAGGAACATAGCTAACGTTTATGTTAAGTTTAGATCCGACATACATACTAATAAATAAGATCTTCCCGTACTACTGAAACTGTGTGCCTCCCTTTAAGTAGTTATGTGGAGTAATCGAGTCAATAAAGCTTAGTTAAATTATACTTTAAAGCTATTTATAGAACTATACATTATTATTTCGACCCCATAGCCACCTACGTAAATATATTTCGTAAACTGCGACAGCATCAATCCGCCATTAATTTCTGGTACGTTAACACGTCGACGAACGATGCCGTTTTATTATTCTGCGCGCGCATCACTGAGCAAATTCTAGCCGGGCTTCATACATTTCATTGTGAAAGGTAGGTGACATTTCTTAATCTAATCTCGCAGTGCTATTGGAATTATAATTATATAAACTTATAGATATTCTGCACACGTGTTTATATTAAATCATAACCTGTAATGTATTATAGTTTAGCAACAGTGTATTGGTGGTTTTTTTTGTAAGCGCGTGCATTTATGTCGCATATTACTAGCCTCAACATTGACTGTGTGCCGCCATTACGCGTATATTAGTTTTAAGTCAAAACATGCAATTAATATAATCGGTTAGATAAATGTCAGGTGATTTATCTTAGCAATATATAGCGTCTATTTAATTAAACACGAAATCTTTGGTTTTTATTATCTTCGTATTTATCACTCGCTACAAGAATCGAGGTAAATAAACGTGTTTTAATTTATTAACAGTCGACAGGATGAGCTAAATATATATTTAAAAAAACACTATTATACCTATTCATTCTTCCTTAAATACAAGTGTTTTACAATACTCATATTGTAAATATCTTATTTTACATTAGTCGATATTATCTGGGCACGTTCTTGAACCGATAAACCGCTGGCTGTTAATGGGCGGGCTGTATTACAATTCGTATATAATTATAAGATATATATATATATATATTTACACAATATCTTAATTAGTTATTGAACAATTTATTAAATATATATTTCCTAAATCAGATTATTTTAAAATCAGACACTGAAAAATTATGCAAGTTATTTAAGATAATTTCTAACTACACCTTACTTGTGCGTCGTTCTAAAAAAATTCTTTTGTCTCCAGTCACAATCCACATTTGGACTAGACGGGTCATCTTTAGGCTGCCATCTTGCATTTCGGTAGCTTGTTGGAAAATCACAGATATCGTATTTTGTTTTGCGTATTAAATCTTTAGATCTACTTTATTCAAGCGTATTTATTTCTATAGCATATTGAAAACTCATTAAGTTAAAGGTCATTCACTTTAAATAGGTAATGATAAAGTAAAATCCATTAGTTCTTGTAGTAACTTGTGTGAACCCCGACAACTAAAGCCTACTTCAAGCGAAATGTACTTTAGTAAATTATTGTATTTCATATTTATATCCTAACTTTTGCTATAGGTTTATCATAAGATTGAAGTTCCCCATTATTTTACCTCAAATGATAAATTCATATTGAGTTTCAATGCTGAACAGGGTTTAGCCTAAGCATATTTAATATCTAATCTCTTTAGGATCCATTTTGTCCCATACTAATGGCAGTGCAGTAACTTCCAAATGGATGAAGATTAATAATTATTTCATCATAAAACTGTTTTTGAAAAAACAAAAAGTATTTGTATAAGCGTTTTAAATCTGACTTAAATTTTTGGATGAACTTTTTACAATTAACTTAATCATCAATGTTTTATCCTACACATGTTTTCATGATGATTGCTGGGAATGCCTCATTTGTGTTTGGTAACTGTTATGGTTTAATCATCTGTAGACCAAAAACATAGCTAAATACTTAATAAAAAATATTAGTTTAATGCAAAGAAAACATCTTGGGGGGGATTAGTTGTACCTATGTAGGAACATTAATGATTTTAATTTGAGCTTATTTTTAATTAAAGTTTTTGGTTTAAAAAAAATTCTTCTTTCAACCTGTAATTAATTAATAATAGTTTTCAAATAAGCTCTTATTGTGCATTGTAATAGATAAGTAATTTATAGGCCCATATTAGCCTATTTTGGAACCACTATGACCTGTTAGTTTTGTGCACACACATACAAGAACAATTCTGTAAAACAAATACCTTTTGATGTTTTTTGACATTGTTGTTTAGTACATTGAGACTTAAAAGCCCATAACAAAAGTACAAGTACTACATGCCTTAGACTTGGGAATGAAATGAGAAGTTCACAAAACTGTAAATTATATAGAAAATTATAATGCAAATTTGATTTAAGTTAAATAAATTAGAAATGTTTTATTTTGTATTAGTTTAGCTATCTAATAATAGAGCATTATAAATCTCATTTGAAATGTAAATACATTTTAAATTAGTATGATTTAGACCTGAAAACATTTAGTATCTTCTAAATTGTGTTTTAAATAGTAGCTTTCCTGCTCAAGACCAAATCTTGTGTTATGTGCTGTTTTGAATAACTGCTTGCCTAGGATTATTCCAGAATCAACTGAATGCTGCTTTAAAAAATTGAGCCTGCTGAGAACCATTTCAAAAATATATATAGCTTTTAAATTATTTAACCCGCCGAGAACCATTTCAAAATTATTTAGGTGTTTTGAATATTTTAACCTACCGAGGACCATCTCAAAATTATCTAGATTTGAATAATTAAACATGCCGTGGACCATTCCAAAATCATCTAGGTGTTGCTTTAAATAACAAATCCTGCTGAAGACGATTTCAATCGACCACCAGGGTATAGACCAAGAAACATTTGAATACAGTTTTAAATAACTTAAATTGTTAATCAATTTTATTTCAAATAATTGTGGGTCTAATGCCAACCCAAGCGTATTTATGGTTGTATTGTAATTTAAATGTTTGTTAAATAATTTGGGGCCAGGTAAATATGATATATTTACTGTATTGTGTTATCAATGTATATTATGTAAACAAAAAAAAATTCTAAGCTCATATCTAGATGTTTTTATTTGAGTGTCAATATAAATAAAGTATTTATTATTTTACTGTAAAATATATAAACTGTAGGCCTATTGAAATTATTCCACATAATAGTAGAACTGTTGAAACTTTTTGAATTCACATTGGAGTGACTTTATCTTAAAATTATTTGCTTATGCATTAGAACCATCTTGAAAGATGGGATTATCAAGTGTAATTATCTTAAACTTCTCCTGGGTACTTCATGACCTTGGGATTAAAAAGTTAAAGTATAATGACCTGATACCTGAACTAGGTATCTAATGTTGGGACATTACTAAGTACGGTAGGGAACTATGGCCAGCATCTTTTTACTATATTTAATTTGTACTTAATCTATGCTTCTTCCCCACTCTAGGCCATACCCTTGCCTTTTCTTAAACCTTAGCATCTTAGGTTTATTCTTAGAACCTGTTATGAGTTTCTTATTCTTTCAGTGGCCATGTAGTCTAAAGTGTCACTCTTGTGTTAGACTAGATTGCTAATGACGGAAATCAGGATTTGAATTTAGGTCTGGTGAACTAAGGTTTTTTTTAATCCCCAAAATGGTTTTCTATTCTGCCTCCACATAAATGTGAGTACACTTTTTTTAAATTCAATCTTTCTCATCACCAGCTCATTAACGAAATTAGTACATATGCATATAACCTGAATAGGTACTAAGATAAGTTTTTTTTGTTAAAATCTGCTTAAAAGTAGATTTATGCATAGTGTGCAAGTAATAATATAGTTGTTTATAATTCTAACCTTGAGTGGCTACCTTTGTGCTAATTTTCATTTAAGCCCTAATATTATTGTCATTTTGAATTGCTGAAATTCTACATTGGGACCATCTTAAATAAATCTTTAAATTGTGAATGTTCAAACTATTAATTTATGTGACCACGAATGGGTGTTGTTAAGAGGTAACAAACTAATCACCCAGAAAACTGATGCACCCAAATAAAATTTTAAAGGACTGATCTGGTAGGTCAGATTCATTTTGCAAGCTGGAAAATACATAAAAGTGAATTCATCTTGAAATAATGTACTTCATTGCAAAGTCATTGAATAGATGGGATGTTGTACTGGAAGAATATTTATAGTAGAACCATGAACCGTGTTATTCAACAGTGAAATGATGTTAAATAAATGTGATGCTACAGTGGAACCATATTTAATAGATGAGATGCTATTGCAGAACCATCCTTATTGGATGTTATCTTACCATAAAACTATGTTTAATGTGTATGAAACTACTATGGAAATTATTCATTTAATCTTATACTTCTATGAAACTATCTAAAGTGAATTTGATGCTACTTTAGAACTATATTTTACAAAGATGATGCCACATGGAATCCATTTTTCAATGATGTGATGTCACAGGGAAGCCATCTTTAGCTAATGTGTAGTCACAGGGAAGCCATCTTTAGCTATTGTGATGTCACAGGGAAGCCATCTTGAAATGAAATGATGTGTTGCCACAGGGAAACCATATTGATATGAAATGATGTGATGCCACAGGGAAACCATCTTGAAATGAAATGATGTGATGCCACAGGGAAACCATATTGAAATGAAATGATGTGATACGACAGGGAAACCATCTTGAAATGAAATATGATGCCACAGGGAAACCATATTGATATGAAATTGTGATGCCACAGGGAAACCATCTTGAAATACTCTGATGACAAAGCAAAACCATCTTGAAATACTTTGATGACAAAGCAAAACCATCTTGAAATTATGTGATGGCAAAGAGAGGACATCTTAAAATAATATAATGTTACAAGGAAAACATCTTAAAATTATGTAATAGCTCATGGAAACCATTTTGGATGGATTTGATGTTATGTTATAGTTAGAAAATGTGATGCAATAATGGAACATTCTTGAAATTAATTATTCAATGGGACCATCTTGAAGTGATGCCATGCTTCAGAATTATCAAGAAATAATTTTATAATGTCTTTATGGAACCATCTTAAAAATATGTAGTTGCATAATACATCCTGAAATGTGATGGTCTGAAGAATAAATGTTTCAATAGTATTTAGTTGAGCTACTTAGTGTATTCATTAATTTATATACCTAATTTTTTTTTCAACCTTGGATAATTTTTACTACATACCAGACCAGCAGTGAACTACAAATCACTTTAAACCTATCACAAAATGATGTTTTCCCATACTCTGGATCCTAATATAATTCAACCATACTGTGATTCAAACCAATGAGGTGGTTGGACAACCCTTTATAGCAGGATACAATATATTCATATCATACTGTTAACCTGTCCATCTGAGTTTTTCTTATGCTATAATTAATATAAGATAAAGTATTTGGCTGAGGATATGGGTGGTTTACTTGTAGGCCCAAGATACACATATTAAGATAGGATTTAAATATTTAGACAACTTAAACATTTAAAAAAAATCCTTTATTAAACTCAATGTTAATTTGCTATAGAGTTTTCAAATATCAAATTTTATATTATTAGCTTCCCCCCTCCCCCACCGACCATTTTCCCTTATTTAAATTTGATTTATTTGCCATGAAAAGTTCTTGATATTTTATTTAAGATAAGGTAACAAAAAAAGTGTTTAACCTGTTATTTCCTTGCTTACAAAATTCACTTATTTTTCTTAATTGGGAAAGTTTTTTGAACTGAATTAATTTTAAAATTTGACATAAGCCGCCTAACCAAGTCATGCTTTGACTTTTATCTTTATTGAAATCTTTGTTGTATTGCAACACTGTAACTTGAAATTATGAGTTTATTTTACTATGTTAGGAAGATTTGACATATTGTTGTGAGTTTGGAAACTTCAAACGGAATACCTTAGCCAGTCTTGAATAATGCTTATTTTGAACATAAATCAACTAAATTAAATATTTGGATGATTTTAAGTTAATAAGTTTAATTTTGGTAATGTAGATCACTAATAATCATGAGGGTTTCATTAATTTTGCAACCATAGTCAAAATTATAATTGAATGCTCTTAATCAAATTATTAATTTAAGTAGTTATCAGTAACTTGTTGCTAACATATATTATATTTACATAATCTTGAGGGTTTCATTATTGTTGCAATTTTAGACTAAATTACAATTGAATGCTCTTAATCAAATTATTAATTTAAATAGCTGTCAGTAATGTGTTGCTAAAATATATTTTATTTATTTTTAGAAACAGATAGCCTTATCAAGATAACCATGGACGAAACTAGCCCTGGTACAGGTTAGTGCATAATTTTATTCATGCCGTTGTTTTTTTATCTTTATTTTGTTTTATAAGATTTTTTTAGATTGTATTTTAAAACTGTTTTTGGTCCTTGTTTCAGGTAAAGCTAGTGTTACCAACACTGAGAAAAGCCTAGAAAAGTTTCACAAAATGGAAGTATACCTGCCCGTTTTAGAACTAATGATTAATAATTTATACAACCAGACTGATAATAAACATGCAGCCCAACTACAGAAAATAACACATCTGAAGGAACTCATAATAAACAAAAAGTGAATAAAATACTTTTGTTACATTTTTAATAATATATTATTGATTTTGGCAAAATAAATTGAGCCATTAGCAGTATATTTTTATAAAAATGTTATATAACACACACATACAATTTATTTTATTTCAGGTTTACCAAATTAGATGCATTAAAAAAATGTGAATCTGTACTGAGAAATTTCTGGAACAATTTTGGTGTAAGTATTACTTTTGTATTATCCAAGTGTTTGTGTTTTGTTAATTTGTATAACTATTAGTGCTATTATTTATCTATTATACATTATTTGGTTTATTTTCAGAATCGTCTTGGACCTATGCCAGAGCGTGTGTTTGATGATGAATCATCAATTAGAAAGGAGAATTCTGACAAAAAGAAAAAGTATATCTCCAAATCAATGTTGCAAAAGTGAGGCTATTATATTTTATAAAACCTACCTTTAACATTGAATTAAGTCTTGCATATGTATAAGTTTATATCATTTATGTGTTTTTCATATATAATTCCTAATATTTGTCAGAATGGCTTGCATTACAAGACTAAGAAGCATTCATAATTTTATATCTTTTTAGTTGTGTTTTTTTTAATGAATATAAATCTTAAACAGTGGATTCAACCAACGTTTGTGTGTTTGAGCTACTTTTCAGGACACTAGAACTATTTCAGTATTCTTTCCGATTTATATCTTTGGGTGAGTGCTGGTTTATTATTTCCTTTCAATTTCTCCTTTTTTTATGTTTGTTTTCCTCCCTAAAGGTAGTTATCACTAATGGCCAACATAACTGAAAAAAATAGGTTATTTTTCTATAAAGGCAGAGTTTTAATTTTATGGTAAGTTGTTAAATATATTTTTAAGCAAGATATTTATAATTTGTTTTCAGAGAACCATCTCCTAGTGTGTCATCCACTACTCCTGACATTCCAAATTCAAAGGAATGGCCATCCTGTTTTAATATTGGAAAGGTTAAAGACAATTTAAGCAGTGTAAGTGACATTACAAGCACTAAAGATAGTGAAAGACATAAACAAACCAAGTTGAAAAGTTTTCAGCGTTCTAATGATTCTGATAGTTCAAGACAGGTCAGTAGAAATTGGTCTGATGACTCCTGGAGTGATGAGGATGACTATAATAGAAGAAAATATTACAACAGGAAAAGAAGTGATAGTAGGGAATCAAGAGAATCTACTCATTCTGAAGAGAAAAATGATAAAAGTAATAAGTTGGTTAAACATTCAGACCCAAGAACCACACATTTAAATGATGAACCATCATCCACTTCACAAATATTGACTCCTAGGCTAACAGATATATGTTTTCAAAATAGTGATAAATCATGTGGAAAAATAGTTGTGGAAGTAGAAGAGGAAAACTGTAAAAAGATAAATGAGGAAATTATAAATCTTGGTGAGAAATCTGGACATGAAAGCTCTCATACAAGTATTAAAGAAAAGTTGAAAGAGGAAGCAATCACAATTCTCAAAATGGGAGTTAGTACTGGAGGAGCTCTTCGAAAGCTTATAAATAAAGATGACATAGTTAAACCAACTAATAAGTATGAACCAAAACACAATGTGAAAGATGGAAGAAATTCAGATAGAAAAAAACTTGAGATAGTTGATCCTAAGCGAAGGCTTAGTTCTGATCGATCTCCTCCATCTAGAAATAATCTTCCTTCCCAGTGTCTTCCACTAGTAAAATCTCGCCTTGATATATCTGAACATCCAAGTAGTGAAGGCTTACCCTCTTGTAAAGTTGCTTCTGATAAATCTTTGGTCAAAGATAAAAATCTTCCAAGTGGCATTTCTATGTTGACTGCAGAAGAATTACAAAAACTAGTGACAGAAAATCTTCGTAACTTACCATCACCACCTCCAAACACAAAGGAAATTTTGGAATCTGTTACACGACTTTGCACACCTATGAAAGATGACACTGGTAGTAAATCTGAAGCCATTCAACCTCTTACAGAACAGACACATAATAAACCAGTTGGTGTAGCACCAGTTGATCCAAGACTTGGAAATATAACCTCCCCACCTATTGGATCTCAAGGTTTTGATCGTGCACAGGGCAATATAGGATTTGCTAGTCCACCATTGGGTCTCCCAGCTCATTCAAACCGTGATCCTAGAAGTTATATTCAGCAAACTACATCATTGCCAAACAAGCAATTTGGTCCTTTACCTCAACAGTTTAAACAATCCACTGCTCTATCAACTAATATATCATTGGGCTCTCAACAATCATTCCCTGTGTCAAACAATGTGCCATCAGTTTGTCCTCTTGTCCCCTCTCAAACTACTTTAAATAACACACTTCCATTGTGTATGCCACTTGTTTCTCAACCAAACTCTTTCCAATCACCGCTTTTGCCTCAACCTATGCCACAGTATTATGATTATAATCATTCAAGTACTCGTGATCCAAGAGGAGCTGCTGCTGGAAACAGAGTGGGACTTATGCCTGACAAGTTCACAAACTCATCTGTTTCATTCTTTCGTGATAATATAGTTTCACCTCAATACCCAACAGATGTGATTAATTCAGGAATTTTGCAATCTCCTAGACAACATTTTGATGATCATGTTGGACCTAAAACTGACTTATCAATGTCTAACTATCAATACCCACAGCCCCTTCTAAATAATAAACCTTGTCACCCCACAGGATGGTCTGATGTATCTCACAATGCTCATCATTATCAAGGGTCCTCAGGTTATACTGCACCCAATGCTTATAATTCTAATTTTGGACATCAAATGGGTACTATAAACAATGTACATCCTATGTTCCAAAATGAAAGACATTTTGGTCAGAATCCATATAGGTATGTTAAACCTGGAGTTAGACCTGTTTCACATGTTGATAATACATTGCTTCGTACTTTGAGAAGAGAATCAATACATTCTAAGCCATACACACCATGCACATATAGTGAATGGAAACGGTCAAAACAAAACGCTGATCTTCCTGATGATAAGCGGAGATATCCTAATGATCGAATTCATACAAGATCACCACCAAGAAGTTCCAGATCACCTCCAAGAAGTTCCAGATCACCTCCAAGAAGACCTAAGTCACCGCCAAGGCGACCAAGATCACCACCTAAAACCTCCACTGCCTCTGTCAAACCTGACTCTGACTCAAAACAAGATGGATGTTCTTCAGATGACCTCAATTCCCCACTTAACAGTTTGTATGGAGCTGTCATTGCAGCAAAAACAGGAAGGGGTTATGGACCTCAAAAGTTTAAAATACCCAAAAGGCCTCAAGAACCTTTGCCAAACAAACAAAAGACCCAGGCTTCAAGTGATGAAGTTCCTCAAAGCAATGTTACAGATTCTGAAGATGCATCTAATAAATCTGTTACAGAAAGTGAAGTTCAAGAATGTATTGGAGAAAAAAAATTGCTAGAAGAATTGGTTGGGGATGATGGTAAGATGATGAACTCACTACAAGAATTTATTTTTACTGGTTTGTTAAAAAATTATAGCAAGAAAATGTTAGCAGAGAAAAATATAGAAGCAAATGAATCCACATTAGATAAGATGGTAAAGAAATTGCTTGAAGCTTCGGATGAAAGTGATGTGAGCAAACATTTAAAAAAACCTATTAAACGAATTATAGATTCAGACTCCGATGATGACTGTGGCAGTTCAGCTCATGATACACATCTTTCTAAAGAGACTAAAGTTGAAGAATTGGTCCATTCAAAAAGGTATAAGAAAAGAATTGTAGAGAATATCAGTTCTGATTCTGAATGTAGTGATGCTTCCTCAAGTAAAGTAGAATCTACTAAATTGAAATCAAACATTATAGATGATTTTGACAATCTTACAAAAAGTAAACAAACATCAACCTGTACAATAGACAAATCTGAATCTGATGATGAAAATATATTGCTAACACATAGACTCAAAAGACAAAAGCCTGGTAAGAATGACTCCCCAACAAGAACACTTGATAATAGACGATTATCTGATGATTTTAAAATTCAAAATGTAAACATGTCATGTAATGCTGAAACATCTCCTATAAACAAATCTGCTATTAGAATAACAAAAAAGAAAAGGAAAATTATAATGTCGGATGAAGAGAGTGACTTTTCTGAATACAATGAAGTTTCTTTGGACAAACAAATTGAAGATGGAGAAATGGTATCCAGTGGAAAAAGTATGATAAAAGTAAAGGGGAAAAAGACAAAATTATGTGTTGGAGTTAAAGATAAAAATTCATCTGAGTTTACTGTATTTTCATCTCCACAACATATTGATGATTTGGATATAACCTTAGATGAGGAAACACCAATTCTAAAGAAATCAAGAAGAAAAGAGGATGGCTTGCCTGATACTGAAAGTGTAATGACTGAAATATATACAGGAGAGCGAATACAAGGAGATGAATCAGATATTACCAGAAACATAAAGACAACTAAAAGAGGAAGGGCAAAGAAAAAGCAAATAAAGAAGCTGAATAAAGGAATCACTGCAGTTGGTTCAGAACTGAATGATGAGGATACTTTGGAAACTACGTCTGAAAGCTCTGATATTCATCCCACAAGAAAGAAATTTAAGAAACGAAATTCACTCGAGTTGCTTCAGGAAGATGTCAAAGACATGTTTATATCAGATGATGTTTTGACTGCCAATGGTTATCGTACTTGCAGGCTTTCAAAAGAAATACTTGATGAAATGAGGTCAGAAAAGGTGTCAAAGGTTGAAGTAGATGAAATAAACAGTTTTACTGAAAAATTACCTCAAGGAAAAGTAAAGGCTAAATATAAAAGTAAAAAAGTAAAAAAAATAGAGACAGGAGATGAAGGTAATGTTTCGTCTGGAGAGACTGATAGCTCTTGTTTAACTTCAAAGGATTTTGACTCAAGTCTGGAGCTTGGAATTAAAGTCAAAGACAAATCAAAAAAGAAATCTGTTGCTACTAAAGCAAATAAAAAGACCTTAAAAGAAAAAGCTAAGAGTCCTCGTAAGAAAAAGAAATTGTCTCTTAAAAATGAAAATAATATTGATGAAGCAAATCTGCGAGCACCTATGGTGGTTCTAAGGAGAACAGATATTTCTAAGTGTGGGCAAGAATGGGCCACGAAAACAAATATGTCCGGGAGGAATGTAGCACGTAGGGGTCGAAAGAGAGGTGGTATACATCTAAGAGGAAAAATAATCGCTAGAAGACCATTTCACAAACCAAAGAGTGGAAACCAAGGTACTACAGATTTTTTTGAAAATTATGCCCCTGATACAAATGTTGCTGAAGATACTTTAACAGAAGCAGATAAATTTTGTTATTTTGTAAGACCAAAAAAATGGTTAAAGCCCAAAAGCTTGGGTAAAAGTGTTGGTGATATAATTAACAAATTATATCAAAAGTTTGGAGAATCATGTCCAGATATCAACTCATTGAATGCTTTATGTCTTGAGTTAAGTGAAAAAATGAGAACTAATTCAATAAAGAAAACTCAAACTTTTGAGAAGATAGAGACAGCCATACAGGAAGATATGGTTGTTTCATGCAAGTCTATTGAGAGTCAGGACCATTTACCGATAATTAAAGGTGCCAATATTGTTGACAAGGTGGTTACTGATGAAAGTAGTAATGTGTGTTCTGATACAGGAACTAAGAAACCAAAACAAAAAAAGACACCAAATAGAAAGACATCTGTTATAAAACTTAAGAAACCTGTAGGTAAGAAAAGGCGGAAACATTGGCAACAAGGAGTAATAAAAGCTCCAAATAAACTTAAACGCAAAAATAAGCTTGTAGATGATGTCATTAAAAAAAATAAAAGAACTGCTAAACAGAAATCTGATGATGTAACATGTGACCCACCTCTTGAACACAAACATTTTAAGGGTGAGAATAAGACTAGAGATGATTTATCTGTAGAAAAAAATGACCCTGGAAAAGTAACAACCAACACTAAATTAGATGAAAATATTTTTAGCCATAAAACAATAAATGAAGCTAGTTTACTTGAAGACTCACATGGATCTGACCTTTCCAAACATGTGACAAGTGACGGTGCACTTGATGATTTAGTTACAAAATGTACAGCTAAGTCTGTAGATAGTACATTTAAAGAAATAGAGGGAGTCAACCCAGAAACTATTGAACTAATAAGTGACACTCCACAAGAAGTCGATTTAAAAACTAAGTTGGCAAATAATTTATTTAAAAGAACAGAACTAACCTCTAAATCTAGTGAGATAAAAAATGTCACGGAAGTTGATGAACTTTTAAAGAATAAAACTGAGTCTGCTCATGATTTAGTAAAAAAAGCAAATGGATCTAACCTCTCCAAAACTAGTGATCTAACAAGTGACACTTTGCCTATAGTTCATACAACTAAGCCTACAGATGATTTATTTAAAGAAACAAATGGATCTATCCTCTCCAACTCTAGAGACGCAAATAGTATGGCACATAATAACATAGATTTAAACCCCACTTTAACTACATCCGAAAGTGAAAATTTTGATTTAGGTACTAGAACACAACATTCTGTTACAGAGGCAACATCAAGTGAACAGTTGTCATTATTAAAAGAAATTCCAAATAAGTTGGTTAAAAAATCTTCAAATGAAGCATTTGAAACCGTATTCTCTACATCACAGTACAACGGTCTTTCCATAATATCAGAAAGTGATCAGCCTTCTTTGCCAGAATTTGCCTTTGGTCAAGGTATTAAAGAAAATAGTAATTCTATTATTTCCCTCATAGAAAAAAGTGTTTCTAACTGGGAAACAAAATCTAGCACTATAGTTGATCAAGATCCATTGAAAAGTTCATCGCTGTCCTCTTTGGAAACTTCTGTAAGTGATAGTTTTGATGAACATACCAAGTCAAAAACTAGATCTGCACAGAATCATAAATTAACAAAACAACTAATAAACAACTTGAATAAACTTGGCAAGATCAAAGGAGCCACTTTTGCAAAGAAGTCAAATAAAAAGTTTATAAGTGAGAAATCAGAACTTTCAGGGGCTTTGGAGAGTGTTGCACCCATGGGGGAATTAAATACGGAGTCCTCGGTATTTACTTCACAGAAAACTGATGAGGTTTGCTCTGAAGCTGAAAAAAGTAATTCTAGTGCAGTGTTACTTTGTAAAGATTCTCTGAATAGAAGTGGTTTGAACTCTGTGATTTCATGGTTGTTAGAAGGTCAAGAAAAGATTCATACCCTTGAAAAATCTACCAACGAAGACGAGACCGCTTTATTTGTAAATATTCCTACTGTAACATATAACACTAGACATAAAAAAATTGCTAACAAATCGGAGTTGCTCGAAGACATAAGTGAAACGAGGACGATGCTTACTAGACCAGTTCTTCCTAAACCTGTTGAATCATTGCCAAACACATTGTCTACACTTAGTCATAATGTATTTAATGAAGAACCAAGCCTAACATATGAACTACCAGACTCTAATATTAGTTTGGTTTTAAACAATGAGGTTTCATCAAAGGCTAAGAAGACTGAAAACAGAATTCTGTCTCTTGTCAACAGTCTTTCTTATAAGTCTCCTAAGAGCCAGAGAGACATTATTTTAGAAGGTTCAAGCAAGAATTCTGCCACTCTCTTTCACAACAATATTGATTCTGTGTCCCAACTTTTGACTGGTTCGATTTCTAAGGAAAGTAAAGTTGATGAATTTAATGTTGGTATTGATGATAATATGTGTCAAGAATTGAATTCATTTCAAGGTGAACTAAGTGCGACAAGTATGATGTTGGATGATGAAAGTTCATCATCTTGTAATATCCAGGAACCCACTTCTTTATTTAATTCATTTAAAATCACAGAATCTGAAAACAAAATTGATTTAAGTAATCAAAGACCTACAAAGTCTACCAAATTATCTAAGTCTACAAAGAAATCCTCAACTCTCTTTGATGCTAAAAGTTTTCCTAATCCCAACATAACATCCATTTGTGTAGGACCAGTAGAAGCAAGACTCGATGGGAATGCAGTATTGTTTTGTTGTCATGTAAATGACTGTAGTTTTAGTTCTAATGATGCCACACCTTATGGTCATCATCTTGAACATAAACACAAATCTGAAAAATGGGATGGTTTCTGTTCTGCCTGTGGTAAATATGTGACTGCTGAAAAGAATGTAGTCTCCATAATTAATCCATACAGGCATCTTTTAGAAAATCACTTGGTGTCTCGTCTAAAACGTGAAATGCAGAATCGAAGAACTTTAAATTTTCAAAACGCTGAGTATGGAAATGCCACAGCTATTGAAAAAAACCGTAACAAATCCAGTTGCATTTCTGATGAACTTCCTGAAAATGTTGTTAATAAAGTAGAAAGTACTACACTCCCTTCAAATCTTGGTGAAAACCTGGATGACTCAATACCTGCTCAAAATTCTAATAAAGACTTTACTGCTCCTCTATCCCATCCAAGTCAGAACTTTACCGTCCCTGTAACACAGCCAAGTCAGGACATTACTCTCCCTTTAGCCCATCCAAGTAAAAATGTTATGGTTCTTGCAGCCTATACAAGTCAGGACGTCACGGTACTTGTACCCCATCAGAGTCCGGACGTTGCGGTCCCTGTAGCCCATACAAGTCAGGAGATGATTGCCCCTATAGCCCATCCAATTCAGGACATTTCAGTCCCTCTAGCTCATTCAAATCAAGTTGTTTCTGACCCTCTAACCCTTTCGAGTCCTAATGAAGACATTGATGTCACTCACGGTGCGCCAGTCTTCAGGATTAGGGTTAAAAGGCTTCCTGGAGATATGTTGTCTTTTGCTAAAGATAGCCTGCCAACACCTGTGGATATAAATGAAACTACTAATGAGAATAATGATGATACAGATGTGGATGTGGAAGGCTTGACGATTGATGAAGAAGCTTTTTCACCAGCACAAGTTTCTCTAGTCTGCAGCGATAGTGTTTTTTCTGAACAAGATCTTCAGCAAGAGCCAGGTACTAAAATTAAAAAAACATTTTATTGTAATGATTCTTATTGCTCATATGTCTAAATATATGTTTTCAGCACAAATATACCCCAAGTTAAGATTAATTGGTCTTCATTCAAATCAACAGGCCTATAAGAATGGGGATTATATTGTCAATAGGAAAAACAAGTTTATAAATATCAAAAATAGAAATAAGACAAAATGACCAGTAAAACATTAGTTTTTAAAAATAAACAGAAAATGTACTTCCCTTTAAAAGTTTCTAATTGCCTTTTTTTTATTGGTTTCTTGACATTATGGTCCAGTTTCGTCGTCAGACCTACCTTAAAAGAAATAAAAAGTTAGCCCAATAAACAGTATAGGCTAATGACTCCTCTAAATACAATTGTTAAAATATGTAGAGATAGATAATTTATTAAAAAGTCTCCCACTCTTCTTTCATGAAAATGCAGGTACATTTCAATTAAATTTTACTTTCTTCCCCACATTGCATTAGTTGTGGATATCTCAAGACAGGTAGTAAGGTGCAGTTTACAAAACTTTAACTCAATAATTTGTTATTACTAAGGGACCATGTTTAAATGACCAATAATGGAAACTATTTGAAATACCACTCTTAAGAGTATATTTGTTTCAACATTTTGTTATATATTCCTCTGATAAAAGTGTCTTATTTTCAGATAATGAACAATTGGTAGAAGACAATTTTCTACCTATTCTAATTGAAAGTGTAACAAGCTTAAATCCAGACGCTTCTAGTTCTACCTTTGATAATGTAAGTCAATCTACACCACTTGTATTATCAGGGTGTCCAGCGACCTGGAAAACCTGGAAAACAGGGAATTGTCAGGGAATTTGCTTGGTCAGGGAAAAGTCAGGGAGTTTTATTAAATTTCGTCTATATAAAGCCTCATATTTTGATTCACAATACTCAAAATAACACTTTTCTTCCTGTTAATACATACCTGTAATCACATTCACACCATTGTCCATGTTGAGCAGACCTATATCACTTCTCAAGGTCAACAAGTGAGTTTTGTGTCTTTCCACCCTTCTGCCACGTGTCTTTAGCTAAAGTCGAGTCATGGTTATTCACATGCGCAAAATTTGACTAGGCCTACATTTTAAATATAAGGAGCTAAGACTGACTCTGTCCCACAACTATTTTAAATATTTCTTGCTTGAGGCAATCTTTTAATCTTTATTGAGTGATACAACTTCAGAATGTGCATGTATCTACAAAAAAAAACCAAAGTAAATTGGATCTGGAAAACCTGGAAAAGTCAGGGAATTTAAAAATATAGTTTGGCTGGACACCCTGATTATGGTTAACACGGTTAAATACTCATTTTAATTACTAGGGCTGGGCTAGTTACATTATAATCATAGGCTGATCATGGCACAGTCAGCAAGTCTTATTTAATCAAAACTAGACTTTGGTTGAATCCATTATGTTACTAATCCTAATCTCTACTTTACCTTCAAATCCAAATCTTTTAAAAAATTAACATAATAGGAAAGATAAATATAATGGAATAGTAGAAAATAGAAATAGTGATCAGGTACCTAAATGTTAACATTATTTATTATCAATTTTTTATAACATTCAAACATTTGGCTAAGTGTTAAATTACGGGTCCTGGTTTGGTTGTTAGGCTCACCATGTAGTTATATTGGTTCTGAACCACCAATAAGCAGTATTATAGATCTAAAACCAATTTCAATTGACAAATTGAAAACTTTTTTCTAAGGATTTAGTCACTTCTGTATCCTCATTGTTTTAAATTATATATTCCCAAACACCATGTATCCTAATTAATTAAAACCTACTTTGGTGGTCGCCTAGTCTAAGGTGTCGTGCTCGCAATAGACTAGATTTCGGAGGACAGGGAGATCAAGTTTGAATCCTGTTCGGGTGAACTGAAGGTGGGTTTTCCTAAATGGGTTTCCACTCTACATGCAAATGTGGGTACACTTCCTCTAAATTCAACCTTCATAATCTCTAACAGATAAGTGCAATTAGTATATATACATATTACCTGACCAAGTAGTAACATGCGGTGCTAAAAATTTAATAAAAAAATTGCTATCTTTAAAGCTTAATGTAAAAAAAATTAATCTTTAATGATTTATCTTTGTTTATCTTACTATTGTATTTTGGCAATCTTTGAGACATTGGTTAATTTTCTTGCTCTATTAACAATCTCAGTATTAAAATTTGAATATAAGTCTTGAAACACATTAAAACACTGTAAGCTTTCTCCTGTCACGAACAGAATCATTTTAATAAATTAGCAAAACATACAATGTTTTAATTATTTAAGATTTGAAGAATTGTCAAATTATGGTTTAATTTTAAGATTTTATTATTATTTTTTATTATGTGAATAAATTACTCTCAAAACTGTTAAAAGTGCATCTACCTCTAGACTTAGCAAAATTATAGTGTTTACATTTAATATATATCAGTGGAATATCAACACTATCAAAGGTATTTCTTTTATAAAAGAAAAATATTTATGTTACAAAATTCATTATATAAGGGTTGACACCACCTTTGATAAAATGTGCACAGTTACATTAAATCACATTTTCTTCAAAGTTTTATATGTGAATACAAAACTAAACTTCATTCATGTGTCAAATGTATTAACAAATGGACCATGAAACTTTTAAATATTTGGTCACCATAGTTACCCTATTAATTAAACGAGTAAATCACTTATGCATTAACATTTTGAAAAACATTCTATAAATTGGTAAGTAAGGAGTGTTATATAAGATAAGACTTGAAAAGAGAAATTGTGAATTATTGGGTCACAGAATTAAAGAAAGGAAATAATGGTTGGATAATGGTGATTGAAATTTTGCATGAAATAGATTAAGCAATTTTGGAATTAAAATGTTAGAAACCGTCAAAATAACATGAACAAATTTAAAAAACACCTAATACCAGAAAATATGGAATTAAAAAATGAAGATTTTTGTTTGCCAGATATAACCTTATATGCACTAGTTAGCGTTCATTCTTCTTAAATCAAACAACTTGAAGGTTGGTTTGATGTGATTTCCATTTATCTAAATTTGGGAATGCACTCAGCACTTTGACTGGTTAGTGCTACCTGCACCATCTGGTATAAATTGTATGTCTTAATTAAGAAAATGTGTTGGTTCCCTGTTGTCTTTCACATTGAATTTCTATGCACAAGTGCAAAATAAACCACCAATTTCATCCTAAAGGTATGTTCACATACCTTCCAGGGTTATTTTACATACCACAATCGACATGGGAATGACGACTTTACTTCCATTCTGAAGAAAGTTGTGATATAAATTTTATCGCTAAAAAATTTCTCAGCCCCAGCTGGGATTAAATCCACAAACATTGGGCCCTGATGCAAACACTTTATACCACAATACCACTGAGGTTGACTATTTAATCATAAATCATTTAGTCTTAAAATAAGAATAATAAATACGAAGAATGTACAGTAAGTCCTGCTATAACGTTGCCTATTAGAACGTTGTTTGGTTACAACATTGTTAATAATCTGTCACCATTTTTTTTACATAACGTCCACTATTGGGTACAATGTTGTTTTTCAGCTGAACACGCGCCAAGTGTCAACTGCCTGGTTCCTGTTTGTGTGGGCCTAATATGCCTATGAGTCATGCAGAGATTTCTATCCCCTCCCTCCCCATCTTCCATACAACAAACTGATAGTAATAATAATAATAATATAAATGGGTATTTTTATGCGAAAAAATTCATTTTGTTTGCTTACATTATTTTAAATTTGGAATATTTTACTTTGAAACTTGATACTTTTTGCTCCAGATTTAGAGACTTTCAGCATTACTGAGTTGGCAATACTTAAGATGGTGCAAGCTATTAGCAGTTTTGTTCAAGCATACAAATTTTTATTTAGCTTTCTTTGTAGTTTTTATATTTTTAGTTCGTGTGGGTCTTTTGTTTATCTTTTGGTTTTTTTTTATTATATCTAATACATTTTAAGTTCTCGTGTGACTTGTGTTTACCATTCTTTGTTTTATATCTAATTTTTTTTAGTTCGCGCAATGTGTGTTCACTTGTTTTTTATCTTAGCTAAGGTGGCCCGAGGGAAAGGGCGGATTGTTAATCTGTTTGCAATGGCGTCTAAACGTCCATGTAATTTATCTAACACTTTTATTGCAAAGAAAAACAGACGATCAATTAGTCTGGCTGTTAAAATGGACGTAATACAGTGACTCGAATCCGGTCAGCGCGGTGTAGACATTGCTGCAGCTTTGGGCCTACCTGCAACTACTATTTGCACTATAGGGAAAAATGCCATGAAAATTAAGTGCAGATGTGGAAAACCTTTCAAGGCTCAGAGTGACAAAGGTCAGGCTTACAAGAAACGAACGCATTTAAAGGATGGAGAAAATGCTTTCGCTGTGGATTGTATCTCAAAACCAATGTAGTGCCCCAGTTACTTCAGCCATTGTTCAAAGTAAAGCTAAATCTTTATATCATGACATGTTAAAGCCTAAGGACAGCAATGGTTCTAAAGAAGAATCTTTCAGTACCAACCGAGGGTGGTTCGATGGTTTTAAACACTGGTAGAATTTTCATAATATTAAAGTGACTGGTGAAGCTGCAAGTGCTGACAACATTTTGGCGGAAGCCTTTGTTGTCGAACTTCAAAACAACATTGAAGACGGCAAATACTCACCAAATAAAGTTTTCACTGTTGATGAGACCTGATTGTTTTGTAAACCTATGCCTGCCAGAACTTACATTTCACAGGAATAAAAGACAGAACCAGGTTTTAAAGCTGCGAAAGATCGTGTAACACTGTTGCTAGGTGGGAATGCATCTGGTGACTACAAGATGAAGCCACTCACTGATTGCCAGATCAGAGAATCCATGGGCTTTGAAAGGAAATATGAAAGAGCACCTTCCCTTTATTTACAAAGCCAATAAAAAGGTGTCGATAACTGGTGCCATGTTCTGTGAGTGGTTGAAAGTCTACGCAATGCCCGTGTGGAAGAGGTACTGTGCGAAGGAGAATTTAGATTTCAGAATTATCCTTCTCATTGATAATTCTCCCTCACATCCTCATGACATTCCTGACTTGGATGAGCATGTGAAGATTGTTTTCCTCCCTCCCAATACTACGGCTCTAATCCAACCAATGGACCAAGGTGTAATTGCCACTTTCAAGCGATATTACTTGCGACGTACGTTTGAGCAACTTGTCGCAGCTACAAATGGTGAAGACAAGACTAGCATCAAGGAGTACTGCAGGAGCTACAATCTCTTTAACGCCATCAACAACATATCCATGGCTTGGCAAGAGGTTTCCCATACATGCCTCAATGCAGTGTGGCAAAATCTATGGCCTGAATGCGTCACAAATTTAAGATTTGAAGAGATTGTGCCAAGTGCAAACACAAACCTTCTCAATATTGCTCGTGAAGCAGGCTTCCAGAATCTGGAAATAGAGGACATATAAGAGGTGATGGACGCCGAGATTGAGGAACTCACTAACGAGGAGCTACAAGAACTGGCCCAAAATCCAAGCCCTGAATCTGACAGCGGAGGGCAAGCCTTCATGCACATTTACTATGAAGAGCACGGCTATTGCATTTCACCGCATTCAAGAAGGACTTCAGATGTTGGCCGATGAAGACCCTAGGGCTCGGTGGACTAGCTAGCATCAACAAAACAAAAAACATGGGTTTTAAAGACAGAAAACTCTCACTCGTCGCATTGATTTCCTAGTAAAATTATTTACTATCTTGAATAACGTGTTGGTCGAGCAAGGACAGTGGCCTCGCCGGTGCAAGAAAGAGAAAGGGAACATCAATTTCTCCTCTTTACCCCTAGTAAAGTGTTATCCAGGGGAGTTTCATGCACATGAAGCTAAGAAAAAATAAATAAAAGAACATTGCATGGTTAAACTATGACATGTATAGCCACATGTGTTCACCCTTTTTCCAAGCCCTCCCCACAAGAAAAATTTATAAAACACCCAGTATCGCATTTTGACACAACTTTCGAAAGGCAACTCACTTGGAAGATGGACAATATAGTCATGTAAGCAAATTTTGTATTTTGGCTTAAAATCTTACAAAACAAATCTTTTCAAAATTCACTTTAGCCTGTGTAAATATAACACCACTCCTTCAGAGAGGTTTTTTTGTAACTTGCTGGACAATTCTTATATTAGCGTGTGCCCAGGACCAATATTTTTATTCTATGTTTTCTGGATAATTAATTAGATCTTAGTATGATTGGCCTGTTAAATTTGTCACAAAAAAAGAGGCAGTGTATAAGGGTGACCTTTTGTTACCTATATCATTTCAGGATGGTTTCATAACCAGGGTTTTATCTTTGATTAGGAAAGTAACTGATTAACAAGTTTTGATATCTCTTCTGTCATAGTTCTGTTATTCGTGAACTGAACGTTTGCTCAAATATGTAAGTACTATTACGCTCCTAATCTATTTAACCCTGTATGGAATGATATGTCTTAAAACAGCTAGGAGGTATGACAAATTCACATTGTGAGAAGCCAGCTGTGTTCTTTTATTTTAGTGTTACTTGTAAAGGTATTTATCGGGCAGAGGCGGATCTCATTTATAATGATTACACGAGGTAAAGACCAGTTTGTGTGCACAGGGATATGGTGAAATGCTCGCTTGACTGGTGTGAACCTAGCGTTAGTTGTTTATAGTACACTAGTTTACGTGTTCTTTTGTATCGATTAACGGCGATGCTTACTAACGTAACTCGTTCTTGCATGCTATTTACATTGGGTTGAGGTTTGGCAAATAGTATGTTCTGGTTATCATATTATGATGTTCACTGCCTCTGGACATTTTAATTTTAAACCAACGCCTTGCCAGCCTTTCCCAACATATAAACTATAGATATT
The DNA here is from genome assembly GCA_902141375.1 of Timema poppense. NCBI lineage: Eukaryota > Metazoa > Arthropoda > Insecta > Phasmatodea > Timematidae > Timema > Timema poppense. The sequence continues at coordinate 96,859 of CABFOV010000331.1, forward strand.
TCTAAGTTTGTAAGGTGCTTGCTTTCAGGCGAGTTTTGTATCACAATATAATATTGTTTATATGGCCTAAAACTTGTGATAGTCGCTATTTAATTTATATATTGCTACACAGTAAGGTATGTCTTCCCCTTAACTTCAACTTTTATTATTCTTAATGTTACCTTGTTCTATAGTATTTTTAAGTTTGAATAAGTCTAATTATAATATTTAAAAAATTGTCCGAGTTCAGTCTTGATTTTTATCTTGCTCATAAAATATTCCCTTCATTTTATAAACACAGTTTAGACTGTATACTGGTGTTCTGTGATAGAGTGTAGTTAATTATGTTTCTTAGAGTTAGGAATGTTTATTATTGCTCATTTTCGATTGTGGGCTAAGTGCTATGATAGCTGTGATATTTAGGGACATTAAGGGTTGACGGGCACATTTACTCAGGTCATACTGCCTTAAATTCCCCTATTGATTTATTTTTGTACCGGCTGCCAGCTTAATAGAACTGTTTTTGACTAGGCTGAGCTAGGTGGGTGCATTGGAAATGTCCTGGAATTTGTATTAGGGACCTTGATTTTTTTTTCTCCACAATATTTCTGAGTGCTCGTGCAATGGGAGGTTGGTTGGGCGGAAGGGTGGCCCCTTTCCTGTATGTATTTGGTAAGCTTTCAAACTGTTTAAAGTAAGATCACCCAACACATGCAGAAGAGTTATCATTAGGCCTTTATCATTAATAAGACAAATTTTGCAGTTTTGATCATTTATTTTAGTCACATTTAATATTTTCATCTGTGGTATGTTCTAATTAATGTGTTTCACTACAGCGGTGGTCTTTCGCTTTACAGCTTTTACCACAAATTTGTAAACATTTTCACCTTTTTGTGTGTTTTGTTACAGTTATGGTATTATCAATGCAGTTGATCCAAACACATTAGTTGAGGGAGGGAAAATTTTGTTGTTGTTGTTTTAATCCATTTCGTTCTGCTAACCAAAAAAGTTGAAAAAATTGATTTCCTCGGAAAGAATTTTTTTTTTTCAACTTCTAAATTGATGGTTTTCAAAATAAAACCTTTTAGAAAAACTAAATAGAAACAAGTGAATCTGAAAATTTTTGCTTAAATCTACTGTATGTGCAAAATCTTTTCAGAATGTTAAGGAGGCTACTGGAGATCCACTTATGGTTGCCAAATTGTTTTTTTTTATCTTGGAAAAAAATAAAACCATATCTCAAGTGCTACCGTACTAATTCACCCATGATTCCTTTTCAAGCCTTTCTGACACATTAGTACTGTAGTATGGACTCGCCACTTTTCATTAAGAAGGAGGTTACAGATGAGGCAAACAGTCAGGCAGAATTGTATGCAGTTGATCCCAATAACAAGGATAATATTATGTTTACAAAAAGTATTGAAACTGGTTTTGAAGCAAGGAAAGTAATAAATATCCATGTAAAAAAAAAGTCAAAGAAAAAAGGATGTGTTGATCTTAAAATCTGAGTGGGCACCTTGAGTTATTCAAAGTATTGGCAAAAAAAAAAAAAGTTCCAAGA
>CABFOV010000331.1:99044-111574 GCA_902141375.1 Timema poppense
AAATAAATAAATAATAATGGTCACTTTAAGATTACCAAAGTTTTATCTTGGGTTGTGGCCTGAAAATGAGAATGACCTTTGGCTTGCATTATAATAGCTTTAAATCCTAATTTATTCTACAAGCCATTATCATTAATAATTAGCAAGGTCAACTATATAATTTTCCATCAACCCAACACACTGAAAATTACTATATATTTTCATAAAATTTAGAATTGAAATGTCAAAGCTTCTTTTTATATAGGTTGCCTTAAGATGAAGTGGGTGTGCCTGTTTGAGTTATTTTATTTTATTCATCAAAAAACCAGGACAAAAATCTATGCTTCAAAATATTACTTATGAATTTTGGCACAGCAGCCATCCTCTTCCACTACTCCACTTGTTGACACACTCATTATTCTACAACTGGACACAAAGAAACAAACCATTTTCCTTGGAGGATCAAACAAGTATTCTGTAAAATAAAAATAAACCTACTGCAAATTGGTGAGATATACATTATTTTGTAATAGTGACCATAATTATATCTAGAAAAATAGATATTGCTTAAAACGACCAAATAAATAAGATTTTAACAGTATTAAACATACGATTATACACCAATCACAATATTAAACTCGCCTTGGGAAACGCTGCTTCCCTTTCCCCAATGAGAGCCAGACAGACCCGAAAATAAACGAGTGATGGAATAAATAGTGAGCTAGATCAGTTGGTTGCCCGGTCAATCTGAGAAGGAACTGTTTGCACTAAAAAAAAGCTCTGCCATCTCAACTTAGTATACTTGTTGGAGAGGTTTCTAATTATAATAACTTGTTTTAACTTTATTTTCCTCTTATTTTCTTAATTCCCATTTTAATTCTAGGGAAGCGTTGCTTCCCTTGCGTCCATGGATTTGTGGAAAGTTATCAAACTTATCTTGATTATGTCTCTTGCTCAAGTATCTGTAGAACATGGCTTCTCTGTCAATAAAGGAATAGTTGTGGAGGAGAAAATAATTCATGCAAGGAATTATCTACAGAAAAAGTTGTTCATTTTGTTTAGTGCTGTGTCTAACTACCCGATCGGATTATACGCTTATATACTAATTATGTTAGTAGTTTTAGGGTTTAGGAAGGTTGTATTTATAGGAGGTGCACCCACATTTGTGCAAAAGGAGAGGAAAAACCATTTTGGAAAAACCCTCAACAATACACTAAACCGAGATTCAAGCCTCGATCTACCCGTCATCAGCAGTCTAGTCAGCCATGAGAATAGCGCCTTAAACCATGCGGCCACCGAAGTGGGTGCAAAGGAAAAGTTGCTTCTTATATTTGTAGTGAAGAAACTTATTTTAAAACTCTTATGTTACTAAAATCTTCGTTGTAGAATGTTCATTAACTTCAATCCTCAAAATGATTTTTGATGGTCTAAGCTTAGTTAGTCCTCCTCTGGTAAGTTGATTGGAATAGTTAGAATCTGCATCATAGCCAAATAAAAAAAATCAACTCCAAACGAAAAGGCCATTTGTTGTAAGTATAACCACAAATGTACACAACTGAGGATTCTGGAATCATGTCAGCTGTTAGTCAATAATCACATCCACAAAATGTTCATCTTTTGTATGTTTTGCTATAATACCCAAAACATTAGAAGCATGAACCAACCAAAATTTCAAATCAAGTAAATTACACGGGAAACAAACATCCCGTGCAGTAAACAAAATTAACTAAATCAGCAATACTGCACATGGCTGTATTGTCAACAGGCCTCAACGCAATGTTGCCAAACTTCAATATCTCAGCCTGTAATTAAAGACAGCCATGCTTAGACGATTCGGCCAATTTTAAATTAAAATGAGTTTTTACATGGTGTAAAATAGGTTAAAACTGAATTCAGTCCAATGTATTGAAATTTTTAAATTAGCAAAAAATATGTATAATTCCAAAATAGGTTATTTGGGTATATTATGATAAATATTATAATTTCCAAGTCTTATCTGAAAGTGAATTTAATCCCTTGCTCCATTGCTTTAGCCTAAAGTCTCTAGTTTATATCTTGAAATTGAACCCTTACATTTTAAACAGCTTTACATGTGTAAGTTAAACTTTGATTCCACTCTTTTCTTTGATAAAGCCCTATATCATGTTTTATAGGATGAATCTTTGGTAAAAGATTTTTTTAAATATTATTTTATAAAAGATATTTGATCAATCGTCAAAGTTAGAGCTTATTTATTTTATAAAAGAAATGTGATAGTATAATACTGCCATAAGAATGAAACATTTTGATTTGTGTGCTCCCAATATTTGCTCTAAGATGTTTTTTTAATTTGGTGGTGTACATATTTTTTTTAAATCACACAGATTATCTAAAATATTTATATGTCAATTTAATCAAATTCATAATACTTTTATAATAATAAAAAATTATATTTGTCATTCAAAAGAGCACTTCATCTTTGTGTAATACATTTACAAGTGAATCTAATAAATACTTATTTAGAATCTAGATGCTGTCACTATGCAGAGCACTTCATGTATGTATAATGCATTTATAAACAATAACATCCTATCTGAAATTGCTTGTCTTTATTTTGTAGCTTGAGAGTGAGTTGACTTCGCCTTCTAAAGAGATTTTTGACCACTCGTATGCTAGACCAACGTTTAGCCTAGCGGATGGAGAGATTGTAGCTGTAGAAAACACCTTTCTGTTGAAGCAATCATCAACCACGAGGCCATCACTGCTCAAGCTGAACCCACCTGTTGGAGTAGCAGCGGCATCAACGAGCAAAAGTGCATGCACCGTCAACAAAGCCACTTTATCAGAAAAGGTGGGCGGTGCAGGGAACCAGAGACGCAAGCTCCAACACAAATCTTCACAAGCCCCTTCATATTCCAAATCTCAGAAGATGCCCGAGGTGTACAATATCATGCTGGAACCACGTAAATTGAGGCATCTTTACAAGTGCATGGGTCAAACCTGCTCATATACAACCAACGTGACCAAGAACTACATCGCTCATTGTAAAGAGCATGAGGAAATGAGGAAGAAGCCATTGCGGAAGCAGAAAGGGATTGACTGGCGGCAGTGTGCCTATTGTTGTGTAAATCTGAAGACTGTGGATGAACTTGTGGACCATATTCAATCCACTCATGGCCACTGTCTCTTCCAGTGCACATACTGTTTCTTCAGAGCTATGTCCCAGTCATACGTTGTACTGCATCAGGTAAATTTTTATAAAAAGTTTATATTACAAATTATTGGTTTCAGTGGCTGAATGTTCTAAGACGTCTCTCTCATGCTAGACTGGTCGGCTGATGATAGGGATATCATGGTTCGAATCCCGATCATCAATCTAGTTTTTTTTTAAGTCTCCCATGCTTCTTTCCCACAAATGCAGGTAAATTATCTCTAAAATGCTTCCTTCCCATCCCTACCTAATTATAGAAATTATTAAATATGTGAATAACCTTAACAGGTAGTAAGACGCGATAATACATACATACATATATATGCATGTGGCACTAATTAGCTGTGTACTTAGGAGACCCTGCTTCAATTCCTTGAAATATTAAAGATTTTAGAATAGTGTTTACCGAGTTATTTAATAAATGCACTAGACTAAGATTTCAAATGTGCTTTAAGGTTAAGTTGATTGGCAGCATCTATGTGTCATGTGCTGATATAGCAGCCTTCTGAAGTGCATGTTAAACATCCTAAATAACTATATATATAAAAAAAGAGAGTTCACTAGATTTAAAAATATATGCTCAAAGAATGGTTAAGTTAAATTGTTACTTTATGTATTTTTTTTGGTAATATTTTCCACTCTTGCTATAAATATATATATAGGGGTGATATACTTTATCAGAAAAACAAAGCCCACCTATATTTTAAATGCACATGACTACCATCCACATTGAGAACGTTTTGAAATGTCTTGTTTCTGCAATTTTTTGGTAAATTAGTCATCCCTCATACTCATAACTTGTTTTTAGTTGAATTCTGCCCTTAATATTAATTGTAAGCATTCTATCATATGTTAAAGTTTTGTTTTATCTTTTATTCCTGTCTAGAACACAAGTCATACTGGAGAACAACTAGCTATTACAATGTGCAAAGTTGTAAAGAATATTTCTGAGAGAATTGACCTAATCAAAGAGAGGAACGAAGTTGTTTTGCCATACATTTGTAAACAAGGTTGGTTTAATTTTTGCTCTTTTTAATCAACTCCCCCTTCCCGTCTTGGTAGCGTGTCTGCCTACTGAGCTAAGGGTCCCAGGTTCGATTCCTGGCATGGCCGAAAAATGTGTTATTGGTGAAATGTTGGTATGTTGTTTTTCCCCTTTCATAATAACAAAATAATGGCAGGGGGATTGATGTTGTATCTCGTCTAGATTTAAGTAAGTGTATTAAGTCATGTGCTGATATAATCCATCGGTTCAGAAAGTGAACATCATATACTTCAAATAAATGAATATAAAATTAAGTCAACTCTTCTTTCCTAATAATGTATTTAAGTTGTAAAAATACGAGTGTGTTTATTCACTCTTTACCAATCTTTTGAAAACGGTTTCCCATCCATAGTTTTGAGACTATACAGAATGGAGTACTCGGTTCTGAACTAGTAGGTGTCCTGATCCAATGAACTTGGGGTAAGGGTATGTCTTTCTCATCAGCTTTTGATTATTTTGAATGTGTAATTTCTTTGGTAAACTTAGTACTAATATTAAATTATGTCAGCAAGTACTCCTGTTTCCTTCATGTAGCATTGCCATTCTTGAGGATAAAATTGTGTTTTCTATTCCAGGAACTTGCAATGAGAGGTTTTATATTCACAAAGATTTCTACAATCACTTGACAAGGCAGCACTCTCAGTTGACCATGTATTCGTGCCACTTGTGTGAGAGTACATCTTTCAAGCCAGATACCCTCATGACTGTAAGGAACACATACGTTGTTATAACCAATTGTTAGACTGTACACTTTCTAGACATGCAATCATTAGTCCATAAGCTATTGACCATACGGTAATATTGTACAAGTTGGATCGACATAAAGTTAAAACTATAGAGTTGAGTTGAATTCATTATTTTACAAATCCGAATCTCGAATCTGATTATGAATATTGGAAAAAATTATGAACTTGAAAGAAAGAAGTAATAAAGATAAAAATATGATAATAGAAAATACAATTAATAACTAAATGTTAACATTATTTCTTACAATCCGCTCATTATAACATTCATGCATTAGGTTAAGTGTTAACTTATCAATCCGATCATCAGCTGATTATGGCACAATCGACGGATCCGATGATCATTTATGCTGACTATTCTGAATGTGTGGATATATTTTAAATTCTTAAGTTATAAACATAAAATACCAATTTGGAAACAAAAAAATTAGATCTAATCCATTCCCTCGAATGTAAACACAACTTTATTGTGCATTTTCAATTAAACTTAAAACAAATGAAGAGCACGTACTGTATCTTATCTCGCCCAATGGGTCATTGGCATCAGAGACTCTTCTGCACAGCTGGATTGGTTAGTTATACAAAAAGCAGCTCACTCCACCCAAACAAGATCGAGATGCTGGTATTTTTAAATAACAATTTAAAGTCCACCCAGCAGTGAATGTACTGTGTGTGAAGTTAATTTGGATGTAACAACATTTGTCAAGAACTTTTTTATATACTCTCGAGCTGCTTTTTGTTTAGACAAAGAATTACAGAAAGCCTTAAAAAAATTAACCATAAATGTGAAGCCACATTTTAATCAACACATGCCCAAGAGTCTCTTCCATATAAACACAAAATATGTGTATTCTCCTTGCGTACCGAACTTTGTGTGCCCCAATTAATTTAATTGAAAATGATATTTAAATTTGTTATTTATGCTTATGATTGTTTCAAATGTCAGAGCCAGTTGTCCTAACACTAAAATAAAATATATTTTAAACAACTTTAAAGCTTTTATTTGAACTTGATTAAAACAAATGTCTAATAGATCGTATTATGTATGAAATTGAAAACTACAAATAATTGGCATCGGTTATCGGACTTATCGACATCAGCAAAATAGCTGTGCGGTCCAGCTCTACTTAAAACTATTGTTGTGGATGGTTACTAACAAACAATCATTGGTAAACAGATAACAGTTGAGGTATATATTAGAATGAAAGTACTAATGGCAGTAAAGTAAAATGTTACTATTTTCTCTACATGTTGTATTTTCATTAGTCTATGTTTAGTAATAAAAATTCATAGAAAACTTCACCAAGACTATTATTGTTTTATTTAAAATTTATAAATATGGTTTCATAATTTACTGAAAACGCTTTTCTTTTAGTGAATTTGATTGGAAACATGATTAAAGTTTCTCGTTGGTTGACATGTTAGGTGATTGAGGACACAAATTGTGTGGACTTTGCTTTAGTTGGTCAATTAGGACTGATAAGATTTAATACAAAAATCATTAGTGTATGTTTGTTTTTTTTTCTTCAAAACTTTTCTGATTGTACCATTTAATTAGTGAATTTCAAATGACTCTTTATTATGAAAATCTGAGCAGTGCAGATAAAATAGTCATTTAATAGATTTGCTCACTGTGTACTGAGAAATAAAATCGGAGAGTAATTTTAAGTTTTAGCTGCACTTTGATTGCATTAAACTCTTAATCAAGAAGCCAAATAAGTTTATTCCACCTTGTGTTTCTTCTCTTCTCTCGTGATTGCTGGTACACTTAAAATAACTTTCTACCAATTTGTTTAGATGAGATACTTTGAATGCCCATGATGTCATTATAAACTGTTTCTAGCCTCTTCAGTTTAGTGAAAAGCCTCAATATTCCTCTTTCCTTCCATTTTTATTGGCTTCCATTCTTCTCCCATCTTTGCCTCTCCTTTGAACACTTAGGGTTATCAACTCTTACTGTTTCTTTCTTGTGGACTTTTTCCTACTTACTTGATTTCCATTATCCTCCTTGAAATTATTTACTTTTATATTTATGTACATGATCATGCCATCTCATCTTTGTTTCCTCTACTATCTCATGTACACCAACTCTTGCCCAGACAACTTTATTCCCAATCCTGTTTCTCCTTGTGACAGCTAGCATGCGCCTCAAAGATTTCATTTCCATGGCCTCCATTTTCCTGGTATCTCTTACTTCATTGTTCATGTTTCTGTTTCACATATAACTATGCGTACAAAATACGCCCTAAACAACACTTCCATACACTTCAAAGGCTCTTCTTTTTTCCCTAGCTGATCTCTTACATACCTAAAGAACAACTCTCCCTGCTGCCCTCTTCTTATTAGATCTTCTCTACTCCCACCCTTTGCCTTAATCACACATACAAGATATTTTACACTCTACATTTATCAGTTATACTCCATTCAACTTTATGGCTTTTCTAGGCCTTATCCTCTTCTTCCTTGTAATTATCATCACTTCACTCTTCACCATGCTAAGTTTCTATGCCACACTATCCATAACTATTTCCATTACCAAGGTGCGGGTAGCTACTATAAATGTGTGTTATCATGGTGATAAATTGACGGTTTCTTGTGTTTTGACAGCATTACAAGCTTCACTCGTACTGTTTTTATCAGTGCATGTATTGTGTTCATGGAGGGGATACCAAGGAGGATATGCACCATCATCTCTGCAACTTTCACCCTAACCAGCCGAGCACTGTACTTGTTCGTCTTTTCCAGGTTAGTAGACTGATGTTTTCCATATTCTAAATAATAAATATATTCAAAATGTGAAATATCTATCCTTCCCATAATATGCTACAACTACTATTTGTTGAATTTATTTTACTTCATATTGTGAAACTACTGACTACATTTAAATTTCTGGGTGTTCTAAAATTGGTTGTATAATAATATATTATTGTTAAACTATAAATAATGTTTATTGATATTTTATTTAGACCAAAGATCAGTCATCAGCTAAGAACCAAGTAGAGGATTTGATTACCATTGATCTAGATCAGGAAGTGGTGTTTAATGGTATGCTCTTAATGCCAACACCCGGCCCAATAGAAACAGATGAGGATTCTGAGGACGAGAATGATATGTTAAACTCTCCTACAGAATTGGCCCACAATTCAGGTTAGTGTTTTTCAATTGAGATCATTTCTTTTTGATATATTTTACAGCTTGATTGTTCCATAGATTTGTCATAAGCAGCTATTTTTCTTTATAAATGAGTATGAATAAGTGCATAAGGGTAAAAATTATATTAAAATAAATTAGTGCCTAGTGGCATGGAATTGTATAGTAGGGTGGAGTGAAAAAGCTTGCCAAAAAAGTTTAGCTTAATTTATTAGCCTATATGTGGAAAAGTTGCTACCTATAAGTGTAATCTGTGTGAAATTTGAACTTCCTACAACATAATATTTGGCTGCCAATTTGCCCAGAAATCTCTACAACATTTTAAGATTTATGAATTTTTCATGTAGCTCTTCGCTTGTTTTCTGTGTGAAAACAACCCAGAATTCACCACGGGGAGGTGGCTGCATATCGAATTCCACCACACTCCCTCTATTTGTCTTTAAAAATTTAGGTTAATTGCCACATCAAACTTTGAGATATTGACTTTTGGTTTCAAATTTGGGTAATTCAATTCTAGGTACTATTCTAATCTTATGAATCCATCTTGAACATCATTGATACACACAGCAGCCGATACTTCAGTAACTAATTTGACGCTGCGCTCTACTGCTTGTAAATTTCACAGAAATCTTAAAATATCAATTTCAGCTGGAACGTCCAAAATCATTGTCTTGAGTTCATTATCAGAAATAGATAGTGTAAGTGTTGGTTCAGTAAATATAACTGAATGCCAGTGAATTAGATCTATATAGTCGTCTGCTTTGAAATTTAACGTTGGAATCTTAAATTCACGAATATTTTGTTCTGCTTTGAAATTTAACGTTGGAATTTTAATTTCACGAATATTTTGTTCTGCTTTAGCTATTTGTCTACATTTTAAAATTATTCGAGGTCCCAACTCCCTAATGTGTTTTCGGCTGTTGACCAACATTGCCAGCAGGATAATTTCTGGATGACAAAAATATGTATTCCTTTAAAAAATGTTCGATCTATTAGGCTCTTTAATTATTGAGGCAGAAATCAAGATTTTTTTATCGTTGTAAAATACTGTTTTGGACCCTTCACATATACTTTAAAAAGTCGTGGATGAAGTGTATTTTTCTTTGATAAACTGCATATAAAATATCCTTTTAATACCTCAACCATGAAGCCTCAGGCGCTCTTCAGAAATAATGTCAATGTATTGCAGCACAAAACTTGCCTTCACAACACCTGTCGCCAGGACTCTTTCTATTAGTTGGTTTTGACGCAATCGACAAGGGATCCAAGAGGCAAGGTGTAGGTCATATATATAAGGGGTGTATTTATAGGCACTAAAATTTTTAAAAAAGACAGGCAAATAGGCACTAAAAATCACAAAAATAGGAACATAAATAGGCATTATAAATTTTAAAAAAGGCAATAAACAGGCACTAAAAAAAAGGTACATAAATAGGCATAGTAATGCAAAAAAAAGGCACCAAAACATTTAAATTTTTTATTATTCACTCTTAAAATCCAGCATACACTTTCCATAAACACTTGTTAATTACTATTAGAGTTAATTATCAAATACTTCTCAAGATTTTCAGGTGTAAATTTTGTTCTGTTGTCTGACAAAATGTTTTTATACTGTGAGAAACTTCTCTCGACTTCACATGAAGTCATTGGGCAAAACTTCAGACAAGTTTTTTTAGCTGGGCTAAGCTTGACTTCTGGGAGTGATGTAGTTTGTCCTTCTAAGATGTCCGCAATACTTGCCATCACTTTCCACCCACGGTTTCGCTGCAATACTTTGTTAAATTTGTCGACAATGGCTGTGCCAACTGATCAGAAGCCTGATTCAGGTTTTCTTCTATTCCCCGCATTATCTTCACAGCGTTCACAAGAGGCAAATCCCTCGCCTCTAAAGCTGTGATTGCTTTTTAAGTATGCCAGATCCGCACTGACACTTGAGCAGGAGATGGCAACATTTGCTTCTGTAATGGCGATAGCTTGTTCCTCGTCAAATGTTTGGACTACCTACAAGCTAAACGGTTGGTATAGCATAACTCACCATTCTTTCAATATATAGTGTTCTACAAGTATAACAATTATTTTTTTCCAATAATGTGGACGGACAGGTGGAATCAATAAAACTAGTGGTAAACGCTCACTGCAATTTTAATTTGGAAACGCACCTAAAGATAGTGTATTGTATAATACCTTTTGAATGTCACCCAGGTAATCTGCATAGTACAATGCAGCATGAAGCCATGTACCGCAACGCGTTACACTGGTTGTCGTAGCAAAGGTGTGTTGGGCAGGGCGGCCTTAAATGAGAAAATTCGTGATGGAGCCTTCAAAAACACTTTCTTGACTGGAAATAATTGCGTTAACATTTGAGAAACGTGATCTAATATCTTCTGCAACCCTATGAACAGCATGCACCAGACAAATCACGTGAATTAACTTGGTGTAGAATACTTTTAAGTTTGCAACTGCTTTCAACATGTAGACCGCACTGTCTGCCAGCAACACCACAAACCTTTCGGCTTTGTTTTCTGATGGTCACAGGCCATCTAATATAAACAAATTAACTTATTTATATTTATAATTATAATTTTTACAGGACTAACACTGTGAATCATTAAATTAACACAGTATATCTTGTGCAATTACATTATATAACTTACGCAAAGCATCACGAACAACTATGGCAATTGTCGGGCTGTTGGTTGCCTCAAGCATCTTTGAAACAACCAAGTGAGGTTTCCCAGGACCCGTAGTCTCTAGTTTTCCAACATCAACATTTGCAACATATCTGCCACAGTGGTCAGTGGTTTCATCAACAGTAGCCCAAATGTATGATTCTCTAATATATTCTCGGATTTTCTCAACTGTCTTAAACGAAATAAAAAGAATGTTTACTGTAAATAGTTTAAATCAATACAATTCAGTTAATATTTTTTAATGTCAGAAAGAAAAAACTGCTATTGTAAAAACTTACGGATAAATAGGTTGAATGCAAGTAGTGTTTCCTGAGAGTTGATTCGTTTGGTATCTTCATGTTGGTTTATTTGTTGAGAAAAGCATTCAAATCTGGATTCTCCAGCTTCTTCCAAGAAATATTTGCAGCTACCATCGCAGAGCATAAGTCGGCAGAAAATTGCTCTTGGGTTTTATGGGTATCGTTAACCTTAGGAAAAAATGGTTGAGCTCCTGTTTTCTTTCCGGAATTCTTTATATGTATTGCAATATTTTTGTGTTGTTCTAGGTGATACTACTTCTCGCATTTTACCTAAATATTAAAAATGGAAATTTTCACTCAGTAAAATATGTGGATTCTACAAACTAAAAAAGCATCACCTAACAAGAGAACTAAGATTGATTTTTTTATTTTTTGTCGTAATGTTAAGCTTTGGTAAATATTTTCACTTTGTCGTTGAAATTCTTCAATAAGAAATGAAACCTAGTTTGAACAATAGCAAATAATCGTGATTTACTTTTAAACAGTAGACAATATATTTAATAAAAACCTTGACTTTCAAATTTAATAATTTCATTTCCCCTTTTGAAAAGATAACTTACCTCCTTGGAACATGGCTGACAAAAAATTATTTTGCCATCCATTGTGAAATTCCTATCACCACCAATCTACTATTTGAATAATACACTTTTACACAATTTCTCTTTAGGCATTTTCTACTAGTTCAATAATTTTCACTGAGTCCACTACAAATAAATATTAATGAACAGATATGCACATCTAACAACAGCGTAATATACACAACCACTGAATGAACTGACACTGCTGTGCACTAGAAGAAAATCTTTGTTGCCGGACTGACCAGTCTGAACCTATCAGACCACTGGACACATGGGTTTTTCCTACCTATCACGATTATCCACATGGAGTAACCTTATGAGTGAAGGAGGATGGGGGTGGCGGGGCAGCCGCAAGTATTTAGAAAGAAAAAAAAGAGGGTGGGAGGAAGAGAGAGATAGAAAAAGGCACTTTAAGGCTCCCATTTGTAAAATGGGCACTAAACAGCGAAATAGGCATTTATAGGCACTATAAAAGTTATAAAATTATCTTCGCAATCATTGAAAATAAACTTATACCTCAAAAGCCTACTTTTTAAAGCATAGGAATAGAAAGGACATTTAGGGCAAAATCCGCCCCCTAGTCATATATGTCGCTTGTGCGTATGAATACGCACAGTGCCAGTAACACAAATCTACAGAGAATATAACATTACACAATGAACGGAACACGGAATATTTAATATTGTAGAAAAACATTCTGTAAATCATATCATATAATATCATATATATTCAGTACCGGCAGTGTAATCAGTTAAATAAAATGTGTGCAACAGAAAAATTCTTTCTAATTTTATAATTATAAGTATTAAAAATACTAATTACATAACTGCAAGACCAAAATTGTAACGATATGGGG
>CABFOV010000331.1:111656-127116 GCA_902141375.1 Timema poppense
GGGGGGGGGGGGAACAGATTCCTATTATAGCTCAAGCAAACTCAGTCGGTAGAACACCTGAAAAATGAAACTCTACTTCTCAATATATTCGCAGTGATGTAAAGAGGAAGGATATTTTTTGTGATTTTTATGTGGTCCAGTAGAGATGGATATAATTACCAAGGAAACTCTTAACCTCTGAAGTGTATCCACAGTAATACTGGATCCCGTCGTGTAGTAATAAATACAAATGTAATAAAAAGAATGGACACCAGTGAGCTAAGTGATACAAGTAAAAGGACTTTTATTATGGCACCCAGCTCGGTGGTGTAGTTGTCTAACGCGCTTGTCGTGTTGTGCTCGAATGCTGAGGACGGGGAGATCGAGGTTCGAATCTCGGTTGGGTGAACTGGAGGTGGTTTTTCCTAAATGGTGTAATTAATCCCATATCTTTTAAAGCTGCATTTATAAGAATTGCTGATGATCTATCATAAAAACCAGTTCTGTCGCAAGTCTCTGCTACATTTGGAAGTTTACTTCTCATTTGCGAAGTTGAAGGAGAATCTGACTTATAATTGTATTTTTCGTTTCACATTGTTTATATTCAGTATCTCCAAATTCATCAGAAGAACTTGAAGAATTCAAAATGTGTCCCTTAACAGAAGGAGAAAGTATATTAGCTGTTTTTACTTCACTGAATTGCAATTGAATGTTTTGACTTTTTTCTGTTATTTTTCTTTGCGTTGCAATCTTTTTTTAAAGCATTTTGCTTGCTTTAATGTAAATATTTCCAATTACCATTCTTCATCCTTTGAGCCGTTAAAAAAACTCTTTCATCTACAGGTACTTTAATTTTGCAAGTACAGATTTTAAAAGTCCTTGCATTTACATAATTAAATATCGAACAGGTTTTTCTTCACTGATTCCCTAAATGATACAACTTTTTACAAAGAATTTAATCAACACAATATTAGCCAAACCAGGTTCCTGTTTGTTTTCTCTTAAAAGTTCTTGTCTCATATATATATATATATATATCTATATACACACACACAGTCAACTCTCGATTTTACGACCCCGGGAATAGCGTCCCTCTCGAAGTAACGACCCTTTTTTGAGGAACCGTGAAAAATGTGGGAAAAAAAGGTTGAAAAGTTTAAAGAAATCGGCTGTAAAATGTGTTTGTTGCATTTATTTAGGTCGCTGCGTTGCAATTATCTTTGTGAACACTGTATTACTAATAACTGGGGTGGGTCAGGTATAAAAAAAGACACCACCTCATCAATGCCAGCCAATATCACTTGACTCTGTCCACCCCCTCCCACAAGCAAGACAATGTTTCCCCGCGCGCGACTGCCGCTTTATCACGCGCCAGGCTTGTTTTTGCCATTGTTATTTCAATTCTCGATTTGGTTACTATTTTGGTTTGATTTTGTGAACAATTTTTGACGACCCATGCTATTGTTTAACATTGTTATTTTGATTTGGTTAGGTTTTTGGTTGGATTTTGTGAACGAATTTTGATGACTTACGCTATTTTTTTTTATTTGATACGAACTTATAATTTTGACGAAATTAGTGAAAGGAGTACCTTCTTCAAGAAATAGGTAGGTTTTATTTTATTTACTTTTTCACGTATTGTCTCAAAAATGCAATTTTTTCGTATGAAGGTCAGGGATGGAACAAAATCTGTTAAAATTCCAATAACGACCCCTTCGAAATAACGACTCTTTTCCAGGGAACCGTGAAAGGTCGTAGAATCGAGAGTTGACTGTACATTTTTTAGAGATGGGCCACTTGAATCTTCGAATCTTGACAGGTATTCGAGGATTCGGTGTTTTACTGGATTCGATGGTCGAATCTTTCACCCCATAAACAACGCATAATATTATGAATTCAAAAATTACTTAGTTAGGCCTACTTTAAAAGCACAACTTAATCTGTAATATTTATTTTGTCGGACGAAAGAGATAACATTAATAAAATCTTTAAAAAAGAAAAAAAATTGTTAGTTGTGGAAAATCTTACATGCCTAGTATCCTACCCTCCCACCTCTATGGGAAACTTGAACTCTGCTGTTTCGGCACACGCTCACTTCTAAAACTTTCGCCTCATGAACAATCTTGTAAATATTTTAATGAACACATTAAAACTCTTAAAAACTGAAAATCAAAACTAGAATTACAAATAAACTCTAAATAAATAAAACAAATTATGGCTTTTTTTACTAGAAATAAGAACACATTATGCATGATACAAAGTCAGCCGCCATTACACACGATATAAAGTCGGCCGCCATCACGTATATTATGTTAACTCGGCTGAGTGATGATTAAAATAAAGATACTGTTAATTCTTACTTCACAACTAGTTTTAATTAGCTACAACTATGCAAAGAACCCCAATTTATTGCATACAATCCTTAAGTCAGACATTTTGTTGGGTTTCATTAAAAATAAATATTGTCAACAGTCAGACAGCGATAAAACTGTTTATTTATTATTCATCCCTACCGGCCTACGTATCATATATCGATTGTTTGTTTAAAATCAATTCAGGTAATCTGATCACTTAGTAAGCTCTCTTGAGTTTTAAGAATCAAATAATGACTTACTAATCTATTATTTGTTTTTAAATTGATTTTAACTTAAAAGAGTTTATTATTTTTTTAAACATGTTATTGAAGTAATTGTAGAAATATTCAAACGTAGTTATTCCTTATAAAATGGAAATGAAAATATGTTTGTGTTTTAAATAGAATGTATTCTCAGAAATTGATATATAAGAAAATAATAATAAAACATACTTAGGCATTATTGAGTTCACTATTTCCAATGTATTTTTAATTGTTAAGCATGTTGTTTTGGTCTTTATTAATAATATCTGTTTGTATTTTCATTTTTGCTATCTTAAAACAATAAACTATCCTTCAATGATGATTAAAGTTGATCAAAGGATAACTAGGCCTAATTTGTTTATTTCTCATGTTTTTTTAGAAACTTAACTCATTCTAACAGCACTTAAAAAAATAACTAAAAGACACTCAAATTTGGATTGATTTGATTTTTAAACTATAATATGAGTCTAGATTGTTTAGTTTGGCTGGATTTTAACCCGTATATTGTGAGCGGTGGTTGGGTTTGATTAAAATTGAAAAGTATGATTGAAATAAGTCTTAATTTACAGTTTAGGCCTATATTGTGTAATGTAGGTATATTTGTAAATCATTAAAAATGTTAACAATTTGTTAAGCTTCATATTCGAGATTCAAAAATAAAATGTAGATTCGGATTTGAGAAATAGTGGATTCGACCCATCTCTAATATATATACATAATCTTATAACGTCCACATATGTCGGTAGCATATTATCTTTAATGGTTTCAGACGCACAAGCTGTCTGATCACGTCCGAGGCATTTCTGTATGCCCTATATAACACGAAATGATAACCAAATGAAATATAATGAGAACAAAGATAACACAAAATAAAATATGTTAACCACATAACACAAAATGAATGAAATACATACTTATGCACTAATAACAGAAAGACAACCAACTCGAACTGAGAACGCAGTTGGACTCAGCAAGAGAAAAAGCAGCCCGCGTCAAAGATGGGAGGGTTTATGTAGGAGCATGTGCATGCATAGTGCGCACTTGAAGGGCGAGTCTCTCGATTCCCAGCGTTATGTCAGCCAAAAATTTAATTTGGCTTAGCTCAGATTTTGATTATAAATAGGCTTTGTAATAGGCAACTTTTACACATTTAAGCATTTTAAATTAATGATTTTAATTTTCTCACTCCACCCTACTGTGTAGTAAAACAGTTTTTCTACTCTCTTACCATACATAAGGGTAAGATTATTCTGAAAGAAGAAAGGAATATTTGGACAATTCCAATATAAAAGTTTATCAAAACTAGATTATATTCAAAAATGCTTTTCTAACTCTTTTTTTTTTTCACATTGATTATTTTGTTTGCAGATTCAAGTACTATTATATTTGCGGACCAATCTGACTCTTCAGACTCTCCAGAGCTCTCGACAAATTTAACACAAAAATCAAATACCCTTAATAAAATAAATACTATAGGTTTAACAAGAATTCAGAACTCAAAAATTATATCTGTAGGAAACAACCCAGTGGATGGCAGTGGGTTTAAGAAACAGAACATAAACAAGGCATGGAAAACAAGTTCAGCCAACAATAAGCAGTTGAAGAAAAATACTTTAGTGATTCCAAACAATACACCAGAGGTTCCATTCGACTATAAAAATGTTGATCTGGCAGAGATCGCCCGCACGGGTTTGACTGGTTTGGACCTGTACTTGTGTGGCAATGTTGGCTGTACATATGCAGGTCCCTCTGCTGCCAACCTCAAGGACCATATCTACATTTGTGATTTTGCGCGGGATTCTCGAAACCTGGTTTGCAAACATTGTCGTCGAGGCTTCAAGCAGACTCACACTCTGGTGGAGCATGTCCGGAGCCATGGCACCAAGCGGTTTGGATGCTGGATGTGCCCTTATAGGGCTTCAACAGTTCAGAATATGGATAGGCATATCAAGCACCAGCATAAAGCAAAACAAACAGAATGTTTCCCATTGAATCCGTTGAAGACTGACATTGAAACGGCATTGTATGTTGTTCGTCCAAAAGTAAGTTGGTTTAGCATCTAGCTTTAATCATCATCATCATCATCATCATCATCATGAAATGTTTCCAGCCTATAGCCAGGTCTGTTTAGTAAAATGCCTCACGCTCCCTCTGTCCTACCACCATTCTTCCTCCTGCACTATCTCCCCCTCTCTTGTACACTTACTGCTATCTGTGCCCCCCATCTGTTCCTTGCAGTCTCTTCCCTACATACTTCATATCCATTAATCTTCTTGGACTCCTCTCTCTATCCTCATTACGTGTCCATACCATATCAGCCCAGCTTCCTCTACTATCTCATGTACCCCAACTCTAGACCTTAAATCTTCATTCCTAGCCCTATTTCTTCTGGTTACAGCTAGCATGCTCCTCAAAACTTCATTCCCAGGCCTCCAATATCCTTGTTTCTCTTCTATCCAAAGTCCAAGTTTCCCCTGCATACATTACTATGGGTGTGAAGTATGCTCTATAAGCTCTTCTTTACATTTTAAGGGCACTTCTTTGTTCATTGTACACATTTTTGCTCCCCATTCCGGCTATAGCGTGCTATCTTAAATAAGTATCCCTGCTCTTCTTAAACCAATTGTTTCCGAACTTTATTCCATTTTTTATAGCACTGTGTCTTACTACCCGTTTGAGTTATACGTTGGTGTAATCATCATCCGACGTTTCCACCTCTGCAGGTTGTCTGGCACATCCTCTTCCATTCCTGTCGATCTTTCCAACCCTCAACCACACGTCTCCAGTCTGCTCCTTTGGCTTCCATGTCCTTCTGCGCTTGGTTCATCCATCCGGTCTGTGGTCTTCTAATAGGTTTTCTACCCTTCTCTTTGTTCTGTAAAGCTTTCTTAGGCATTCTGTCCTTAGGCTGATGTACTAATTATAATTACTCTAATGTGTTGGGTATTAGGAATATTGAATTATTGCTATAAAAATAACACTATTGTTTGTTGCAGGCACTTATTTATTCAAGTGGAAACACTCAATTCAAGTCACAGGTAAGTTATCCAAATGTGTGTGGTCCATTTATTTATCTTTTATTTTGATTAACTCAATATTCCTATAAAAAATTACAGCTCATTGCTAGGTACGACTTTTTCTAGATGTTCTTTTTTATTTGAACTACTTATTATTGCTCGTTTAAGATGTTGCTACCTATTAGAACTATCAATTTTGGTTTAATTAGTCTCAACATTTATTCTTGACATTGACCTAATGGCATGTTTCTTGTATCAATATGTTTAGGTTTGCTATTGAGTAACTCATAGTTGTCCGAAGTCTGGTCAAATTTTTTTAATCTTAAACACCTTTACGTTTGCTAAAAACGAATATGTGTTGGTTGATAGTAAGCTATTTTATTAAATCACAAAGAACGAATAAATACACCCACCTGGGAAACTGAGAAATAAGATGTTTTAATGTGCCCATACCAGATAAGATAAAGGGGTGACGTTCACACAAAGTAGTGGCTGCAGGGACAAGAGAGAAAGAATTTTTACTAATAAATAATTGATTACATATTAATACTAGTTATATTAAATACATACATGTTAAAAGTAGAAAAATAAACCTAGAATACATTATAGCTTAATATTTTACTAGCGACAGAACAGAAAATCTGGCGCAATGTGCTACTTAGTATTTATATAGACAAATAAAATAAACTGAATTTGTTACACCTAGCTGGGTTAAATAAATATATATATTTAATATTGATATATTTTAATAATCCTGATATTTTTTCCCCTTCTTCTGAAGGTAAAGCAACCAATGAGGACATCATCATTCTCCAACTCGTCTACCACTAATGTTTCCAAGACATCTTATGGCCCAAACGATGTTCACCAACTCCCCATGAATGCCATCTTCCCCCAGCCTATCTCCTGTGCAGTCTGCCAGTTCTCCACCAAGGTTAGGGTCAACTTGGTGCGCCACCTAGAACTTCACTCGTCAAGCAACCTCTCGGTGGCCGCCGTCCCTTCAGATTGCCCCGTCAACCCTGTACCCTGTCTTGATAAGAAGGAGCTCATGTTTGACAAAATGGTGAATCTAGCAGCAAGCTCGCACCTGCGGGGTGAACACAAGAGTGACAACACGCTGTCACAGGAAGATGAGGCCAAGATACCTAAATACATTCCTGAGCATATGAGATATGTGTGTGGAGTGACAAATTGCAAGTACATGGCGTGTGATGAAACAATGCTAAGGTACCATATACGCGCCCTACACTGCGATGAGATGTCTTATAAATGTCCTCATTGTGAGGAACATGTGCTGGACAAAACAAAGGTGGCAGTGTCTATAGAACGCTTAAGTGCGCATCTCAAGATGCACGACTCTCACTTGTACATATGTTCATATTGCTCATATTATCATTACTTCAAGCATGTTGTAGAGAGGCATTTGTCAGAGAAACACCCGAATAACCCCCCTGTGGTTCAAGTCATTAGAGAGCCTCAAAGGGAAGCACATAAATCATTGTGAGAGAAATTTTAATTCTCAAGAAAGGTAATGCAGCTTTACTATGGCAGGATAAATTATCATTGTCATCATCAACTGTTTTCCAGCCTGTGGCCAGGTAAGTTTAGTAAAATGTTTCCATTTTCCTGTGTCTTTCTGCCATTCTTATCCTCTCACTTGCACACTTTATCTGCTCCTCCCATCTTTTTATTTTCCTCCCTTGAGGTCTTTTTTCGTTCATACTTTTTTCCCCATCTTCTTCTCCATCATTATTACATGCCCATCTCAGTCTTGCTTCCTATACCATCTCATATGCTTTATGTACCCCCACTCTTTCCTGGATAACTTCATTACTAATCTTGTTTCTCATGACAGCTAGCATGCTCATCAGCAGCAGCCTCAGGGAAGACTACCACCAAAAGAAGGTTTACCTGAAGACGGATAAGCGGCCGCCCCACTACTCATTTATAGGCCACAACAGGCTTAGTAAGCCCATGGGCAAAAAAAAAAAATACTCTATAAAATAAATTAAAATGCTGAATTGGCAAAATTGTTGACAACAATAATCTATGAATAGAGACTCTGAACATTGGCACACTGACTGGAAGAGATTGTGGACATGTTGGATGAAAGGAGAGTGAAATGTTCTGGGCTTGAGCGAGACTGTAGAGAGAAAGCGGCGTGAGGGAATTAAGGAAATGCTACATTTTGCATTGGCTGGGAAATAATGAAGAGAGGAGAAATGTAGGCTTTTTAGTGAAAGAATGGCTGCAGGCAAAGGTGGTAGGATTGCATAATAGGATAATAAAGATTAGAAATGTCATGATACCTGTTTTTCTCGATTCTGATTCTTAAGTCCAACCTCGGTTCTTAGATTCCGATTCTTGAACATTTTCTTTTTCATTATTTTTCCAAGCATTATTGCATGGAAAATTTAATGTGCCTGATAACCTAATCCCCCTCAATGTGAAACTTGGACTCAACAATTACAACAAATGATCGCTTAAAACTTTAATCTCACAATTTTATAGATATTTATTAAACACACTAAAAGTCTTTAAAACTAAAAATTCAAACTCAAAATAATTCAATAAATTGTGGATTTTATAACGGAAAGAAGAACACACTTTACATGTTACAAAAATGTCAAGTCTTCCACCATAACTTATCCTATGCACGTTAGCTCGCCAGAAATTGGTGATGAAGTTTTGGCAACAATATATTGAATTAAAATAAATATAACTTTTTTTGCTCCATTTTTATTAACTACATTGATTTTTGTTCTATTTTTTTTATTAAACTTGTCTTGGTCAAAGAGCTAACTAAATAAAACATTAAAAATTAAAAAGTGACAGAGAATATAATTAAAGAAGAGTGGCCATTTTAATTTGAGCGTAGCTTTCGATATACACGTTGTGATATATCAATTAATGATAGATATATCTATATATTATGGAAAATTGCCATTCTTGTCTGCATATGATATATATATATCAATTGTTTGTTTAGAAACAATTAATATATTCTGACAGTCTCACTTAAATTTTACTTTAAAAATTTTCATCTCTTTATATAATGTCAGGTCGTATTCTATCCGAGATCGTACTATATTCGGGCAGTTAAGGTGTATTTATAATTGGCCGTTATTTAAGTGAAACGGCAACTAAATTGATATGAGGGATAATTGATTATTACCTATTT
The DNA here is from genome assembly GCA_902141375.1 of Timema poppense. NCBI lineage: Eukaryota > Metazoa > Arthropoda > Insecta > Phasmatodea > Timematidae > Timema > Timema poppense. Next base: position 120,454 of record CABFOV010000331.1, read on the forward strand.
TGAATGTTGCCGTTTTGTTTATTTGCCAGTTTTATTGAGAACTAAGAATCAAGGAGTGAGCGTCGTAATATTAAGATCAATTTGCTATTCTTTTGATACCAATAAGAATCAAGGAATCAAGTTTGACAGTCCTAGTAAAGATGGCAATAACAGATGGAAGAAAAAAAGATAAAGATGATAAAAGTATATGCCCCAAAAATTGGGTGCCCAGCAAAAGAAAAGGATCAGTTTGAGGAAGATCTAGAAATACATTTGGGAGACGAGTGGCATTAACTAATGGGGGATTTAAATGCAAAAGTAGGAAAAGAAAGAGAGAGAGAGGAGGGTTTGAGGATATGTTAGGGAAAGAAGGATGGGGAGGGAAAAACAAGGATGGTAGAAGGCTTTTGGGAGCTATGCGCAAGAAATAAAATGAAAGTGGCAAACAGCTGGTATAACAAGGAAAGAGAGAGTCTCCCTCCACGCAAATGCGGGTTCACTTCCTCTAATTCAACCTTCCCAATCCATTAAAGTAATTAGTACTTAAAGCGTATAACCTGAATGGGTAGTAAGACGCGGTGCTAAATATTATTATAGAAGGATTTTAAGAAAGGAGAGGAAGAAAATGAACCGTGGATGAGCTATTTTGAGATGAGGCTCAACCCGGAAGAGGAAAGGGATGAGATTGTAAAAAGGGGAGCAGGAATAAATAGAAGAAGAAGAGGAAATAAGGAAAATCTCTGGTTGTGGACGCAATGACTGGAAATTATAAGAGCTGCAGGTGAAATAGGTATACAATGGTTATACTAGATGCTGAGAGTGATTTGGAAGGAGAATAAGGCACCGGAAGACTGGAAAAGGGGAGTTATAGCACCTATTTTCAAGAAAGACAGAAGAGGTGTACAAATTATGTTGGGGGGGATAATGCTACTGTGTCACTGTACAAAAGTATATGAGAAGATACTGGTAAAGTGAATAAATCAAATGAAAGAAAGGTGAAGAGAGGAACAGCACGGATTTAAGGAACAGAGGTCTACAATAGACTTGACCTTTGTCATACGACGGCTGATGGAAAGATGGTATGAATTTGGGAAAGACCTGGTAATGGTATTTGTGAATCTGGAGAAGGGATGTGATAGCATGTATATAAATAAAGTTGGAAAAGAGGAATTGCAATCATAGTGAAAAGCATTAATGAGGATAACAGGAGTTGTGTTAAGATGGAGAGTTTCCAAATAAAAAATGGAGTGAAGCAGGGGAATGTCCTCTCACCACTACTATTTTTAATGGTAATGGAAATGGTCATAATAAAAGTGACAGGAAAACTCGAGGATGAAAGAATAAAAATCATGATGTTTGCTGATGACTTGATGGTACGGGGGAAGAAGGAAGAGGAATTAATTACAGAAACATCTTCATAAATGGAATGAGGAAGTGAAAGTGTGTGGACTCAAATTTAACATGGTGAAGTGTGAAGTGATGGCAATGACAAAGAAGAGGATAAGTCTTAGTAAATATATAAAATTTAATAGAGTAAAACTGAGAACGGTAAAGAATGTAAAAAATCTTGGAAGCGTGATTGATGCAAAAGGTGGAAGTAGAGAGGGTCTAATGAGAAGAGGACAAAAGGAAGCAGGATAAATAACATGTTTATTTTTATGTATAAAATAAACATATAATTATAGAAAATGGAGGCCCAATTAAAGTAAATTCACTAAAATGCATTCACAAAAAACACTTCAATATTATGATGCTTCATGGCATCTTCCTCGGGATCGTTATTAATTTAAATTTAAAAGCAATAATCCTGAGGGGTGCTAAAATTATTATTTTTATCAAAATTCAGCTTATATTTATTTTTATTTCTAATCTAACTCCTGTTTTACCAGTGCAGCTGTAAAGAAAATAGATTTTAGAGATCCTATTTTGATCTCTTATAGTGTGAAATTATTTTACTTATTTAATGCTAATTTCCAGATCATTTATTAACTTGAACAATAGTGTGTTATATAGTGTGTATTTATTAATTTGTTATTTTAAACTAATTCATTTATTTAATTGCAGGTATTCTACATTTGGACCTAACAAACTGTAGTGCCACAAAATGACTCGCTAGCACATAAAGTTATAGGAGTAGGCCTATAACATGTACATAAAAAGTCTATTTATTAAGTTTAGCAACTTTATGTTGAAAGTTTGTCAGTTTTTAAAATCATTCTTTAGAAAGTAGTCATGAATTAGAATATATGGTAGTTATATTAGTGTGTATGTGAAACTGCCAATGGACGTGTGGAAAAATCTGTGATAAAGGGCGGTCACCACAGAAGAAATGTTTGACTTTTCCTTGCCTATTTTGTTTTGAAATACCATTTATTTTACTATTAACTTGGTGCTAACTCATTTGAAGAGAATGGTTGTTTTTGGGGACAGTGGCTACTGTGATGCTTACTCGATACTGAGCAAATTGAAGTAATTAAATGACATTTAAACACTAAAATACATTAAAAATCATCACTATGAAAGGACATACAGGTAATAGTTGTGAAAAATAATCTTTTGAAGGAAACTAAATTATCTTTTTTTTTTTTTTTTAAGTTTACAAAATATTCACTCCCTTAACATTACATTTCCTGAAAATGTCCTTTTTGTTAAAACCTTTTATATGTTACTCTTTGTGTCTCATCATTCTTTAAATACTCCATTTTGCTTTTAGTAAGTTATGTTGCACTTTTCACACACTCTCTCAAAGAGTTCCTACAGAAAGAAGTTAGGGTAAAAATGTTGTTCTGTAACAAACAATTTTCTTGGAGAGGCAACAGTTTTTGTCTAGTGGCAGCAGTTTAAAATGAAACACTGTTTGTGTTTTCCGTGTAAAAGTACTTTAAATTTTCCCGGCCCTCTTTCCTTTTAACTTCTTCCATGGATATTTTAAAAATGAAAATGGTGTTTAATTTCATTATAACTCAACATAAAATAATACATTTTCTATTTGAAGAATGTATTTCACTGTACCATTTACTACTGTTTTTTTAAATTGTGAACTTATCTTTACTAACTCACTGTTTTGTGGTGGGTTTGACTATATCAAGCAAGATATTCAATTTGACTTTTTTGTTTTGTTTGAAAGAAAAGTATTTAATTTAGTTTCAATTTTGTACACATTTAGTCCTATAAAAAGGCAAGGAGGAAAGGAGCCCAGCTTTCTTTCATCTGATGTTTTAAATATATAAAACTGATTTAAATTAGTCACACTTTCTTAGTGGTCATTTCCAATTAAACTTTATTCAAGAACTATGAGCAACACTTAGACAATCACATTGTTAACTGATGAAACTGTCTGTGGCATTGAAAACTCAGAGAATAAGATATTCGAGTGAATATTGTGATTTATACTAGGCAATCAAGAGAGCTGAACCTCATTTAAAGTAAGCTAGGCTCTTATCCTTTTTATTCCCAAATGTTAAAATAGTGTAATTGTATTTGATTCCTCCTTGCATATCAACTACAATTCTTTGATAAAACATGTTAGCAAAACATTGTGATGTAGGCCTAGATACATATTTAAATTATGTAATAGGGTGAGTGATTACCTTTGATTAACACATTATCTAATATTTATATGAAGAAAAAATTAAATTTTCACATATATGGTACAAATCATTCAACCATTTATAAATTACTTGAAAATGAGAATACTAACTTTAATTACAGCTAAAGGTAAGTAGAATAAACATTGCCATCTCTTGAGGCAGTCAATCACCTGTAGATGGTGAAAGCCATTGTTTAAATGGGTTTGTGTGTTATCTCAACTAGGTCGATGAGGGATCTGAAACTTTGGGAAGAATTGAATAGCCAAAACTATTATTTATGCTTTTAGTGAGGATTACTCCATCAATATATATTCTAATAATTGAAAAATGACACCTGGACACGGGAATCGAACCTGGGACCTTTGGCTTAGTACGCCAATGCTCTACAAGGTAATTCTTCACTCTCTTGTAGCAGACAATTTCTGCATGTCCTTCATAGGCTCTGCCTTAAAATATGAGTGAAGAATGACCATGGGTACGGGAGGATTCCTGGATAGCTCGGTGGTTAGAGCATTGGTGTACTAAGCCAAAGGTCCCAGGTTCGATTCCTGTGTCCAGGTGTCATTTTTCAATTTTCAAACTTAAAGTTTGAGTTATTTGTGACCAAGTGGTTGCTGGCTTTTAATTTTAACATCAAATTCTTTGTGTATTTATGTTTTAATTGAAATAAATGTGAAGGCTATTTCACCAATATTATGAATCTAAAAAAACAAATACACCTAAATTGGAAAATTTCCCAAAGTCAAAATGTCATTCCTACACTGGTCAAATCAAGTCCATTTCTACTCTTAATATTATGCAGGTGATGATGAAATATCGGATTGTTTCTAACCATAATCCATTTAAATGCCATATAACAAACAAGCTTTTCAATTGGTTGATTTCATACTTGGTTGGATGCTTTGTACAAAAGATAGAAGGTGGGTTGCAGAGGCGATTGCTTTTGTGATGATAGCCCAACTTTAAAAATACTTAGTTCTTCAATTATCTAGTTTATAGTGTACAAAACAGCAAAATGTTGTGTTTGATTGAACTTTTTCTTTTAGAACTGATGTGTTTTTGTGTGCTCTTTAAAATGTCTTTGTATTGTATTTATGTAATTTTATATTGAAAAAGTAATTTAAAAAAAATACAAATTAGCTTACCATTTTTTTATTTACCACACACTAAATTGTAAGAAAAATCCCTGTGAGAATACAACCATTATTAATCAATCTTTTTATTACTCTATAAATTACTTTAAAAGCTTAATTGCCAAATATATAAAGCTTGTCTTCCCAAGTCAAAGGTGGATTGGGCGCCATCCTCTAGCAATGCCCCCTTTCCAGTTCTAGTGTCATTCAAAGTTTATCAGTAATAAACTCTCGTCACTATGTCTAACAGATTGTTACACACCTGGCAAAATCACCAGTGTTTAGAAATTCATCTCATTAATTTCCAAAGTACAAAATTGAACAGCATAGGTGTAAGCTTTTTTTTTGTTTTATCTAAAGTTCATGTGATTTTACAACTGACAAATTTTGTCTTAAAAAAGATTAATATCCAGAATTTAATATTTACTATTATAATTTGAAGGAATTTACATGAACTTCTGAACCTGCTGAATATATCAGCACACACCTTATAAAATAAATTAATTTTGGAACACCCACTCCTTTAACTGTTAATTAATCATTTGTGAAATAGGAAACCCACATTTCATCACTGATAAATTTTTGGCCATGTTGGGAATCTAACCTGGGATTCTTAGCTCAATAGGCAGACATATTACAGAGTGAGCTGTTGTCAGATAACTTGATACAGAATGGTGAAAATAACAACTCTTTTGTTTATAGCTTTGAATTTAAAAATTTACTTGTTTAAATTTCCAATTTTTGGGGGAACAGGACATTTTTATTACTTTGCCCCTTATTAATTATAACATAACTGGAGCAATAAATCTAGCAATGTCCATTATTATATACTTGGTTTCCTATTCAAAATAAATAATTAGATATTCAAGATTCTTACTACACCCTGGATTCAAATAGCTATTAACATCTTTATCAATAATTTATTCAATATTTTGAAAAATGTAGATTGCCCCGGCCTACTTACAAAATGTTATTAATTCTACCTTAACTACTTAATTTAAGTAAACATTGGCTTCATCAAGTATTTAGGTTACCTTTCTTTCATTAACTACATAATATGTGTTTTAAATAATGTATCATAAACTCTGATCTTGTCCAAGACAATCATGTGTGGCACAAGCACGTGGTGATCAATTTTATTTTATTATGATATAATGTTTTTCAAATATGTTGATTTATGGTGATATAGTTGATTAAAATAAATGTTTAACTTTTAGGATGAACTTGCAATTGAAGGCCAACTGTACTCATAAATGAAGCCGGTCATTTTGTTAACTAAAGGCATACAATGCATTTGTGATGTGAGCTTAACTGAAATCTTACAAGCAAAATACTTAAATAAATCATCGATTAGATCCTGTACTGAAGGGGATTTCACAGTTTACCAAGTGTATCAACCCTAAGGTCATTGTGACTGTTCTGTCTCTACCCAATCCCACACTCGTTTCTGCACGTAGTGTGATGCGCATCTGTAAAGTTGATTATTTATTATCACTTGTATCACTTTATCCAATAAGGTGGTCAAGATTCTCATCCTGGTGTAGCCAAACACTGACATAATGACCGCAGTCATTGTTCCTCTTACAGAATCAATCAAAGAGAATGTTTCTCTCGGTGACTTGTCTGGAATAAACAGATACATCCTATATTAGCTATGGAGACCAATAAAGAGATGGGACAAGCAGATATCAAATTAGAGGAGAATGGATGCAAATAAAGGATGAAGGTGAAGATGTTTTACTAAATTGACCCATTTACTTGTTGGAAATAGTTGATATTATTAGCACTGCTCCTTTGGCTACTCTGTTTACTTTGAGAACTAACAAGCTTAAATTGCTCTGATCATGGTGTCTACTCAGCTCGACCAATGAAATCCCCGACTTTTTCCCTGATTTCCCCTGATCATTTCCTAAAATTCCCCACTAAAATGTATGTAACATCCTTCTAACTCCCCCCCCCCC
>CABFOV010000331.1:127312-137828 GCA_902141375.1 Timema poppense
CCCCCTCCCTTCTCCACTCGTTTTTCTATTAATATTTTTTATGAATAATAATAAGTTTTAAAATTTGAATAATTTTTTTAATTCGTATTAAAATTGTTTACTAGGAATTAAAAATATATTACACAGCTACAAACAAAAAAATGACATAATTTACTGATTTAATGATTATTGTATTTCATATTTTGAGTAAAATATCATTTTCCCGGATTTTTATTGTGATTTACCAAATTCCCGGCTTATTCCCATTTTTTCCCGATCTCTTCAAATTCCCGTTTTCCCTGATTTTCCTGGATGGTAGACACCCTGTCTGATCCACTTTGATGTAACTTAAAATATAGGACCATTGTACCTTTCAGAATAAAAAGTGTGCTAAATGCTTTGGTAACAAGATATGAAATAAAAACAGAAAGAATGTATCCTTACTGAGATTCTCTTAAAAGTTATACGCCTATTAAACCTTTAAGATACTTAATTCGCAGGCTAGCAACACATTGCATGGTAAGAATGTGCTTATACACAAATACTTAACAAGAAAATAACAACTTTCCTTGATGCAACATAATCTAACTTGGCAAGTATCAACTCAATTGTATTACCTTCTTCCATTATTGTGTTGATCAACTTGGTCGTCATGTTGGCAACTGTATGTTGCAGGCTATCTATTGTTTGTGAAATGGTTGATAACTCTGCAGCAAAATCGGTAAGGTCTATGGTTGAATAATGTCTGTGAAAAAGACTCGGCAGTCTTATGTCAAAATATCGCGCCGCGCATTGGAGAAAATTTAACTCCGACCTGTAGGCATGGTACATTTGCCGCATTTCCAATAAATATTTCCTGGCAAAGTTGCCAATACTCTTTCTCGAGGATGTATATTTCCTTGCCTTAATAATTGTTGAGTTTGGCTGTAATTTCAATGTTGGAAAGGTATGCCACCTGTACAAACATATTGGTTGTGTTGATTTTAGTAAAAATAGTTTAAAGTATTTCTTTAAATAGGATTTTAAAGGTAAGTTATGCTTTGATGTATCTTTCTCAAAATTTGTTGTAATGCTATCGTGAAGAAAATGTAAAAACCATTATCAATATTAGTCAGAGGAAATGTAGCAAAAGTAAGATCCTGAAAAGAAAAAAAATTATATGTATATTTGTCTTTTTTGTTTGGCACCACATCTTACTACCATTATTACTTACTAAATTCAGGTTGTATGCAAATTACTACTTAGGCTAATTTAGGGATGAAGAGGGCTGAATTCAAAGTAAGAAAAAACTGGGGGTAAAGTGTTCATCTCAGGATTCAATGTTTGTGGGTTTATACCCAGCCAGGGTCAACAGATTTTTCTTAAATGATAAAAATCCGTAACACAACTTCCTTCAGAAGGCAAGTAAGGCCGCCAGTCCCATGTTGATTGTGGCATGTAAAAGAACCCTGGAAGGTATCTGGGAATACCTATCCTGGCAAAATTAGTAGGCACTTTTGCTCATAGAAAATTATCGTGTGCTGATATAATCAGTTGGTTCAGAAAGTGCTTGTTAAATACCATTAAATATATAAGGATGCTAAAAAAACTTGTATGATTTTTGCTTCATTGCCCAACAACATGTACAATTTTGTACTCCCTAACAATGGTGACAAATCTTTTATCACACATCTGCTCAGCTCAGGCAAGTTGAGCAACTAGTGAAATTTTGCCAGTTGGGTTTGTATTTAAAGACTGACATGCTACTCGAGAAATTGGTTCCCATGTCTTAAGATCTATTTGTACTATAGGTATTATAATACACTATTAGAGGAAGGACTGGGGAGATAGAATTTAGATGATACAACTCACATTTGCTTGGGGGTAGTGCGGGAAAATAACCCATGGTGTGTGCCCAACTAGGTAGGGTTGCCAGGCATCCTGGTTTTCCGGAATTGTCCCATTTTTTATGTGATAATCCTGTAAGACCACTTCGCGACACGCGATTGTCCCGGTTTTTAAAATATAAAATATTTTCTTTTGTTATTTTTTACTTTGAAATCGGTGGTGTAGAAGGCTTATTTACATTATTTTTATCAGATTGGTATACACAAATATAACACAACTCAGGAAAGTTCCGTCTATTCTATAATGGAATTCTATATGGAATTTAATTTACAGTGTTTAAGTCTAAACATGCACCAAAAAAAAAGACCATGTAAGATGAAGTCAAAAATCTTATCACAAGTATGAGTAAATTTTTAACTTTTGCTTGTTTTTTATTTATTAAATTATTCCTGTTGCTGTCTTCTTTTTTGTAATACGTAAAAGGCATTTATTTTATGTGTCATACAAATTAAAATAAAATTGTAATAGTTAATTTTTGTTTTGTCCAGGTTTGCCGTAGCTAAAATCTGGCAACCCTGCAACTAGGACTCCAACCTTGATTTACCCGTTACCATTTAAATCAACCACTTATGTGTTTCCTCCCATTGTTAAACTAGCCAATTTTGCCCTTCTATCATTTTAGAATTGAAAATAGCCATATAACCTTTCCCAAAATAATTTTAAAAAGCCTTTGCATATGAATCGTCGTAAAGTTAACTAGTTATCTTTGGCTTGATTTTTAATATATTTTGAACTTTTTTTAACAATGTTTTCCTTTGACTTCCAAATTTATTATTCATCCTCTTTTTTAAATTGTTCAGACATTCTTTAATAGTTAGTTTTAAAATATATAAGTACATTGAGCCAAAAAATAGTGGGTTAAATAAAAATAAAACTTAACCAACAATTATGTCTATTATTTGGACAAGTAGTTGTAAGGGGACACACAAATAGTCATATTGTCATAGAGAGAATATTTTTAAACATATAATTAAGTGTACAATAATCAACATTGGCAAATATTCACCATACAAAGAAATTTTTTCTTAACAAATGGCTTGACTGATATGGTTCAATTTTCACCACTATTTATACAACTTTAATACTCACCTTTCTTCCTGCATCCAACTAACTTGTGTCACAGACCTCTTTTGTACATATGCCCATGATAAAGACGCTATTAAACACATTGTCACAACTAACAATGTATTCTGGAACATTCCCACATCTAAGAAGTAGAAAACATTGTTATGAACAAATGGATAACATAAAAAGTGTTATCAGAAATTTAACTTTTACAATTAATACTTCTAGTAAGCATTTTGAAGAATATGTGTATTAAAGGAGTTTTTCAAATTCTATGTATATATTTTTATTGGAAAAATATTTGTAATCAATCGATTAACAAACGTTTGTTCTTAGCATTATTGGGACCTTTTCAAATATTTTCATTACCACCTTATTAAAGTTTTAATAATTTATTAATAAAATATTGATAAACTTTTATACAAATCCGCAGAAATGTTGAGGAAGCTTCCAAATAATATTTTGCAACAACACAAATGTTTTCACAACAAAAAATAAAACGACGCTTAAAACATATAAAAACTAGATTGTACACCCTTAAAAACCTAAATCTTTTTAAACACAGGTACGCGAATTCCGTAACATGATTAGGCGGTGAAGGATATATATTTCTAATTTGTAAACATTCTTCCCGCGTTCATGCTATCCATATCAAAAACGTCTTTCTTAGACACAAATTGTAATTCAATTCAGATGTCTTTTGCCTGAGTAGTAGGTAGGGTAGTAATATTTTTGAATTGATAGATCAAATTAGCATAAAACGATTGCAACGGCGCTCCATGATTGTTACATAGCTTAATAAGGTAAGCCTCAATGTTATTTTATCTGCGCATCAGAAAGAAAACTCGCCTTTGTAATAGTAAATATTATTGACTATAATAAAGTTGGTTCTTTATCTAAGTTATTTCTATAGAAAATTATTAATATGAACATGTTTCCTATTATAAAATTGTATGTGACCACACTTTAAAAGCACGCGTATAGCTTTTTAATATATTAGTCACGAAAAAAAAACTCATTATGTACAGGAAATATTAGTCTCAGGTTATTAACACTTTATGTAATTGTTTGAATTTTTGCCCTGCTTTGAGATAGCGATCTGTACATTTTGTGAAATATATTTTCTAGTTTACATACTTTATTTTAACATTTGTGACAGTATTTCAAATACCATGGTTGAGGCATGTAATTAATGACACTTTAAAAATATATTATTATATTGAAATGCCGGAGCTGTAAGTTGAAATAATCTGTCTGATAACAATTAATTATTAAATCGTTTTAATTCACCTAGAATATTACGTTTCGTTGCATAAATTACGTGTTTTCAACTTAGCGAGAAAATTCTTTTCTAATTCGAAGCACTAGATCACACATATCATGGCACGGTAAACCTTTAACTTCCGTGTGGACTTGTTTGAATGCCTCTGATCCGTTATCAGCTTTGTGGAACGGAAATAACCTGAGTCAGCAACGTACCGTAAGGTAGCCTACATTTTAACATCTGCCCGTTGTAAATTAGTGTGAAACGGTATGAAGTGCACATCAAGTTTAAGGAAACCAGTAATCTCATAATTTTATAAATGCTTTATAATTGAGACGCGTCAAAACCTTTTGGAAATCGTAGAGTCAAATTTGTTTGAGTTAAAAAAAATCTTGTATTATTAGTTGGATAAATGGTATGAAGCTCAAATCCAACTAGGTACTTCGGGCTAGAGGCACCATCTACGTAAATGTTTCGGGGCTACCACATCCACGAAATTCTTTCTCTCTGGATTAGCGCCCGCAAAAAAATATTCATGGATTGAGCTATAAAAACGCCTGTCCCTAGATAAAGCATAACAAATTAGTGTACTTTTACATAGTAATAATAATAAAATCAACTAGATGTGTCATAATTCATCCCCCTAATACAATATAAATTCAATCAGATCACCCTCATCATAAAATTAACCTAGCGTAATAAATACATATTAAAGGAGTAAATAAAAAAAGTATAGTTTAATATTATGAAATAATTTAAAAAGCTAGGTACTGATTTTAAAATACCCAATTTATTATATACCAGCGATTCTTAACCTGGAGGCGGTGAAAATTTTTGGGTGGACTTGGAAAAATAATTAAATAGTTTATATAGCTTATTACTGAAGTTAATTATCTTATATTTTACGTTTTGGAAGAAAGAATTCGATGATCGAAAGCATTTAAGGACAGTAGACTCTCAATTTCATGGTAATGGTCTAATGGAGTGGAGGGTTAGCACGTATGATAGAAATCATAGATAGTACATGTAATCCATATCTGTTTACCATCGCCATATCTATCTTTTCATACTTAGAATACCTCTGAAATCGTTTAAGAGACATTTTAGTGTTTCATGCTATGACAACACTTACACTATTAACTTAGAGTGGGATAGTTATTCCATGATTCTATGTGTTAAGTTATGTATTTAAATGAAATAGTTGATGTTACAATGGCTATTCACATAATATTCCCACTAATTCTGAGCAATATTTTAGAGAGTAAAAAATAGTATTTAGGAATGAAATGTTAATCTGACTGCTAAACATGATTTATACTAAGAGTATGATAGAGTGTTAAGGTTTAAGTTCAAGACTGTAACAATTTGTTTCAAATCTATTGCAAAGGTGTGGTTTGGTGAATATGTCGATAACTTGTTATGTTGACGCTACAAATTTAATGTCGATAATTCCTGATTTATATTTTTCACGAACAAAATGGTAATGAACATCTACATGTTTGGTATACTTGTGGAACACTGGGTTTTGGATCAATTTTATGTCACTTTGATTGCCAATGCACAGGGTTGTACACTGCAATTCATTGTCAATATTAAATATAAGTTGTTGAATCCAAACTAACTAACTAAATAATTCTCTTTGGGCATTGGAAGCAGATACATACTTTTCTTCAGTCATTGAAATTGATTTGGAAGTTGGCGTTGAAAAGCCCATGGGACGAGTGATCCACACGTTTTGAAGGCGTACCCTGTTGTTGATCATCTTTTTTCAACATAATTCGCGTAGTCAGTATCGGAATAACCAATCAGTGTAGACTCAGAATTTTTCATTGAGTATTTGATGCCAACATCACAAGTGCCCTTTAGGTATTTAAGATACGCTTCACTGCGTTAACGTGTGCATCTGTGGGCTTGATCTCGTATCTACTCACGACGTTTGTGGCAAATGCTATGTCTGGACGAGTTGTCAAGGCTAAGAACATCAACGGCCCAAATGCTCTCTGTACACTTGTAGTTTTTGCTTCTAGTAGATTGAACCAATCTAACAGTCGATCAATTAATCCTTTTCTACGGATTGATATTTATCCATCTGCTTCATTTTGCTGTACTTCGAGCTCTACAAAGTTTCCGAGTGGACTCTCTTTTATATTAAGAACCTTTTTCATCTCGGTCATTATGGTATTCAATGCAATTTCGTCTGCTGAGAGTATGAATTCATCGTCCACATAAAGAATTAGTAAAACTAACAATTCGTTGATGATGCAATGATACACACACTGATCCACTTTACACTGAGTAAACTCGAAGGATTGTAGGAAATTGTCAAACTTATCCTTCAAGCACCTGGGGGATTGCTTGAGTCCAACCTGAACTCTTTTGTATTTTATCATGACTGCTATCGTGAGCAGTATTTGAATGGTGTCATATCTCGTTGTAGGAGCACAGGTTTCGTTGTAAACAATGCCTTCAACTTGTGAAAAGCCTTTTGCGCATAATCTTGCTTTATAAGGATCAATTTCTCCAACAACTGTTCTTTTCCCTTTAAATACCCATCTTGATCCAATAGTTTTTTTTATGTTGGGGTAAAGGGACTATAGCCAATGTTTTATTTCTTTCCAAGGCACTAATTTCTTCTTGAATTGCTACCTTCCATTTGTCAGCATGGGGAGAATTGATGGCCTTGAAGTAAGACTGTGGTTCGTTATTTTCCACAAAATTTTCTTCGTAGCTCGCGGGTTTTCGCAAATATTTCCGTGGGCGTAAGTGATGTTTTTCTTTCCCTTCCACCTCCAAGATTTCTTTATCATGTAACTGTCCGTTGATATGATCTTCATTGTTGTCAATTTCATTGTTTTCTATATTTTTGTCAAACTTGTCTTTCTCTGAGGTTATGTCACCCTTGTTGTCATCGAGGGAAATTAGTATTATGTTTTGCCTTGGAACACTGACACTGGAATTTTCGTTGAAGATTACATTCCAAGAAACCTTTTATTTTCCGGGTGCCCATGTCAAACAAGCGAAAATTTTTGATTCATTGTCGTAACTGATGAACATCAGTTTCTTACTATTCTGTTTAAGTTTTGAGCGTTGCAATTTTGGAATAAGCATGAACGCTTCACTTCCACAGACTTTTGCGAGCTCCAGTGTTGGTTTATTGTTTTACAAATTTCATACGGTGTAGAATTTGGTGTTTGAGTTGTTGGAGTTCTGTTAAGTATATAGATGGCAGTATTCACTGCCTCTACTCACAAGTACAATGGCAAGTATTTCATATACAACATTGATAGAGCACTTTCCACTAGAATGTGCATGTCTCTCTCAGCTCTACCATTTGTTCTGGGGTGTACGGTGTTGTCGTTTCCAGTTGTATTCCCTTTTCTAAAGAATATTATTGAAATTCGCGGTTAGTATACTCCGTTCCATTGTCAATGCGCAATATTTTAATAGCACTTCCAAACTTATTTTGGCATAGGTTTACATATTCTTTAAACTTATCTAGTGTGTTAAACTTATGCTTTAAAAATGACTCATAACGTTATTCTTGAATGACACAAAGTATAAACATCCCTGAACAGACGGGATGGACAGTGGTCCACAGAGATCACTATGCACATACTCTTTAGGAATTGTCTTTATACGCTCCTTAGTCACAAATGATAACTTGTGTTGCTTTCCATATTGGCAACTTTCACAAAATAAATTTTCGGCACTTGTTACACTTACATCGTTCACAAGGCCTTTTGACACTCGTTCACGCAAAGATTGTACACTTACAGATCCGAGTCTTTGGTGCCATAATTTATTATCATTATAAGCTGTTAAATTCACTTCTGGTGCAATTATTGTGTGAAACAACATTTGTTATAAGTTATTAGAGTCACGCGTGACACAAATTACGAGCACGTCATTTTCGAACACTTCAGCATAAGGTTTCTCGTTTACAATGTTCATGCCTTTACTAGTGATCGTGCCTTCCGAGAAAAGATTCGTTCTTAAGTCCGGAATATCAAGGACATTTGCTATTGTTGAATTATACCACTTATGGTACTACTAATTGACTTGCGTATTTACACAGTACCCTTTCCTTTAATAGACTACTTTGGTTGTTTCCTAGAACAACTTAATTACCATCCAGTGAAACTTGCCGTTTGTGAGGTTAAGTAATATATTCTGCTGTTCAGTGACGAAAGCTGTCTGGTTTTCATGAGTTTTTGAAGGATTGTTGTAATTTTGCGAATTTGTATTTTCACTCCTCTTGTACATTTTTGCTCGACAATTTCGAGCATGATGGCCTATGCCACTGAACCTATAGCAAATAATGGAGGACTTGAACAGTTTTTGTTTCTCTGTTTCTCAATTCTTCTTTTTAAACCCATTAAACGCAAGACTATCACTCCTGAATTGGGATGACTTGAAAAACGCATTTTCAGATAACTCGATCACTGTTAAGCTTGCTTCTTTATATAACAGTCGAGCGGTCAAGTTCTCAACGGTTTGTTTTTCTTCATCCATCGATAACCAGGCTTGGTGGTAATTTTGGTATTTCGATGGTAGAGTTCCGAGAATCTTAGTGATAATGGTAGCTCGGCTCATTGTCTCTCCAGCTTCCTTTATCTGCCATGCGAGATTTTCTACTCTCGCGATGTATTGAGAAATTGAGTCATTGCGATCCATTTTGAATTCATAAAATCGGTCGAGTATGAGCATTTTATTGAATTCAGACATTTGCTTAAAAACAGACTCTAGCTTGTCTAAGAACTCTTTTGAAATTGAACAAATTGCTATGAGAGTGATTTACGATACGTCTATTGCCACCGAAATTGTAAACGTAGCAATCGCGTCAATTTTCAGCCATTCTGAAAGATCTTTTGCTGCCATTGGTTTCTCTTCGACTCCACTTACAATACCATAAATGCCTTTAGCTTTAAGTGGGCACGTAATTCGAAATGCCTACTGTTGGTAATTTCGCCCATCAAACTTATTGACCACACTCACGTTGACTCTCTGCGCCATTTTTGTGTCGATAACGTACAAGGTCCTTTCAAGGTTAACAAAGTCAATGTTTATTTCCGTGCTTCACTCGCGAGTTAAACTCTTAGTTTAATCAGTACGCAAGACAGCATGTCCTGGGCCCATAACCTGTTAAGTAATATATTTAAATGAAATAGAATACAAGGTGATGTTACAATGGCTATTCTATGAATAGCCTACAACATACGTGCTCACACGACTCACAAAGAGAGAACTGTCTGAAATAAAAGAGAAACGCTGGGCACAACAGTGATGGCGTAAGTGTCGGCTTACAGGTACATGTGATTGGTGTAGCTTACCCAATAATAGTACAAGAATTACAGACGTTATTACAACAATATGTCAGCATTTTCTCAACTTATCATGCTGTATCATATCCTTTTATCGTTACCTGTCACAAGTTGCTCAGAGAAAAGGACGTTGAGCCGTTTAAAGATAGTAAAGCATAGGTTAAGAAGCAGCTTAGGGGAAGATCGGTTGTCAAGCTTATTGATTTTATCATCTGAGAATGACATTCTGAAGAAAATCGCAAATGAAGAAATTATTGAATAGTTTGCCACATCAAGTACACAGTGAAAAAAATCTTATTTTGTTAAAATCTTATAAATAGTACCTAATTCCCTGTTCTTAAAGAATGTATTTTATGATAATACTGTGGATTTTTTTCCGATCTAGAATGTTTAATCTTTTTTTCTTCTCTCCGCATAAATTAGTTGTTTTTCTGTCACTACTCTAAAATGATTTAGTTTTTAAAGTTTTATGACTACTTACGTAACTCATGTATATATTACAATAATACTCATACCATATTAGTTTTTACATATTTAATTTGTTTTTTCAATATCCGATTATTGATTTATTGATCTTCATTGATGTCTTCAATTTATTTAATTTAATTATTTCATTCACTTTGTATTTTTTAGTTTTTTTATGAATGTAAAAACTATTTTTCTTTAACAGGTTAAGGTAAAGTATTTGTTTAATTTATATAACATTAACAGTATTTAAAAACAATTGTTTCTACAATACTATAGTTATTTCCATTCGCAAAGTGTAAGAAATATAATTTTTATACATGAAATTGCTCTTGTAAATATAAACTGTTCGTTTTCCCGTTCTGATTTTATTGATTTCATCCAAAAAGCTCTCTAACTGAATTTACAAAATACGTAATGTAGTCCTTGATGTGGATTCAGTCGGAAATTTGAGATTACCATAAAGGTCATATAGTTAATTGAATTTTGGGAAAGGGGGAGTATAGAGAAAAATGTGTTTGTGTGTGTGTGTGGG
>CABFOV010000331.1:137859-163814 GCA_902141375.1 Timema poppense
GGGAGGGGATTTGCGCCATTGGGCTTGAGGGAGATGGGCACCCCTTATTCCACCACTCTTCCTTTTTTAAGTTTATTCCATTCTTCTCCTTTCCCTTGAACATTTTCTATTATTTGCTCCTCACATATCTTTTCTGGCCTCCCTTGTGGACTTTTTCATACATATTTCATTATATTTTCCAACCCTTCCTTTACCTCTGACAAGACCTGTATTAATCACAACTTGTGACTGTGTGGAATGCCAGGCTGCCATGGTGGTTCGGATCCCACGTTAAACTGTAGGTCCTCCAGTTCATCTCACAATAACTCTACAATTACACATGAGCGTAAGTGCGTCTAACCCGAACTGGTAGTAAGACGTGTTGATAATAATAATAATAATTTATTTTTTCCGAGACTACTAACACACACATAACACTAACACTACACATAAATCCCAGCTCTAGTGATGAATTAGTTTGTCAGAGCATTCACCTTTAATTTTTGGTGTAATTTAGTTTAGATGTAAATTATATTATGTAGCTTGGCGGTGCAACGTTGATGATTAACAATATCTGGGGATAGGCTACGCGTGATTTTGGCCTAGTAATTATTTCATGTTGAAGCTACCTTTAGTATCTACATTATTTTATGAATAAGGTATTTTGACATCTAAAATATAAACAGGTGAATAAATAATTACTTGTCATCCTAACCTACACGATCAGTTAAACTGTCAGTATTAAGAATGACAGTATGACTGAGAGTATGCAGAAGAATTTACAACAAGGCTGTACATGGTCTGTCTTCGCGTAGTTATTTTTATCAGTCTCAGTTTCTACATGCAACGTACAAATAGTATGGATGTTAAGAATAAGGCGTGTGCAGTGTATGTTTGCTACTGAGACTGAAGGAAATTCTGACGAGCGCTTGCACACGGTCAGTCTTACTGTCAGGTTCTCCCACCACTTGCAAGATTGATAGACTGAGACTGATGTGATCATAAAATTCGGATCACATCAGTATTTTCGTAAGTTTATCCATCATTCCATCAGTATTGCCCATAGATAAAGAAATGGTATTGCCCCTATACGTACAGTCAGACTGTCAATAGTAATAAAAAAACATACATACAGAAGTTTCGCTAATTTAAAAAAAATAATACTGACAGTCTAACTGATCGTGTAGGGCCCCTTTAAAAATGTTGTCAAATCACATCAAATAAAATCTAGTGGTTCGATTCAGTTATTTATAAATCGTAGACTATCAACAAACTGAATAATGAATATCTTGCGAAGATCTAAATCGATTAAAATAGTCGACTAGTCACGATAAGACAGTTTATTCAATAAATCGACTATAATCAATCATTCATTTTTTTTTGGCAGCGCATTCCAAAATTTAAATGCTTGCGTAAAAAATGACCCATTATTAACATTATTGTTGTTATTAATTATTATAATATGATGGATACAAGCAATAGTTAGCTCCCTAAATATGAGATTTAAAATATCTCTCGAAAAAGAGCCTAAACACACAGATGTAGTGTGTTGTGTAGGTTGGAATAATACAGAAGATGTGTATTCATGTGGGTAAGTTCTAAACTAATGACAAGATTAAGAAGATGAGAATGACAAACAGAACAGTAGTATTCTGTCATAAATTCTGTCAAGTGCATTATTCTGAATACACACTACCTAGTCACTGAAGAAAAAATTAAACTATTCTTACCTACCAGTGCTTCATTCTCTGAGGCAACAAATTACATAAGCTACATATTTATTTCAAATTGATTTGTTATCATTACCATTTATATAGCACACTTTCATTCTTAGATAACGCTAGTAAAACACCCTCAATTTGGCCGGCTATGATACAAACCGTGACCTCACTACTGCTAAACAGACTATATGGGACATAAATTTAGTGTACCTGCCCACCAATACAAGTAATGTGTCAACTAATCAAGTTCTTGTTCTATATTTTTTCATAGAGATGACCATGTACTAAAAAGATGGAATCTAGTGACGAATGAAACTGTAAAGGTAGCAGATTTACCTCAAGAACTCTATCCAACAGATCTTCATTGGTTTCCAAGGGCGCAAGTCGTTGGGAAGAAGCAAGGCTTGGACCTTTTATTGATCACGTCAGCAGATGGTAGGCCTATGCGGAATAATTTAAATGTTAAAATGTATCCTATTAAAGCATTAAATACTTTAGCCTACACACAGGAATCATAGCCTATCATTATATTTTGTAATACCTCAGTGCTTGAAGATTATATGTTCAGAGGAAAATATATTAACTCATTTAAGCTGTGTCCAAGCTGATATACTCACACTGCATTTAGTCAGTGAAAACAGTAGGCTAAGTCCAGGGCTTATGCAGGTACATTGCCTCTATAAACTATCTTAGTACTTTAATCCCTTAAAGTAAGTCACTACTAACCCTGGCATTAAACATATACTAATTTAGAATAAGCTATCTAAAGTGTGGATTCTTAGAAAAGGCCTACAATTTGTATACACATTTTAACTTTACATTCAGATCATATATGTCCTTCCTGCCTCCAACATTCACACTGTTATTAGTAATTTATTATTTAAATAGTACTCATCATTAGCAATCATGCTAAATTTAATCAAATGGTATGCTAAATTGGTTTCAGGAAAGTTCCATCTAATCAACAGAAATGGGAGGATTGAAAAGAGCGTGGATGCACACAAAGGAGCTGTCCTGACTGGACGCTGGAGCTTTGATGGGGCGGGCCTTCTCACAGGTGAACCATCTTTAGTAACGTATCCATGTTTTGTAATTTTGTTTTGTTGAAACTATTATTTGTGTGACCAAACAGCATTTTCTTTTTGTGATACAATATGACTTTTACATGCTTTTAATTAAATTGGGTTTGTTGGAGTTCTAGACAGAATCTAGTGTGGACTCCAAGCTCTGTACACTTCACTCAATGGTACACCCAGAAATTTACTTTGGGGAATGCAAACACTCAAGGTTGTAACCAGAATTAAATTTCAAAGAATAGGGGGTTTGGTAGATGTTGTTAGCAAAACAAAGTGTGTATTTTTAAGAGGTTTGCTCTCCAACTCAAAGAGGAGTCCGAAGATCCTCTCCACTAAAAGTTAAATATTTGGATCCACCTAGAAGATATTTGGAATAGTCTTTGCTTGGAAATTAAAAAAATTAGATGCCTTTTGAAGCTATTTGGGGTGGTCTTTGCTTGGAAAAAGTGGCAAAGGTTCATACAGGGCATGGTGGAAGCAGCAGAGGAGATATGCGGAAGAACAAGCGGAAAGAGAAGATGGAAGTAAGCTCCGTGTTGGAACGAAAAGGTAAAGGAAGCAGTGAATGCTAAGAACAAAGCATTTAGAGAATGGTTCACAAAAAGAACCAGAGAGACTGAGGATAAATATAAGGAGAACAAGAGAAATGCAAAAAAGAGAAGGTAGAAAAACATGGATGGAAGAGTGGGCAAAAGTGCTACAGACTTATATGGAAGGGAGCAAGAAAATATTGTATAATCAAGTGAGCCATAAGAGGAGGAAAAATAGAAAAGAGATCTGTATGATGGATGAAAAAGGACAGTTAATGGAGAGGGATGAGGAGGGTAAAGAAGCTGTAGAGATAATATTTTGAGAAATTGTTGAACCCAGAGGAGGAATGATTGGCACTGAAGGAAGAAGAGAAGGAATTGAACAGAGTGAGGGAGAAGGAAGTAGCAGACCTAACCTGGAAGGAGGTAAAAGAGGCCATGAAAAGGACGAGGAAGGGAAAGGCACTGGGAGTGGATGAACTCACAGTGGAAATGATAATGACAGTCGGAGAAATGAGTCTACGGTGGTGGTATAGAGTAGTAAGGGCAGTGTGGGGGGAGAAGAAAGTGCTAGAGGATTCGACAAAAGGTATTATATTACCAATATTCAAGAAAGGGTATAGGAAGAAGTGTGAAAATTATAGGGGCATAACATTGATGTGTCAATGCTCAAAAATGTACGAAAAGATTCTGGAAAGGAGAGTGAGGAAAAGCAAGATGGAAGATGGAAAGAGGAACATCATGGGTTCAGAGAGAAGAGGTTGACAATAGATTTTTAATATTTGGAATTATACAGTTGATAGAAAAGAGATACGAGTTTGGAAAGGTTCTGGTAAAGGCATTTATGAATCTAGAAAAAGCTTATGATAGGGTGGATAGAAAAAAAGTATGGAAAGCAATGGAGGAGGCTGGAGTAGAAAGAAGAATGGCTAAGAGAGTAGGGTATATGTATGATAATAATGTGAGTTGTGTAAAGATGGAGAGAGGGTGGACAGTGTGGTTCCAATTAAAACTAGTCAAGAAGGGAAGTGCCCTCTCACTATTAATATTTGTATTGGTGATGGAAATGATCGCTAATAAAATGTCAAGAAAACCGAGTGAGGAGAAAATGATAGCAATGATGTTTGCAGATGACTAGAAGTAATGGTGGGATGTAAAGGGGGTGTGTGCAAAGGAAGAAGATGTACAGGAACAGCTGCAGGAGGTAAAAAAAGTGTGGAATGAAATCTAGTATAGCGAAAAGGGAAGTGATGCTGATGACAAGGCAGAGAACAAGGCCAAGAAAGGTGAACAAACTGGATAAAGTAGATTTTAAAGAAGCAAAGAGCGTAAAGTACCTTGGTAGCTGGTAGTGTGATCGAGGCAAAAGGGGGCAGCAGAGAAGATATAGTGAGACGAGGGCAGCTGGGAGAGGTTTTTTACAGGTGTTTAAGAAACCTACTATGGAAAATAAAATTGCCCCTGAAGTTTAAAGAAGTGTTTTATAGATCATACCCATACTTATGTGTGTAGCGGATACTTGGACTTTGGATAAAAAAGAATTAAGGAAAGGGGAGGCCATGTTACCTGACACGAGAAGCTATAGGATTAGAAATGAAGGTGTAAGGTCAAGAGTTGTGGTACATGGAACAGTTGAGGTAACAAGTATGAGATGGTATGGACACATAGTGAGGATGGAAGGGGAGAGGATTCTCAGATGATTATTGCATATGAAGTATGTAGGGAAGAGACCACAAGAGAAACCAAGGAAAAGATGGGAGGAACATTTAGCAAGTATGTAAGTTAGAGGAGGAGAGTGTAAGAGAGTGCAGGAGGACAAATGATGGAAAGACAGGGCAGGGTGATTGAGGCACTTTACTAAACAAACATGACCACATGCTGGAAACAGTTGTTGTTGTTGATGATGATGATGATTAGTACTACTGCACGGGTACTTATTAATCATCCTACATTTAGAAATATTTTACTTGCCAAATATGCAGAATAAAGTAATTAAAGTTTTTATATAGATTATAGTTTAAAAGTTCTACAACTTAGCTCAGTTGGTAGTGATTCTGTCTTATGAGCTAAGGGTCCCAGGTTTGATTGCTAACGTGGCCGATAAGTTTATCTTTGGTGAAATATGGGTTTCCTCTTTCACAGTGTTGGGTGTGTTCTAGATTGAGTTAGTTTATAAGTTGTGTGTCAATATAATTAATCAGTTTAGAAGGTGCACGTTAAATACTTAAAATCAAAATATTAAAAAATATATAGTTAAAAAAATATGTAACAAAACACTAGGCATAGGCCCCTACTTACATTATTACAAGAATATCAATTGTCTGGGATATGTAAATTCCATTGACCAACAACAGTTATTGCTGCATGCAACTCTGCGTAAATAACATGGGCTGTATGGAATAACAAGGAAAGGGGGATGTGAGGCAATTTACCACTGACAACTGCACCTACCTAAAATCTGTAATCTAAGACTTATTGCTGCCCACGGATGATCTATTAATACATCAGGCTCGCCAGCACTGCACTACACTGCTAAAAGTAACCCTACTGACAGTTCCAAGCCATACATTTATAAACATAACATAAACCCCTGGGTCAAGGCATGACCACTCGCGGTAAGGTTCTCTAACCACTAGTCACAAAATACATGCAATAATCTCAAAGCACGGCTCAAAAACAAAAGATTCACGCGCACGCGAAAATACTCGGAAGTCCACAAAAATATATAGTTACTATTTACAAGCTGCCTCATGGGATCGAGGGAGGAAAGAAGGAACAAATAATGGCAACAAGAGATGAGAATCAGTCGCATATTCACCCATTTTTCACATAGGTTATATCTGCCAGGTCGGCCTCGTGATTTTGGGATAAAGTGCTCGCTCTTCAGGACCCAATGTTTGTGTGTTCATACCCAGCCAGGGTCGACAGATTTTTCCTGACCGATAAAAATCCGTAGCACAACTACCTTCGGAGGGGAAGTAAAGCCATTGGTTCCATGTAGATTGTGGCATGTAAAAGCACCATGGAAGGTATGTGAAAATACTTTTCCCAGCAAAATTGGTAAGTCCTTTTGCTCCTGCTTGTAAATATTCCCGTGTACTGATATAATCACTTTAATCCGAAAGTGCACGTTAAATACCTCAAATAAATAAATAAAATACATCTGTCAGGATACTGAGCTTTGTGTCTTGGTTTGTTTGACAGCGGGTGAGGACGGTCAAGTTAAGATCTGGTCTCGTAGTGGAATGTTGAGGTCCACAATCATCCAATCTGATACCCCTATCTACAGTGCCGCATGGGGTCCTGACTCCAACCAGGTGTTACATACCCTTGGCAAGAACTTGGTGATCAAGCATCTGGCCCCTAATAGCAAACCGAACAGGGTCAGAGAATTTTAAAGAAAAATAACTAACATTAGCTTTAACAAATTTATTTCAATCCATTTTAAACATTATAAGGATGACTGACTATCTTTTTATCTACAGCCCAATTTTAATTGGAAATGCCTAAATTACAAACAGATTTACTGTGGTCAAATTTGATAACATTTTAATATTTTATTAGTGTTATTTTATATATATAAATTATCTAACAAAAGTAACAGCTACAAATCACATTACTTGATGTATGAATACATGGAAATAGATCTAATAACCCTTCTTAAACAAACATTATAATCATCATCAAATGGTTTCTACCTTGTGGCTGGGTCACTTTTTTAAAACACCTTCATCTTCCTTTATCCTACTACTATTCTTTCCCATCACTCGTACGTTTACTGTTAACTGCTCCTCCCATTTCTTTCTTGACTTCCCATGCAGTTTTTTTCCTACATACTTCATATCCATTCATTCTCTTTGGCATCCTCTTCTTTTCCATCCTCGTTATATGCCCATATCATCTCAGTCTTGTTTTCTCTACTATCTCATGTACTCCTTGTACCCCAACTCTTGCACAGACAACTTGATTCCGAATCCTGTTTCTCGTCGTGACAGCTAACACGCTCCTCACAAACTCCATTCCCATGGCCTCCACTTTCCTAGTCCCTCTTACATTCTGCTGCATATGTGACAATAGGTATAAAGTACACCCTGTACAAAACTTCCTTACACTTCAAGGGAACTACTTGATTACTAACAAGCTATAGTTGGCTAATAAGTGCACTATTGTGATATTTACACGGATCTTAGATTAAATTTATTTATTACAGTGGAAGGCTCATGATGGGCTGATTTTGAAGGTGGCCTGGAATCCCAGCAACAACCTTATTGTGTCTGGTGGAGAGGATTGTCGCTACAAGGTACTTCAATCATGTGTGCAAGAGCTCATAAAGTTTTCAAATTATTTAATAGAAATGAATGTTTAACTTTGAGAAGTTTTCCTCTTAGTCGAATTTCTTCACTCAATTTTCACTCATTAAAAAAAATGAACTTCCATGTATTATAAAAATTTATTTTAAATGAAGTACTTAGTAAACCATATATCAATTTATTACATTTTATTGGTCGAATGGTGTAAGACGTCACTCTCCCAAACAATTGGACTGCCATTGACAGGGAGATAAGGGATTTTCCAATCTTCCTCCATGGAAATGAGGATACACTTCCTCTAAATTCAACCTTTTTAACCTCACCCTTAATGCGTTAGCTTAATTATTCCATATGGGTTATACCATCACCCCCCTCCCCACCCCCAAAAAAAGTAAAATACGGTGCTAAAAAATGTATATATTTTACAATGAAAAATTGAAACATAATATTTAGTTTGCTTTGGACTGTTTTTTTTATCCATTTTTAACTTTATCTATTAAAAATGTAAAATGAGAATGGTACCATCAAGTGCAACATCAAAATTAGAGTTTATTTAGAACTAATTTCTTCTTTTTTCTTCTATTTCTTAGTAGCACATTTTACTATCCATTCGGGTTGTATGCTTATGTACTAATTACAATAATGGGTTAGGGATAAGGAAGGTTTAGGAAAAACCATTGTGAGAGTGGTGCCTTAGGCCATGCAGCCACCAAAGCTAGTAATTGATTAATTGATAATTAATTTTAAATATAACCTGATTATATGCTTGTTGCAAGGTTTTGGTATTGTTACAGGTGTGGGACACATACGGCAGACAACTGTTTAACAGCATCACTCATGACTACCCCATCACCGCTCTTTCGTGGTCCCCAGGGGGGGGCCTGTTTGCTGTGGGCTCTTTCAACACACTAAGGCTCTGTGACAGGGTGGGGGTAAGAACATTTTAAAATATCGATGACATTCTAATTTTTTTGACAACAATTAAGAAATCTCTCTAACCAAACGAAAATAAATAAACCTGTTTAATCTGTTAAACAGTGGTGTAATATACAAAAAGACACAGCATTATGCTAGTCTGCAAAGTATATATTGGACATACTGTTGTTTAGCTTAGTTTTTAATAATGCTGGAGGTAACCCAAACGGATAGTAAGACACGGTGCTAAAAAAATGGAGAAATTTACATACATGAATGAATATACATTATTTATTAACATGTAGGCCCATCGCTCATATTTCTTGGTTACACTGGATTTACATCTCAGTTTGTGTATGGTTTGAATCTCAGTCATTTAGAGGGGGAGGCGCGAGCAGTACTGGAGAATTTGTTAAGTGACTAGATACACCAATTTAAAAATTATATTTGTTTTATAGCTCTCATCAATTATTTCCATTTTGTGGCTGAGACAGCTTAGTAAAATGCCTCCATCTTTCTCTATTTTTCCACCTTTAATCGCTTCCATCCCTCTGCTCAAACTTTCATACTTTCTGTGGTCTGATCCTCCCGTTTCTTTCCTGGTGTAACATATGGTATTTTCTATACATACTTCATCTTTTTTATTTTCTCCATTTTCATCATTATTACATGGCCATATCATCTCGGTTTTGCTTCCTCTACTATCCCACATACTCTTCATACTTCCAATCATACCCTATCTTGTTGTGCCTTGTGACAGCTAACACACTACTCACATTTTATTCTTATGGCCTCCATTTTCCTGGTCTCTCTTACATTCATTTTCCACGTTTCTGAGCATATGTGACTATGGGTACAAATTACGCCATATACAGAACTTTCTTAAACTTCAAAGAAACTTCTCTTTTCCATAAAAGGTCTCTAAAGAGCTAAAGAACAATTCCTCCTGCTGCCCTCTTATTAGCTCCTCTATACTTCTACCCTTTGCCTCAATCATGCTTCCAAGATATTTTACACTCTGTACCTTCCTCAGCTACTTCATCCAACTTTATAGCTTGACTAAGACCTTATTCTCTTCCTTATCATTACCATCACTTTACACTTTGCCATGCTAAATTTCATCCCACACTATTTCACTTCCTCATTAATAATATAGCCAAACTGTCATGGATTAAAAGTATTGTGATTTTGTTTAGTGGTCCTACTCCTTAGAAAAGCCCAACACCGGGAGTATATTTAACATCGCTTGGTCCAGTGATGGGACGCAGGTGGCTGGAGCCTGTGGTAATGGTCATGTCATCTTTGCTCACATCATTGAGAGGTGAGTAAAAATCTTGGTGCGCTCACTTTTACAATAATATCTATCCCACACTACCCATTACATCACTTCTGATGTCAACTTGCTTTCACTAAACTAAAATGAACACAAATCTTTATTTACAATTTATATCCACACCATTCAACAAGAAATAATGAATACTTCCTTATTCATTTCGCTGAATTGGTCATCATCATTATGAACGGTTTCCACACTGTGGCAGGGTCACTACAGTAAAATGCCTCCATTTTCTTCTATTTTTCCTCCTTTACTCTCATACATCCTTCTCCTCTTACACACTTGCTATTATCTGCTCCTCTCATCTCTTACTTGGTCTCCCTTGTGGTATTTTCTCTAAATACTTAAGTAGCTTTTTTCCCCATATGAGTTATGTGTCCATACCATCTCACACTAGTTACAAAATCGGCTAACTAGGCTTAAGTGAATATTTAACTAAAACACTAAATCGCTTTCTCTATTTAACAGACAGCTTCATCAGGTCAAGAGAGTAGACTATGCTCTTGGTTGAACTGCAAGGTTGACTGTCCACAGTATCAATCCACTCTCTTGACCTGATGAAGCCGTCTGTGACAGTGAAAGCTTGTCCTAAAAATGTGTTTGATAATGTTTTATTTAAACAATTTCTACTCCAGTATCACCAAGGTAAGTGTGCTGGCTATCCCTCCTAATTTAAACTATGATTTTGCCTACTGATCTATTCCAAATAACCTTTATTTAACAGTCACTTCTTATAGTCAAACATTACATGTTTTAACTCTCTCCCATTTTATTTAAATCCATTTGTTTGTTTTAAAAAAAAGGATTTTTCAATTGTTTTACTTTTATTAAAAAATGTGTTTTTGAAGATTCAAGGATTTGAATTTAGATTTGAGGTTCGAAAGAGAATTTTGGATTCAGATTCGAGAAATATGGGATTCGACCCATCCCTATATTTAACTTTTACTATAAGCTAATCCCACCCTTACCCACCCATGTTTTAAAAACTTTGTTACCATATTTTCCTCATTTTTCCTTTATTTTCTAAAACTATATCTGTTGCATACTTATTTCTCTTGTTTGCACTTGCTAACCCTGCAAATTTCTCATTGGCCTTCTCCTGAACTCGGTTCACTATTAGGAGGTTAGAGTGGAAGAACTACGAAGCATCGATGACGAGTCGCAAGTCCATCTCTGTGCGGGATGTGAGTAATGAGGCTAGGGAGCAGCTCGAATTCCCAGACCGGGTGATCAAGCTAGCGCTGGGTTACAACCACCTTGTGGTGGTCACACCCTCGCAATGCCACGTGTACAGCACCAGGAACTGGAACACGCCTGCCATATTTAATCTCCGGGAGGGCTCTGTTTCCATGGTACTCCTTGCTGAGAGGTAACGTCACAAAAAATCAGCTTCGACAGCTACGAAATTTTGCCAATTAAGATATTTGAGGCTATAATAATCGACTTCAGTGGTCTTGGAGTAAAGTTGTTGTCTTAGGCCCAATGTTTCTGGGTCAAACTCAACCGGGGATAACAAATTTTTCTTTCGTGATATAAGTTCTTTACAAAACTTTCTTCAGAAAGAAAGAAAAGCCGGCAGTTCCATGTCTATTTTGGCATGTAAAAGAATCCTGGAAGATATATGTGAAAGTACCTTTCCTGGAAATATTGGTAGGTCTTTTGCCCTTGATCATAGAAATTCTTGTGTGCTGATATAATCAACCAGTTAAGAAAGTACACATTAATCACCTCAAATAAATGGTGGGGGTGGGGCTAAAATATACATATAAATCTTCAGTGTATATCATTTTATAGTTTTCTTACATTGCAAATTAATGTTGAATACACCAAAAATTTGAATTGAACTACACAGTGTAAGAATAAAAGAATAATGTAATTGAGGGGGCTGATACAAAATAGTGCAAAACCTCATTGTGTATTTTAAAATAATCCTCATTGTTCTGGGCAATAAAATACAAGCGGTGTTGAATGAAGCGTTAATTCAAGTTTTATTTCTCTCATCCTGAACCCTTCAATTTATCAACTTGGGAAGACATCTGTTACATATTTTGTAATGAACTTATCTGGTGGATAAAGTTATATAAATGTACACTATATTTTTTTCAAACACAAAACAATGTTTTTAAGTATTCAAAATTCCATTCAGCTTCGGGAATATTTAATACATTTTATTCAACTTTGCTTTTAATAGAAAAAGTAGGTTTAGCACACCCCTACTTCGTTATATTATTTATTATATATACATACAGCTAACAAATGCTGTAGTGCAGGTATATTTTACTCTACAAATTTTATGCACCTTAAAGAGTGAAAAGAGATTTTACATAACAAGTTGTATACAATATATATATTATTGAATTCACTCTTTTTGCTCTACATTGTAATAATTTCTTTTATTTGCACCTTGTCATTCTTTACCAATTTTCTTTTTCATCCCTACTTTTTTTGTTTCCTCTTTTAGGATGTTTCTCATTTAATTTATTTGAGGTATTTAAAATGCACTTTATGAAATGACTGATTATTATCAGCACACGACTTATAAACTATCTTAAATCTAGAACAGACACAATATCCAGCCCTCCAACTGTTAATTCATCACTGTAGAAGGGGGAAATCACATTTTATCAATGCCAGGAATAATACCCAGAAGCCTTAAGGTAGCAGACAGACACATATCGACTTAGCTAAGGTGTCTAACTTTTTAGAAAGTTGATTCACACTTATTTTTAAATAGGTCTGATAAAACAAAACTTAGGTCAATAGATTAGCAAATATCAGCCCATGTTCTTAAAGAGAACACCATTACTTCCCATATATTACCAAATCCAGGCCCTCCCCTCCTCCTCCCCGGTCACCCCCTTAGATAACCTCCTCTCCTTTCCATCCAAGCAGATAATATAATTTAGTAATTAAATATAATCTATCGAGAATAAAGACACAAGTTTGAACAGGCAACAACAGAATCTAACTGACCATTATCAACCTCTAACCATGCTGCCATAGTCCAGTCTGTGTTTTACTTTCTTCTGCTGAAGAAGAGGACTGAAGTATCCTGAAAATTACATTATTATGTGTTATGTTGTCTTAGTTGTGAACTTTGAGGCCTATGATTTTTGGATAAGTGTGTGGGCCTTGTCCTTCTATCCTCCTCTTAATGTTTAATCTAATATTGCTGTTGCCATTTTTTATTTGTTTCATAAGCCAAAGGAAGCAGTGTAAAAAGAATTACCTGTGTTCCTCTTTTCCACTGAAAAGGCCAGATTGGATTTTCATTGTATTAATCAAGGCCGTAGCCTAGGGTTCTAGGGGTTCAAACAAAATATATATGGCTTTATTTATGGTTCAAACAATATCAAAATTAAGATACAAATACAAAATAGGGATATGTGTTACCATAAAAAGCACTCCAGAGAGCTTCTGAAGTGTTAAATATTTAGAAATGTTCCTATCCTTCAGCATTTTGAGGGTTATTTTACCATAAAAAAACACTGCACAGAGCTTCAAAAAGTGTTTAATATTAGAGGTCATTTAGTTATCAATGACAAGTATGCAACAACAAAAAAAACACTTATTTTATAGTACAAAAATATTTTGAAATGTAATGAGGATGGAAAAGGAAAGAATGCCAAAGAGAATGATGGTGTTGAAGTATGAAGGGAAAAGACCAGAGGGGAGACCAAGAAAGAGTTGGGAGAAGCAGATAACAGCAATTGTATGAGTGAGAGGAGAAGAATGTATTAGGGTAATGGAAGAAGAATGATGGAAGGAAATAATAAGATTGAAACATTCTACTAAAGTGACTCAGTCACAGGCTGTAAACAGTTTTTGTTGATATGTGATGTATGTTCGTTTCAGACACTTCTTACTGGCAGAGAAAACAAGCGTCTACCTATACAACTACGACTGTAAACTGATTTGTTCCCCACGTTGGGCCGGCATGCAGCCGGAAACACTCAACCTTGCCAGCATCAGCATTAGCAACGACACCATTGCTGTTAGGGACCAGCTTGACAGCAAGAGTATGTATAATTACCTCATTCTCATGGCTTTCATTTATTTACTGGAAAACACTTAGCAATTAAATTCTAATGAACTTTAAAAAGCGAATAGGACAAAGCATATACACCAGAAAAATGTAGCCCTTAAAGTTAACAAAAATATGGAAGTTAACAATATCCAAGTGATTTTTGGGGAACATCAGTCTAGTCAATGCTCTACTGTCTTCTGCCGAAGAAGGGGGTGCGGGCTCAAAAACTACTACTTTAATGTGTTTTGTTGTAATTGTCAACTCAAGCACTTTGTGGGCCACATGGTCCAAGGTGTCACTCTCACAATAGACTAGACTTCTGATGACAGGGAGATCATGGTTTGTTCCTAGTTGGGTGTAATATGAACGGTTTTTCCTAAATGGTTTTCCACTCTGCGTGCAAATACAAGTACACTTAATCTAAATTTAACCTTCCAAATCCTTAAACCATTAGCATAATTATTCCATAGACATGTAACCCAAACAGATTGACATGTTGCTTGGAAAAAAAATTGTGAACTTTATGACCTACATTTTTCTTGTTAAGTGTTTAGGCCTTTCCCTTTCATCCTCCTTTCAATGCTTATTAAAACAAGCTGTTTCGTGCCTTTTTTTCTTCAATTAAATACAAATTATGAACAATATTTTTGGTTTGTTAGGTCAAGAAGGGAACACCAGTAGATTTATTTATATTTATAAATGATGTTTCAAGCATGTAGTTCCATATAATATCTTTCCTTTTGTTATATATGTGTCACTTTAAAAGAAAAGGGAATATTTCAAAAATTAAAACAATATTTCTTAAGATATAAAACATTGTGTAACTGTGAAAGTGTGAAAAAGTTGGAAGTGTGAAAAGTAAAAGAATAAATGAAGAGAGAAATGCCAGTTCCTATTTAAACCTAACCTAACTATCCTTTCAGGTTGGTTTACTTCGCTATCACTTACTTTACATTATTGTATAGTGTTTCTACACTATTTTATTATACATTTCCAAGTCATTAGGCAATAATTCATTTTATTAAATAATGTTTGGATAATATTTTACTTCAAATCAAGGTCTGTAATATTTTTACTGAAAATAAATTTGTTAATGATACTTATATGTATATTTCTGTGTATGTAGCAATTTTCACTTTTTTGTTTAATGTATGCTCTTTTAAACCTATACATGTTTGCAATAGTATGAATAAATATGCTGTCTATTAAAGTGTAGTTTCAAAGCTAAAACAGGAACTAAAACTCAAAGCCCTACACTTTACCATGGACTTTTTGACCAACACAAGACTTTTTAACAGTTTTATCTAGGGGTAATTGTTAGTATAAGTTTAACTAACCCGTAGGTATGTTTCAGCTGTGCATCTGTTTGAAGTGGGGTCAGCACGCTCCCTGGTGGATCTTTCTCCACTCCACCACTGGGTTGGGGTCCTCGAAGTAGCCCTGAACCAGGCTGGTTCTGCTCTCGAGCGCCAAATAGCAGTGGTTGATCGCAACAGGGACCTATACTTAGCTTTGGTCAGAGGCTCCTTACACAAGAAGTTGCGCAAATTAGGTATAATTTTAACAAAAACATAGTCAACTGGTTACATATGACCCTCATCAGTTTTAGTATCTAAAGTAAAACATAGTCATCTGGTTTATTATTTATCAATAAAGCAAAAAATTTAAACTTTACATCGATACTAAATGATATTAAAGAATAGGTGAAGTAAATTAATCAGTGGAATAGAATCATATTCAGAGAATCGAAGTAACATTTTTTTTTCATAATAGTTTGTATGCAAGAAACATTTCTTTATTATTAATATATCCATTAAGACTTATTATTGTGCATTAATTCTAGTTTCAGCTGAAATGGCAGCTAAAGAAGTCATATAATAAAATTAAAACTAACTGAACTGATTAAACATGATTTATTCAACAACATTTTTCAAAAGTAAGGGTAAAGAAAGTGGAATTCCGCTAGCTGATCGACTGTCTCGTTGGTTTTTACTAAAACATTTTGAACGCTGACATATTATTTAATTTTTGGAGGTCTAACTATCATGGGAGATGTTTAATAAGACACTTAATGAAATACTGTACAATAATGTAAAGTAATTGATAGTGAAGGAAGCCAACCTGAAAGGAAAGTAAGTTGAGGCCTAGTTAGAAAAACACACACTTTTATCTTCATTTCTTCTCTTTTTCAACTATTTCACTAAATTACACATCACCCATAGCTTAAATTTTCGGGAGATGTTTCTTTATCAATAGAAGATACCATTGATAAAACACAAAAAGAGACAGGATATATAGAACTACCGGTTTCTAGAATGATTTGAAATATGTAAGACAAAAAACACAAAGACAGGCTATAGAACTAATGGTTTCTAGAATATAGATATATATCTATCTCTTTGCTTGGACCTAACAGGAAATCTTTTAAAGGCTCTAAACAAAGAATTGATCTATTGAAATTTAGGTATCATCATGTGTATAAGTAGAAATCGTGATTTTTAATGCTAACCTCAGATAAAAAAAGCTTAACTATCCTGAAAATATTCTTATAAACGACAGCCCTGGTATAGTGCTATCACTGGTGATACCATGTTGAAAATTATATATTGGATGATGTGGTATTTGCCAAATTACAAAGAAATTGTGTTTATTTAGAAAAGAAACACTTAAATTTGTGTTATTGTGAAAACAGTAAAAAAAAATTAATCACAAATGTGAATTTTGCATTGTCTCTACGGTTATATAACATATAATTTTAAATTTACTGTGAATATGTGAATTAACAATTTTTCAGCTCCAATGGTTCAGTCACTTCGTTGGAATTCTGACACTAATATATTAGCTACAGTGCAAGATACTAACCTGACGGTGTGGTATTATCCTATGGTGCTGTATGCTGACTCTCGCTTGCTCAAGAAAACAGCTCATATGAAAGACTCAAGGTATGTTCTTTAATTTAATATGTATTATTTATACTAAAAGTATACTTTTATATGACCCATTTCAGTAGCTGAATGGTCTAAAGCATTACTCTTATGTTAGACTGGTCTGCTGAAGTCGGGAAGATTGTGATTCAAATTCCATTCAGGTCTACTGAGGGTGGTTTTTAAATGGTTTCCCACTCTCCTTCCATGCGAATGTGGGTACATCCTCTAAAATGCCTCCTTTCTCATCCCTATCTCATTTAGAGTAATTATTACACGAATAACCAGATCAAGTCGCAAGATGTGGTGCAAAAATATATATGTGTGTGTATGTGTATATATATATATATTCATGTACAATTGTATGGGATATTGAAATAATCCAAAGGTAATGAATATAGCCGATTAAGGTATCATACTCGTCATTTGCTAATCAAGTGAGTGGGAAAAACATGATAACCCTAATAGATTTAGATGGGCTATATTAACTATTTAAACTTACATGAAATCTAGCTGTAAAAACTAAATAAAATAGTTGTCGACATTAGCTATCCTCAAGGTTTTAACTGACTGTAAAAACAACTTGTAGTTCAAGAGGTAAGCTACCGGAAATCCCTGCTATCGTGTTTTTTTTTCTGACCCCCTCAATTGTTTGTTTATTGGAAATGATTTGGTATTGATTGTAGGTTATCACTGGTCTTGGAATGAAGTTAGCCACTTAATGAAACTATCTGTGTCAACGGAAACTTAAATAATATTGTGTGTGTACAGGTATTAGGTTTTCAAGGACACTTAACCTAAGCTATAGTCCAATTTTCATAAGAATCACTTAGAAAATAGTAGAATTATTTTAGAGATGGGTTGAATCCAAATCTCCAATTTATCTTTGAATCCCAAATCTTGAATCTGAATCTAAATTGTGGAAAAAATTATGAACACAAGAGAAAATATTAATATGATAGAATAATAGAATGTACAAATAGTAACTAAACGTTAAATTTATTTTTTATAATCCATTCATTCAATCAAGTGTTAAATTACTGGTCTGGGGACTGTTTGTTAAGTTCATCCTTCAGTTATAAATGGTTTTGAACTACCAATAAGCAGTCTTGAAATTCTAAAACAAATTTCACTTGTAAAATTGGAAAATCATTTTTTTTTCTCAAAGGATTTGAATCTCAAATTTAAGAATTTTTCAAATCCTCAAATATACCAAAGAATTTGAGGGACTCAAGGTCCCATCCCTAATTTATTTATGGCCAAAATTTAAAACATTCTACTAATTTAATTGTGCTATTTTATATTTATTGATAATATCTGTCAAAAGTGACAGCTCCAAATCACTTTGTGTGACATATGAATGCATAAGAGTAGATGTATAATCCATTCACGGTAGGAATTACTCTCTGAAAGGTCTTTTTTCCTACCAATACCCTACTAAATAATAGATTTCTATTAGGTAAAAAGGACTTTCAAAGAACAATTCCTACGCTGAACAGACTCTAGTAATCTTTCTAGTTGTCAGGTAAAAAAGGCTCTTTGTATGAAAATCAGATTGTATTATACTTTTAGTTCCCAATCATTTTCACTAAGCGAGGCTAGTGCCATTAATAACTTGTTCAGTAGTAAAAGGGACAAGCTAGCAACTTTCAAGCTGTAGATCAATAACATATCTGACCCTATCCTTTATTTTAAGTGAGACTAAAACTTAATTTTACATCCATTACTGTTTCCAGTGTGCCTAGTCAGATATCAAACCACTGGCCCACTTTTGATCGACATTTATAACTAGTTGAACTTTTACAGTCTCCATCTCTTTAGATCTTGTCCGCCGCGGCAGCCAGTGGGTTCAGTAGAGCTTTTCAGGGCTGATTGATAATGGTGAGGGTGGAGAACTTATTCACAATAAAGAAATTGAAATTTATGAGGTTGATTTGGAAGTTTTATTTTGACGAAATTTTAACAAACATTTTAATCACTTAGTGACATATGAAAATAAGAAAAAGAAAGTAAATCAGTACTTCAAGACATACATAATATGGTTATAGTTGTGATAAATTAGCCACATGATGGTCTCCCTTTTCTTCCACTCATTTCTCAACACCCTAAAGACAACACATGAAGAACAACTATTCTTACCTCTTAGTATACCTCTTAATAGCTCGAGTGATAACCGCCTGTGTCCCGCTGCTGACGCTTCCCTTCCACATAATATCAAACACAGATGCTAAAATCTGATGTGCTGATTGGCTAGCTGTTTGCTCCAAACATCTCCTTTCCACTGTGAAGCCACAGGCGCATCTCACAGCTTCCCAGTACAGATAAAATAAAATAGCACGATGCTTAAAAGTGAAAGGTAAAAGTAATACATTTAGATGATGGTATAATTCTAACAAATACTTTACAAGAAGGAAAACTACTAGATTTTTTAAGTTAAAGGCCTACAAATGAAGTTAATGAATTGAAATTTAAAACATATATTGCTTACAACTTTGATGATCAAGGCCGTAGCCAGCCAGTAATTTCAGGGGGGGTTTGGTGGGCACACCCTTCATTTGCCAAAGGCTAGACATTTTTTTTAAGGAATAAACAGTTCTAGAATCTATCTGAAGTGTTTTTTATGGCAACATAACCCCCTAATTGCTGAAGGCAAGGAAAAATTATAAATATTAAACACCTCTAGAAGCTATTTAAAGTGCTTTTTACAGTTACACAGCCCCCTAAAATGTACCTGTACATTAATTTTGTTATTGTTTGAACCATAAAATTAATAAAGCCATTTATATTTTGTTCATAAAATTTCAGAGCGGGTTTGAACAACCCCCTCCTGACCCTCCCCCCTTCCCAACTATGGCCTTGTTGATGATGATTTGGACAACTTGTAATATTGAGATTGTAGTACTCTCAGTAGCTTGATAATGTTAACATGATTTCAAATAAACTAAAGGAGGGATTTTGGTAAAATGATATATAAAATGTTACTAAATGTCTTCGAATATTATAAATATTGGGCAGTCTCAAGTCTATTACAACCATAGTGAAATATATATATATAAATGAAATGGTTGAGAGCAAAGGGCCCAAAACCCTGACCACTTTTTTTTTTTACTCTAGCCTTATATTTTCCACTACCGGCTAGCTAGGCCTGTCGTAGCTTCATAGGCCTTATAAACTAACTTAAGACTAGGACATGCACAACATTCAGTCTCCGTCCTTTAATTCATCACTGAAAGGGTAAACCCACATTTCACCAATGATACATTTTTCAGCTATGCCAGGAATTGAACCTGGGAACCTTAGCTCAATATATAGATACACTACCGACTGAGCTTAGGTGTCAGATACTAAAACTTGATAAAGACTCTTAACAAATTTAACAGTAAAATATATTTTTGTGTAACAAACTAGTTTTGAACAGAGTTGTCTTTAACAGTGAGTTTGGGAAGTCGCCGACTGTGATGAGTTTTGTTGGGAACCATCTCAGAGTTCGTCGAATGGATGGTTCCTTAGTTAACAGTGTGATATCTCCATATCCGACAGTACTTCATGGCTACACGTCAGCTTCACGCTGGGACGATGCACTCAGGATGTGCCGTTTTGTCAGGGTAATTATATTACTCCATCTCATATGTAGACTATTGCCAGCTTTCTCAGCTTGTTTAATTCTCATCATCTTATGTTATCGGCTAGTCATACATGCAACTTAGAAAACCTTAGTTACCAACTTGAACCACGAGACATTTGAATACTTTACTTTACATCTATTACTGTTTCCAGCCTGTGGTATAGGTTAGTTTCTTTTTATCCAAGCTATATATTTTCCATTACCGGCTTGCTAGGCCTGTCGTAGCTTCATATGCCTTACAACCTAACTTAAGACTAGGAAAAACACAACATCCAGTCCTCAACCGTTAATTCATCACTGTGAAAGGGTAAATCTACATTTCACCAATGATAAATTTGAATTGAACCCTGGACCTTTAGCTCAGAAGACAGGCATGCATGCTCTCGACTGAATTAAGATGTTGGATGAAACATCTGTTTTTTGGAATCAAGTATGTGGCCTGTGGCGATTTTCATGGCGAATTTTAAAAAGGAACACCTAGTGTGTGAATCTCGGGAAAAGTGTGACGGAGACTAAAAATGATTCAACAAGGGTTCAGGGAAGAAAGCATGGGTCGTACACAAGTGTTTCAATAGCATGCCCGGTTCAAGGCCTGTCGAAAATCCAATGAGGACGACAAACACACAGGGAGGCCTAGCAGCTGCACAACACCCGCCATGGTCGCCAAGCTTCAACATAGCATTTGTCAGAATCGACGACGGACCATTCAAGACTTTGATAAGAAGATGGGGATTAGTTTTGGAACATGCCAACCAATTCTGACTTGGGCATGCACTGTGTTGCCGCCAAATTTGTGCCCAGGATCCTGACAGCTGACCAGAAGCAGTAGCGCGTCAACGTCTGCAATTATCTTTGTCAGGTCACCTCCGACAATACAACCTTCTTGTCCAGCATTATCATTGGTGATGAGAGCTGGGTTTACGATTATGACCCTGAAACCAAGCAACAATCTACCCAATGGAAAAGCCCAACCTCACCAAGACCAAAAAAGGCCAGACAGGTGATGAGCAATGTTAAGAGCATGCTCACATTTTTTTTTACAACAATGGAATTGTGTACAAATGATTTGTCCCAGCAAATCAAACAGTCAATTCCACATCCTAATGTGATGTTTTGCGACGACTGCCTGAAAATTTGCGAAGACATCACCCCGAGTTTTGGTGACAACAAAACTGGCTATTACACCACGATAATGCCCCATCTCATGCTTCCCTCTTCACCCAGAAGTTTTTGGCCAAAACCATAATGGTTCTTGTCTTCCACCCCACCTACTCCCCTGATTTAGCTCCCTATGACTTATTTCTTAAATGAAGATCAAGCTGAACAGCCACCGCTTTGACACCATTGAGAAGATCCAGGCAGAATCGTTGGCAGTACTGGACACACTCAGAGAAAACAATTTCCAGGAAGTGTTCCAAAAATGGGAGAAACGCTGGGACCAGAGTATATGCGTGTAAGGGGACTATTTCGAGGGTGATGACCACTAGGCCCTATGGTAAGTTTTACGAGTTTTATAGCATCAGTCCGGAAAATTTCTGATATAACCTCATATTGTATACATAATAATAGCTTAAAAGGGATGTCAAACTTAATTCTTTGATTATTGTGATATCCTCAATTCTTACTAATATTGAAAGGATCGAATTCAATCTTAATATTATGATTTTATCTAATTTAATTATTAGCTCTCAATGAAAGTACTGGCAACTAAAAAAATGGCAAAATTCTGAACAAGTAGTAATTGAATATCTCTGATATTAGTTTATTTGCCGTTATTTGCTATTATATTTTGATTCAATTAACAGCCCAATTTGTGAATTTAAAGGGCTTGTGCTTTCGACAAATGTATGTTACACATTATTTGACTCGGTGAGGATTTACTTGAAGGTAAAAATACATTCTTCGATTACTTACAAATGTAATTCCTCGTTATTTTATTAATTTTATAAAATACGCTTTAATGCTTGGTAAACAGATCTCTTTTTTTGTTAAAAAATGAACTTTTGTATTATTTACATTTTTTAATTATTTTATTTGCTATTCTATGAAGTTGAATAAATATGTTTTTAAATGGGGGTGGATACTTGG
Source organism: Timema poppense (assembly GCA_902141375.1). Taxonomy (NCBI): domain Eukaryota; kingdom Metazoa; phylum Arthropoda; class Insecta; order Phasmatodea; family Timematidae; genus Timema; species Timema poppense. The sequence continues at coordinate 160,391 of CABFOV010000331.1, forward strand.
AAAAATAATACAATAGGGAATGTTCAAGAATAAAAATAGATAATCAAAGTTGAACTTAACAATCAGAATCGAGAGAAGATGGTATCGTGACATCCCTAATTCTGAACAATTAATACTTTTCCTAAAGTCCCATAATGCTATTGATTTTTTTTTTAATCTTAGACAGTAAATGTTTCTCAAATATAATGGTGTATGAAGCTTCTAAAAATTGAACTTGGCTGTAAATATTTGTCACCTTCAAAAGTAAAATTCCAGATTTATATTATGAAGCTTGACTAGTAGGGATTTTTAAAGGTTAAAATTTTTTTGATATTTTATGCGGTTTGACTCTGTTTCACCCTGAAAAGGTAGCAAGTTTACTTTGACAGAATACACTATGGTGTAGCTTATAGGATAGGATCATAGTACAATCCTTAAAGGTAAGACGTTCAGGGTAGACAAAGTGTATATCATAATTAATGTTCCTATAACAAAAATTAAATTACATGTTGTAATAATCTTTCTTATATATAAAATTCTCGTGTCACAATGTTCGTTCCCGTACTCCTCCGAAACGGCTTGACCGATTCTCATGAAATTTTGTGAGCATATTGAGTAGGTCTGAGAATCGGCCAACATCTATTTTTCATACCCCTTAGTGATAAGGGTTGTCCACCCTTAACATTTTTCTATAATTTTTAGACATTTTTTAAATATCTTTATTTTTTTTATTATGTCGCATTAAAAAATACATACAACCCTAAATTTTTACCCTTTTATCACCAACCCCTATTTTTTAATAGCCATTTTAGTAATTTAATCATTTTTCATCCCCGGTCGATAACTGATCAATCGTCATTTAATTAGTTATCCCCGCCAGTTGTCTACAGGTGTCACTTCTGACCCAGTAAACAGCACGGAGTAGGGATGAGAACGGGGATGAGAGTGGGTAAACCATCCAGTTTGTTTGTGTTAGCTAAAGATGGACTAACAAAAAATATTGTTCACGCTATGGCATTAAGAGATTGATATTGTTTGTTAGTGTTACTGTCGTAATTGATTAATTAATGATATATAATTTTAAGGAATAAATTATAATAACTTAAAAATAATGTTTGCCTTTTGTTATTTTTATATTCCCTCATCGTTCACAGCGCTCCATGCCTATTTCACGCATATACCACATTCTTACACACTTACAATAAGTAAGCTTTTTTTTGTCTACACTAGAAATTACTTAAAAATTATTTATATGGCAAAACAACGTTTGCCGGGTCAGCTAGTAACAAATAAATGTATCAGCTTACGACACAATATTTTAATGGTATTTAGAGTATAACAGTTTTTGAATTATATTTAATACCTAAATATATATTATAATAATGTAACGTAATTGATAGGGAAGGAAGCCAACCTTAAAGGATAGTTAGGTTAGGCCTGAATATAAAAAACTTCTAAATTTAAATATTGTTTTGAATTTTCAGAAATACTCCTTTATTATATGAAAAGAGACATTGAAAGCACACACAAATAAAGATGTGCTATGGAACTACATGCTTCTAGTATAATCCAAAATAAATAAGTTATTTTATATTGTCTTTGAATTGAAAAAGTTGACTTGTAGCCCCTACTCAAATATAGAAAATGCATGCAGGTGCATTACATGTGTGTGTGCATCTGCAGGATCACACATTGTGGGCTTGTCTTGCTGCAATGGCTGTATATGGTCGGGAGCTGGAAACTGCTGAAGAGGCTTACGCAGCTATCGATGAGGTGGACAAGGTGTTTTATTTGCAAAATGTCAAGGTATTTAACTAAACATGTGACTTATTTTGAAATATAATGAGGTCGCTGGAATTAAATATGCAATCACAAGTTTAAAATTAAATCAAACATTTCAACCACTGAAGAGGCTAAGGCGTTACTCTGGTAATAGAATAGACTGCGGATGATGGGGAGATCACTAAGGTTTGAACCCTGGCCGGGTATACTGAGGGTGTTTTTTCCAAAATATTTTTTCACTCTCAACAAATGCAGGTCCATTTCCTCTAAATACAACTTACCTCATCCCTAATACATTATTATATTAAGTACATAGGCATATAACCAGAATGGTTAGCGATCTATGGTGTTAAAAAACTAAATTAAATCTGAACCCACTTGAAGGGGCTGAGCGGTCTAAGGCGTTACACTAATGTTAGACTGGCCTGCTGATGTTGGGGATATAGGGGATTTGAATCCTGATCAGGTCTACAGAGGGTTGTTTTTCCTTAATCGTTTCTCACTCTTTCCACTCAAATTTAGGTAGATTACCTCTAAAACGTTTCATTCCTACCCATCAGAGTAACTATCATATCTGCATAACCTAAACAGGTAATAAGAGGCAATAATAAAAAAAAATAGTTAAAATCTCTATTCTTCTCGTGTATTATATGTTTCTGCTGTATTTTGATAATACAGTGGGTAAAAGTCATTTTAATTGTCTTGTATTCATGTCATTTGATTATAGAAAATCCCTATACGCGCTGCTCAATTGGCGGAGATGGCACTGCTTAGTGGTAATGTATCCGAGGCTGAGAACTTATTGCTGCAGAACGGTTTTGTGTTTCGGGCAATCATGACAAACCTCAACCTCCATAACTGGAATAGGCAAGTCTCAATCTTTCGCCATGTTAACAAATCTAGAGAGGATGCTATCTTTTTAAAACTTCATGTAGTCTACTCTTGTATTTTCTTTTTCTTTCTAGGGCATTGGAACTTGCTACAAAACACAAAACTCATGTGGACACAGTTTTACTGCATCGTAAAAACTTTTTAGAATCGTTTGAAAAAATGGAGACAAATGAAAAGTTCCTGCAATTCATGAATGAAGTAAGCATAAAAATTTGCTTTTTATAAGCACTTCTACAGAATTAACAAAAATTATATTCTTTTAAAAGTAACTTTTTTAAAGTTCATAAAGTATGTGTTTTTTACTTTTTTCATAAATAAACAAATATAAGGGCCAAATACAATACAGGTTTTACAAAACATAAGACATTTTGTCCTTTGTATTAAAGTTTTAGCTTTACATACTAAAGAATGGGTAAAAAACCTAATTGATTCACCTTGATGTAAAGTGAAACAGGTGCTGGCAGAGTAAAGAAATGAAGGCATGCCCATTAACTATTCAAAGGACATGCTGTTTATCATGTTTTCCAGTAAACATTACTCAAATATATTAACATATAAAAGGTGGACAAACACAATATGGCCTTTACAATGAAAAGAAGAACACAGTTCACACTTTACACTGCTGCCAATGGACAAAGAGGTAATGGATGTCTCTTAAAGAAAATTGATCGTCACCGCCCAATCCCCCGACCTAGGTTTCATTCTATCGGAACTCATCAGGGAGGAGTGTGTAACGCGCAACGCAACTTCCTAAAAGAGAAAACCAAAAAAC